>CM068837.1:5714112-6102017 GCA_028554795.2 Sinohyriopsis cumingii | reverse complement strand
AAACTCTCGTGAACACATGTCAAGCAAACAATACAAATCAAATATGCATAACAGTCGGCACGAATTCGTATTTTCACAAGATTCATCCAGAATTTTTACCTGTACGAAAAAACGGAATTTTTCTTTATCTATGAACTTCACCACAGTAACAATAGTTTGTACTGCCTTCATTTCTGTAGTACCATTTATCCTTTATATCTGTGTTTCGGCCATATATCCATTAAACGATATCTCTTGTAATGTTCAGTGTTTGTGTAATTAAATTTTATTTACTATATTATCATTTAACAAGAGAACGTACCCAGTTATATTACTACAGACCATCTCACACCTCATTACAGGTGTGAACGTGCTCTTTGATGTATTGCTAAGTTTAGACATGTAAATAAGAGTTTCTTTCTATGACAGATGGACATTATATCCGTATATTAGGACTGGATAAGATATGTAGAGTATATTGCTCACATAAATGAGATCAAGTTGTTATTTTAAAAGAAAAGTAATTTCATGTCAGATTTACTTACCAGAGACATTTAAACTCTGTGTACATATACTATTCAAGTTTTAAAGTAATTATCTAAACATCAATAAAGGACTCAAATGCATTATAATTATATCACCAATTATGTCCATGTGCCTGTACATGTCATGTCTGTATATCATTCTTTTAGCATTTCTTGAAAACGGAACTCCTATACATATAATTATAAAGTATTAATAATTATTGTCAACAAAATGGGCAAATAACATTGTAGTTTCCAATCTAGGCTCTCATTCCTGTAGATCTATAAAAAATATTTACATAATGAAGACCTTCTTCTAATCAACAATTCGAAAAATTATTTATTATACCCACTACTTGTCTTTCTTTCCTTGTACATTTTGTTCATACGAATACTTGCTATCGTGTATGTGATGATCATGTAAATCCTTTATACAATAAACACGTATTGTTTACACATGCTACAGTAAAAAAGAACTTTATTATTCGCAGCGCTTTAAGTGATATCTACCTTCCAAACATTGCCTGATGTTTGCATAACAAATACTGACAGTGTGCAGGCTGCACATAATATAATTGAGTCCCTAGTGGTAGATACAGCAAGGTATACCTTTGTGTATATTTGCTTTATTTACATCCAGATTCACATTTTAAAATAGTTATAACTGGAGGAGAAAATGGCAAATTGGTTCCGGTGACTCGCGATACATCATGACTGAAGATTCAGCACAACCTTGAAATGTTTAGGTCAGCTGTTTCCGTATCTTTGGACAAAGCAAAATACCCTAATTGACGTAATATTACATTAACTCCAAGTGCAATCAACCACTAAAATGAGTTGATATCAAAATTTAAGAATAATATTTGATATAATATAGCATTAAGGGTTCTTTGGAAGAAAATCACTGCAACACTTACCAGTAACACAGTGAACATACACATATCACCAATTGATTCTGCTGAAATGTAAATTTACTCGGTTTCATTTTCAAACCAAAACTCCTAATTTCCTTCAAAGCATATACTATTCTTAATAAATTGATTGTATGACATTGCTAGACTACTATTTACCATTTTATCGACCCTGTGTAAAATTAATATGAACTGGGTAAAGACCGCGGGCCAATGACGCCACATATAGGGGCCAAAGCTGAATCAAGGTTATATGGTTTAGAGATCATAATGACGTTTATCATAGAAGAAGAAGGCATCAATTTTTGGTTGGATTACATTTGAATCAAATATCTTTTTTTGTTTGATTGTCCATCAATGTACATGTTATTCAGCCTGCGATAGAACACAAATATCATTTTAAAGGCAATGTCTGTGCTAACAAGTTAAACTCGACTCAGACGTATACGGAATAATTTGCTTATTGATTTACCTTGCTGTTGTAATCTTGAGATTTGAGGCCAAACGCAGGATGTTTTATATAATAAAGGAATCAAAGGTGTTTCATGGTGGTTTTCAAGTCTTTTAATGAAAATTGGCTGGCTTTTATTTTTTTAATTATTGAACTGTTCTTGCGTGGCTCAATATGTTTATAGAGAAATAGTTAAAAGAAGTTGATACATGTTTTAGTTCAGTTCGTATTCAAATGCCGGAACACACGATTTATCCCAATACTACAAGAAATAAAACTTGCAAAGAAATATGAAATACAGTTCATGTCCAATTATGAAACTTTCTGCTTATGAAAAACTTGTGATGAGGAGTATTGGAAAGAAGTCATCAACTTTAAATATCCAGCCACAGCAAAAATGAAGATTGATATATACTGAAGGCTGAGTGTGGTTGGTCTGTCTTTGCCCACTCTAATGCTCATAGAGAGAAGGCATTCTCCATTCTTCTAGGCAATACAGATATTCAAAGGAAAATCTGGACAAGACAACCATCGAGGGCCTGTTAAGTGTAAAATTTAATAATGACAATTATTGTCGCCAGTGGTCAACCTTCACAAATCCTGGCAATGAAGATATAAATGTTTGTGGGTTAATGTTTTTAGATACTTGAGGCAATGAAGTACAAGATATACACATCTTCCTTCTTCATTAAATTGTCATACACTGGTTCATATTAAGTAATTACAATGGCTCTACAAGTACACTTTCTTTCCTGTCTCAATCTAAGCAACAACCTGCCAGTCACGACCACTCCTGCCGTCAGACTCCAAAAACACACAACGTAACAATATCTCTTCAAGTTGTAAGAAATCTTAAGCATCAGTTACTTCCCTTTCACAAAACACTAAATCTTAAGCATCAGTTACTTCCCTTTCACAAAACACTAAATCTTAAGCATCAGTTACTTCCCTTTCACAAAACACTAAATCTTAAGCATCAGTTACTTCCCTTTCACAAAACACTAAATCTTAAGCATCAGTTACTTCCCTTTCACAAAACACTAAATCTTAAGCATCAGTTACTTCCCTTTCACAAAACACTAAATCTTAAGCATCAGTTACTTCCCTTTCACAAAACACTAAATCTTAAGCATCAGTTACTTCCCTTTCACAAAACACTAAATCTTAAGCATCAGTTACTTCCCTTTCACAAAACACTAAATCTTGAGCTTCAGTTTCTTTCACGAATAAAAAACAATCCGAGCTACAAGAGCGTGACTCAAAAACAAACGACATATGATCATAGAGAAAAGCCAACACACAATACAAACTAAATATATAAAATAACCAGAAAACTAATTAGTATATATAGTTGGTATTCGATAAAAACGCTGCCCATCTAATTTAAAGTGTGGCTGTTACAATGTGTCGAGAATCTCTTGCATGAATGAATCAATTAAGTTAATTTTTGCAGTTTTCTAGTGGTCATTGAAAATCAACTGCTTGTATTACCGCACATGTCTACGGTGGAGTGTTCCTTATTTTGCCAATTCACAACCCTATATTTATGGTCTAATTTTATTCCCACAAACAGTAGAGAATATGGCACAATATATGTTCAAGATACGGTCATGGTAATTGAATTATCTTTTAGTTTGTATGTGTAAGACAGACAGAGAGACAGTGTTTTCCAGACTCTAATTAAAAGAAGAAAAAACAAGTTCTAAAATCCACTCCAGTTTTGCAAAATATTCATATTGTTTTCAAAACGATTTTAATAACTACATGTATATTGTGGTGGAACAAAATGAAAATGAGATTTACTCTTAAGGCAAAAACAGTTTCATTCTTCCTTTTTGTCACATTAAAATATTTTAAAAGTAAATCAAATTAATAATTTTAAAAGTTGACTACAAGAATGCTTTGGTTCACATCAGAGAGACCACGCAAGTGTGCAATTTGCAAGTACCCAAATATTACCACTGCAGGGGCAACATAAATTATGGGCAAGTCAGTCTAATAGAGTATGTGATATGTCATGTTTATTTACACACCGGGTGCTTTGTGAAAAGTCAGCTACTGGCGTCTTGACGTTTATGTGTGTGAAAGGGAAAGAGATAGACCCAATACATTCTCTAGCTCATCTTTCTATTGAATACTGCTACTGTTCATCGTCTTTGAAACATTAACTCCTGCAAGTATTTAAGTTTTTCCGAAACACATTTTAGCACCGCATAGACAAAGATAACGCGCTATTGTAAATCAGGACATTTTCTTTCACTTAAAATGAGTATTAACTTTTTCACGAAAATGTTTTACCTAGAGAATTTTAGAATTTGCCAACTTCTTTCAGATTGTATGTCTTAGGATTATCAAACTGTATGGACGAATTTTTCCTACCACTTCAGACTGAAATATGTATATTGAATGTGGTTCATATGAGATTTAATAACGACCATATATATATATATATATATATATATATATATATATATATATATATATATATATATATATATATATATATATATATATATATATATATATATATATATATATATATATATATATATATATATATATATATATATATTAGCAGCAGCAGGGGGGGCGAATCCGACATTTTGTCCAATCGTTATTTTGCTTAATTATTACTTTCTGCACTCAGCGGATCCGGTGTAGTCAGCGCTGGTAAAAAAAAAACGACGACGGTCCATCCTACACGACGGTGACGTCATTTGGTTTAATTAATCTTTCTGCGAGCCGATCCCAGTTTTGTCAGCGTCCGGTAAACACAGCGACGACCGCGTCGATGTCATTTCCCCCCCCCCCCCCCCCCCCGCTGCTGAGAAGTTATTTACAAATAACCGAATATTTGGTCAAGTCCGATACGATATCGTGTCCGAGGATCATGTAAATTTATCGTTACAAATCCATGTGGGGTCGACTGAGCATGATTAAAAAAGTTTCGAAAACCATTAAAGTCCATGTCACCGCCGCACCATGTCTGCCAAATATTTCGTAGCGTGTGTGTATCAACGCCGTTGAATACAGCGAGAATATTACAGTTGTCTCTGATTACTTTTGGAATCTGAGTGTATCGTTGAGTGACATATATCACGTCGGTGTTTTTATGCCTGCCTCTGGAAAATATCCTAGCTGGGATTTTTTGATTGTCTAACATAACATCATCGTACACGACTAGATTGTTAACGTCGCCATCAATATCATCAATACCTGGTGCATCATTGATATCTGTAATAAACTCAATAACATTTTTTTTTCAGCGATCGCTGATGCATTCTCGTTGAAATCTTTCAACACCTCGTAGCATCGTTGATCATCTACGCTAGGGGCGATTAAATACAACTTATCCCACTTCATCCATCTCATTATTAAATTGAGTAACAATTGCGTCTTGCCGGCTCCAGATGGTCCGATGATAATCATCCGGATCGAGTTTGGTAACGCTGCAACATGCTTAACTGGTTCTCTCGTTTTAGTCGCCGAAAAATCAATTATATTCATATCTCTATACATAAATTATGGATCTATATTGTGTGAAGTGTAGAGTGCGTACTGGCACAAATGATATGACAACCGTTACAACAAGAAATAACAGATCGGCGCTTACTGGTAAGTGCGTACAATGCGGTACAAAGAAATTTAGATTTATTTCTGCTAGACCCGGGGATGCTTTAAAAAAAAGCGAGGAGGTGATATTGCAGCCAAGTTATCAAAACTCCCCGGAACACCGTGGGCAAAGTATCCAGGAGAAAAGCACCTCCCAGGATATAGCTACTGTGGCCCCGGAACACGATTAGATATCAGACTCGATGATCAAAATCAGCCCAAACCCGGTGAGTATCCAATAAACGCTATCGATAAGGCGTGTCATGCTCATGATGTTGCTTACTACAAAAGTAGCGATCTGCAACAGCGTCATATCGCGGATGTAAAATTAATTCACGCGTTAAATGCTATTCCTGATAAATCATTCAAAGAAAAATTGGCTTCATGGTTGGTAAAATCGGCTATGAAAGGTAAATTAATGATTGGAAGCGGAGCTTCTCGCGCTGGTAATTGAAAACGCTAGCGTTTATAATAACAACATGGAATCCATCTATTATTCTCCGAGAGGATACTGGAAGGGGAAGGCCGCAATTGGTAAACTCGCAAGCGCTGCAAAGGTAACAAAGGCCGTTGCGGCTAATTGGTTATCCAAACAGGCTATATGGTAAATCTATCTACCACCGCCTAAACAAATCAACTTTTCGCGCTTTGATGTCAGCGTACCCAATGAAGTTCATCAAGCTGACATATTATTTCTGCCGCATGACAACGGTTACAAATACGCGCTAACCGTAGTTGATGTTGCGAGTCGATACAAACAAGCGGAGCCGTTAAAAACAAAGTCAGCAACTGAAGTAGCCGATGCGTTTGAGCGGATTTACCGAAGGGGTCCTCTGCGCTGGCCAAATCTATTACAAGTTGATCCTGGCAATGAATTTCGCGGCGCTGTTTTATCAACGCTGAAACATCATAGCGTCGCGATACGACGAGGTCATACTGCGCTACATCGTGATCAGGCAATTGTTGAACGATTCAATCGGACTCTTGCTGAACGGTTATTTGGATATCAATACGCGAAAGAATTCATCCAGGAAAAACGATCTCGTGAATGGGTTAAAAGATTACCAGGCGTAATTGCAGCGTTAAATAACGAGATTACCCGAGCAATCAACATGGAGCCCAGCGACGCGATTAAAAAAAAGTATATACCCGGAAGATCAAAATTAAATAGCGTTTCCAAGCCGATTCTCGGCGATGTCACTGTTAGATATCTGTATGAACCAGGAGAGCTTGAAGGCGGTAAAAAAAGAGCTACTGATCCTATTTGGAGTGTTACCACACATAACGTATCAACGATAACACGATCAACTGGTAGACCACCGATCTATAGACTGGATTCAACTGCCCCACAGCGGGGGTTTACACGCGAGCAACTACAAGTGATACCTGACGATACTCAATTGCCCCCGCGTGGTCTTAACTAGCGCCGTTGCGTCTATTGCACTCAAGACAGGTCAACCTCACATTGTTTTTGACATGACCGAGACTGTTATCGATCCTGTCCACGGTAAATTGGCGAGCGTCTTTATCCGAATAACGCCAGCGCATTACACAATTGCAACTCGCGCAGTGATTATTCTGTTGTTGTCGTAACGCAATTATTAATTCGGCATCAATATCAAAACGCCGCTGTTTTTTTTAATCCTGTTGGCGGTAACCCGAGAGTTTTCTATCAATGACGCTTGCATCGATGATGTCATCGTTGTCACTGGCTTCGTCAACAACAATTCTTCGAAGCTGATTTATCCTCCGTACTCTGGACACTGCAAGATAGACTAGATTTGACCATTCGATGCGATTATCAACCATCCAAACAATTGTGTCCGTGATGGTTAATCCCTGCGAGGAATGTATTGTCGTTGCGTATCCTAGCGTCCACGGGGATTTACCAGCACGTAGCGCGTCCTCGACGACGCTGATATCAACGAGCACAATATCATTCAGCACAAGAATTTGTTTTTTTGTCCCTGACGCTGTCGGGCCCGGGATTTCAACTTCAATGTTCTGCCGCCGTGTAACCGCGGGTCTATAACATAACGGCACTGGGCGCGTTGGAAACTTTTCCTAATGCAACGCAAACAACTTCCGCTGAAGTGTGTCTCTGACTATCTTTCTACTCGCTACAATCAAATCGTTTGGTCTCCATGTTTCCCAGAATTCATTTAACGGTGTTTCCGGAATCACCTCGCGGATTATTTCACATTGAACTCTATCCGGCTGTAATCTGATTAATTTTTTAACCTCGCGCAGTTGTTCATCAAGTGCTCGGTAATCAGTATCGGTTTCTTCATAATAGTCCACAAAACCCTTTAACCAATCATGTGGACCCTCGCCGACAAATGGTGGTGGTTGGCCATGGTCGCCACACATGATTACCGCTGTATTCGCGCGCAGCAACCACTCAAGAAACATTTGTGAAGTATCTAACGAAACAGTACATATCTCATCCCGGATGATAACCTCAGGAATAAATTTTTCCCCCATTCGATCAGGAGTCCACTCACCGCCGCTGTATCGAAAAAAGCTGTGATAAGTAGCGGCGTCAACATTTCGTTGTTTTATCTCTCGCGCTAGTCTATGGGTCGGTGTAAGCACGATTATACTTGCCCGCGTTCGAAATAATTCAATTGCCCGAGTCGTCTTTCCTGACCCGCCACAGCCGCTTAAATAAACTGTTTTGTATCTACAAATTGGATCAGAACACGGTGGTGCATTAGACCATTCTGATAAATTATCACCGCGTAAGTAATTGTTTCCAGCGGTGACATCTGCTGACGGGGAATAATCGCGTCGTATTTCATTTTTAATTCTCCATATACCCCAACTCTCGTCCGGACTAGTAAACTCGGCTAAGTTTCCCTTGTACTTTACGTCTATATAAAATGAATCAACGGCTACTCTAACCGCGGTGTCGGGAAATCTATTTATCATCGAGAATAAATTGATAGCGGCGTAACCCAGCATAGACGCCCTCAAATGCGGATACGCGGGGCTGTCTCCATCGAAGTAGGTAACAACTGTACCCAACTTTGTTCCATTGGACAAGAAAGCTGTTTTGCAGTTCACGTATCTATTTTTTGCCACTGCGTCCTTGATTACGAAATCATATTCTGCGTCATCTATAATCAGCCGTGAGCAATATCGTTTGTAGTCGCAGTTTTTTCCACCTTGTGTGAACTTACCGATTATTCTTCTACCGAGATCTTTTGCCTCGCGGTTTCGTTGGTTGAATATCTTTTTGGACCATTCGATGATATATTTCTCGTCGGCATCAATGTGTTTTCTGGACTCGTCAATTATGCTATCTAGACGCTCTGGTTCTGGTAACCAGACTTCAGTCTGCGCCCGATATGATATTATTGCGTCGCTGACAATCAACGATACAAGCATGCTACAATCAATCATAAACCGTAGCAGCGCTATTGGAAGCCATCTCTTTTCAGCCATGTGTCTACCGATCCAAATATAACAACAGCGATGAAGTCCTGCCGCGAATTCAAATGATACTATGCGAGCGAATCCGGTTAAATCAAAATCAGGCAGCGGCCCATTAATAGCAACACGAGTCATTTCATGTCTGGGGTGTCCAAATCGTTTGAAGTACACAGCGGCGGATCCATACCCGAGAAAACTCGCTGGATAACAGGCAACCATATCAACGGAAATCATAGCGTCGCGGTTGTATTCAGTGTTCCATAGTCCACCGTGATAATATTCCAAACAACTGGATTGTACATCCGGTAGAAATTCCTTGCGCGTTGGTCTCCACGCATTTTCCTTGCTGCAACATGAGCCGCAACCGATGGAATCGTAAAACAATTTGTTAGCAGTTGTTCATCATGCTCTTCAAATTCCATGGCGGTTTTTTTCATCTTGTTGTGAAACGCTTCAGTGCGATATAATTCGCCATTTGGTCTTACAAACTGATCAAAGGTATCCATGTCGTTTTCAGCGCTGCGAAGTAACCACACTGATATAGGGTCATTTTTACACAAGCAGGCAATAGCATCAAATAGTTTCCTCTCTGCGAGAAAACCATCCTCTTCCAGGAATTCCCCCGGGATATACTTTACTGTTCTATCCCGTGGAAATATTGTGACCGCGGGCGTCCACGCGTGTTCGTTATGATCAATAATTTTGATTGGGGCTCCATTTGATTTATACTTTGATTCATATAATACTTCACCGGTTATCGTTGTAACGGTTATTGGAAATCTCAGCGACGTTTCTAATCTCGCTATGTCGCTGATGGTTGCTCCTCGCTCGCGCACTGTCTCCTCCCATTGGTTTATTTTACTACGTCGTAAATCAGTCAATTTGTTTCCTCGACACGCATTTGTAAAATGCTCTATTACTCGTTCTGCTACACAATTTATCCCCGTTGACTGTTTCATCGGTGCTAGTTTTCCGATATCAGGTTTCTTATTTAACGGGTATATTCCATAGACAACTGCTGTTTCAGGATACGCTCGTTCATAGTATGGTCTGTCAATTCCGGTTAACAGCCCTGGCTTGGAGTCGCGGCTAACAATGACTGTTTTCTTGTCGCTGAGAACCGGTTCAAATTTATCACGTATGATCCAATTGCCTGATTCACCCGGACAATGAATTTTACTCTGAAGAAACACTTGCTGAAGCCAAGTTGTGATATTATCGTTGCCGCGCGGTTGTCGTTGATGGTAGCATCAACAACACCATCAATTCGAAATGTTGACCAACTATGAGATGCACCATCGCGCTTGAATTCATTGATACAATCGCGTATTTTATTTAACAGGGTTCTATCGTTTATTGACGCTTTTGGTGCGTCCTTGAGGGCTCTATCGAGATTGAACTTAATATTTTTCCAGGGCTTAATTGCTGCTAATCTCTCGAACTCCTCCATATAATTAAAACAAGTATTTAAATAAAAGAATATAGTATAATGAATAAATGCAAATGGTTGATGATTGGGTCGGCGTTTTTTATTCGTTTGTCATAATAGCGTTTTAACTCTCTGTATCGCTTTCCGCCACAATTGATACACAACTGCGATTTTCCTCTTACACCAACGTGGCAAACCAAGCACGGTAGGGGGCCAAGAGAACCATTACGAACGCTTTGTAAATGATACCCGCAAAATTCACCTCTACATGATTTATTGCACACCCCGTGCAATTCATGTAGAGGTGAATTTTGCGGGTATCATTTACAAAGCGTTCGTAATGGTTCTCTTGGCCCCCTACCGTGCTTGGTTTGCCACGTTGGTGTAAGAGGAAAATCGCAGTTGTGTATCAATTGTGGCGGAAAGCGATACAGAGAGTTAAAACGCTATTATGACAAACGAATAAAAAACGCCGTCATTGACCCCACCGCTGACTCAGTCATCAAAACTCCTCAGGACTACATTGCAAGGTTTATAATTAAACCAAATAATGAATTAGACAAGTAGTATTATTATACAAATGAACCAATAATTTCAGCCGCATCCCGTGCTCGTTAATTACGAGGCATCTCGCGACGGCGTTGTTAGAAATTATAGACTGAAGAAGCCGGTTGGTACCGTAAATAATCGCGGGTTTTTGATGTTTACTGCGGGAGGAAAAAGCTATTATGTTCACAGGATTGTATTTGAAGTATTCAACGGATTAATCGAAAATGGGCTTGTGATTGATCATATTAATACTAATAAGACTGATAATTCTCTTATAAACTTGCAAGCTATCTCGCAAAGTCAGAATACCAAAAAAGGTGGAACCGGTAAATACTCAAAAAAAGCAAAACCCGTAAAGTCATTTGATACAATAACGCACGAAGAAAAAACTTTTCAGTCGATGAATGAAGCCAGTAGATATTTTGATATTTGTGTGCCCGCAGTACAATTTGTTGCAGAAGGAATACAAAATTTAGCGATCTCAAAAAAGACCGGGCGCAGAATTCGATTTTCATATGTAACATCAAAGGGGAATAACTCGTGATGGTATATCACCGAGTGACAAAGTTACCGACAGTGTGAACGCTACAGTCTATTACAATTGATAAATTGTTTCTTCCGTAAGAAAACTGATGGAATAAATTGTCTTTGCAAACAACTGTAATATTCTGTTTTATGTTTCATCGAATGTTAACACACCTCGGGATTGATTCGCGGGGTTCATTTCGTAAAATAATTTTTTTTTTTTGATATTAGAAATAAGATGTTTTATAAGAATATGAATATCGAAGACATCAATAGTATATTAACCGAGATTTTAAAATAAAAAATCAAGGAATTGAATTATCTGATAAGCTTGATAACCAAAAAGTATTGTCCGATTATGAAATTATTAACGAGCAATCAAAGAAAGGTCGATATACCCTGCCACGCGAGTATTCTTTTATAAAGCGATTACAATATACGATCAATGAAAACTTGTATGACAATGACGTAAATGCATTTATTGGACTATTTACTGCCGTTGAGACAGTACGAAATAAACTCGGACAGGCTTTTGAACGGCGTCGAGAAATCTCTAATAAAATTAAAAACATTAGAAGGATTATAGACGAAAACTCCCTGGAGCCCCTGCGACATATCCCCGCCACACTCGGCGGGAAATTAGAAACTACGGAGCAATTGCAATAATGGTAGGCGAATCACTTACTACTCGGCTAGCCAGAGAGCGGCTAGTAGCGCTTAAAAAGTTCATACCGTTACGAGACAGGGTCCGAAAACAACTTCAAACGCGGCAACAACTACAAACTGATTTTGCTGTTGGAAGCGAACAGCTCTTTGCTCCGGTAACTAAAGCGACCAAAGATGTTACGGCGGCAACTGTGCCCGTCCTCGGTGCGCTTGAAAAGATAGCGGCTCAGACCGAGCAAACAAAAAAGTCTCTGGAAACACTCCCTGCGAAAATAGCGGTTGCTACAACACGGAGGCCGCCACCACTCGCTATAACGGACCCACAAGAACCTTATGTTACAATAGCCGATGAAGAAGAACTAGGCGCCACCGCAAGAGAACCAGAAGAAGAAATACCGGAAGAAATACCGGAAGAAATACCGGAAGAAATAGAGAAAGAGGGGAATATACCCCGTAATGTGCTTAAAAAGAGCACAATAGATAAAATTAGAAATCTCGGCTACAAAGAATTAGTTGATTTTACTGTTACAAATTTTGCTAAGGACACACGAGATGAGCATATCAATAGCGGCTACGAGAAAAATATAAGGTCGTTAAAGGACTGGACAAGAATAGTGTATTTGGCAAGTAAATATAAAAATGAATTACCACCGCGTGATAATAATTATATAATATTCCACGATAAAGTAAAAAGTGAAAGACCAAAACACGGAAAAGGATACTCTGTTGGTAAAGACGTTACTTGTCCTGGTAATGTTCTCAGTGATATATCACGGCTAGAAATACTAATCGGAGGAAAACGAACCGGAAATAACTCTCCGGAAATAATCAATGAGGCCGCTGATATTTGCAGGCGGTTATTTGCCGGTGGTATCATGGACATTAATGTATATCGAACGCTCATAGACGAGTTAGTGGATGATTAAAAAAATTATAAAATTGTCGTTTTTTGTCAGTTTTTGGTCGTTTTTTGTCAGTTTTTGGTCGTTTTTTGGTCGTTTTTGGTCGGTTTTGGTCGATTTTTTGTCATTTTTGGTCGGTTTTTACGGGTGAAAACCCCAGGAAATCATTTAGAGAAAATCGATGTTTTTTACCAAAAACCGGCAAAAACCAACCAAAATCGACAAAAAACGACAAAAATTGACAAAAATTGACAAAAACCGTGGATTTTTACCGCCTATGAAAACCCCAGGAAATCATTTAGAGAAAATCGATGTTTTTGACAAAATTTATGATTCGGTGGTGGGAAGGGGGGTGATCAACCACTAATTGGAAAACACTGGTGTTTTTTATAATAAAGATGATTATACACTACAACCATGATAAACCAGTCAGCGTCTACGTGGTAAACTCACGATTGCCCGTATACCGCGCGTGGTACGGAGACGGTCTCGGTAGCACCATTGCGGGGTTATTTACAAGAATGGCTCCAAAAGTGGCGCCGTTAGCTAAACAATTAGGAATGAAGGCCATTGATGTTATTCGTGATAAGGGAATCAGCGCTATTGGAGATGTTGCCGGAAGGGCGTTTTCTGCAGCACGAGATAAACTAATGTCGTTGGTGAGAAAAAGAAAACAGAAACCACCGGTGATGCCATCAACGACAGTGATGCCTGCAAATGTCAGTAAAGTAATAAATAACGCCGTGGAAGAAAAACTAGAGTCATTGGCGGCTCAGTCATCCACCGATGCAACAACCAACGCGCTCATGAACGCGATAGCGGGAAGTGGCCTACGACGAAAACGACGTTGATGAATTAAACATCAACATGATAAATAATAAAATGTTTGCGCAAACCGCTGATCCCGCGTTTGATATGGACGCCCCAGTGCGCAGGGATGATTCTGTCCGTGATTATCAATATTATTCTTATCATGCAATGCAACCGAATCTACGATCGCGAATTGAACTTCAAGTCCAAGATACCAGTAAATATTTTTTGCCGTGTGAAGCGTTTATCGAAATTGAGGGAGAACTTGTAACAAATGCTGCCGATAATGCACCATACCCAAATGACGGTCGTACTCGAGTTGGCTTCGTCAACAACGGTATCATGGCGTTATTTGAGAGCGCCAGATATCTTATTGACGGACGAGAAATTGAATCAATAGAAAACGATGTTGATGTTGCAACAACGATAATCGGGCTAGCGAGATACTCAGATGATTATACAAGATCGGCGGGCCCATCTATGATGTTCGCGAAGGATACCACTGATAACGCTGATCATATTCAGTACATTAATGTGCTGACACCACAAGATACTTCAGTTGCTAATCAAGCTGAAGCAGCCAACCCAGACCGCAGAGCAAGACCAGGCGCTGAATTTACTGTTATAAAAAGTACTAACGATAATTTTAATCTAGGGTTTGCAACACGATTAGGGATGTTGCAAGGACAACGCCGACAGTTTTCATGCGCGATTCCACTCCATCACATATTCGGATTTTGCAGAAATGTTAGAAAAGTTATCTATGGGGCTAAGCACACAATCGCTCTAACGCGAAGGGGTGATGATAACAGTGCAATATGGCATGCTGCTGGTGTCGCTGCCGGTAAAGTCGTTTTAACTAAAATAGCATTGTGGATGCCGGTGTTAACTCCATCAGTTACCACGGAAGCACGATTGTTATCATTTATGGAACAGGGGGGAAAATCGTTGTTGAGTTGGCTAGCGGTAACAACTGATGCTAAAGAGGATAATGTCGGCGATACATTTACATGGCACCTGGCATCAAAACAGCGTGTTTCAGCCCCGCGTCATATATTTGTTGCGTTACAGAATAGGGAACGATTAGGTTCCCAAGAACGCAGCCATATGATATTTGATCGATTAGGAGTCAGGGAGGTTTCGCTGAGAATAAACGGACAACAGGAACCATCCGAGGATATACAGCTTAATTACGACAACAACCATATTGCTCGCGTGTATCATCGGATGCTGTCATATATGGGTCGTGATCAAAACGTCGACACCGGTTTGCAAATATCACAACTTGATTTTAAAAACCTGTATCCGATTTATTACTTTTCGTTGGAACATCTTGATTTAACGAGACAGTCCGTCTTTGATATACACTTCCGAGCTCGTATAGCCCCGGGTGGTGTTAATTATAGAGCGGTTGCTGTCATTCTCAGCGATAAATCAATGCTGTTGGAAGGTGTTGGTGGACGAATGATAATCGTTGATGCACCAGTGGAAAACATGTAATTGAAAACATAAACGCGTTTACAATAAAAATGTCGTATAATGTTGTCGGTGTAGAGTTGACCGATGGTCAAGTCAGGAAATTACGATCAAAGTCGGCTAAACAATGCGGAACCACAATAACGTTAAAGCCGTCACAGATGGCAGGTGGTAATCATAAGATATCGTTGACGGCGCGTCAAATAAAACATTTCAATGATGCGATGAAGAATAAAAAGGGTGTTCAAATAGATTTTTCAGCCGCAGCGATTAAAAACATGGAAAAGACCGGTGGGATATTTCCGCTGTTAGCTGCGATTCCAGCGTTGATTGCCGCGGCGGCCCCAGCAGTGGCGAAGGCGGCGGCGTTAGGAGCCGTTGGTACCGCGGCGGGAATGGCATTGAATAAGGCAACCGGGAAAGGCTATAAAAAAAAACGACCCGTAGCCGGAAAGGGTCTAAGACTACCGGGAACCCCGTATTCATGGTACTCGGGGAAGGGTCTAAGACTACCGGGAACCGTTTATTAACTCCTATGTCTAATTTTGATTTAATAGATGCCGCAAACGCGTTAGCGATACAAAACTTCAGAGGTGTTTTTAAGAGGGATCAATTACCGACAAAACCAAGGAATATTGAAACCGGTATAATTAACCTCGATTAATCCTCCGGAGCGGGGACTCATTGGGTTGCATACGCAATTGATCCGCGTGCGATCGTCTATTTTGATTCATACGGGTTAGCCCCGCCAAACGAGTTCATGCGGTATATCCGGGCGTGTTCAGCCCCGGTTTTTTATTCCACGCTGCCAACACAACAACTAAGCGACCCACCGATATGCGGCCGTGAGGTATTGAACGTACTCGCGGCGATTTCATCATCGCGGAAACCACCTCATGTGGTTGTAAACGAATACACTAGTGGAGTCGTAGAGGCCCGGCGGGTTAATTAAAAACACTGTTTTTTTTTACAATAATAATGATTGATATCTGGGGACGACCGGTTTCGGCGCTGAAAAAATCCACGGAAACGCTCGCCACCGATGACATAAAAAAACTAATTGAGGATGAAATCGCTGATACGTTAAATTTAACCAGTGTTGACCCGGGCGAAATAGTTGTATTTCAAGACCGCCAGGGTAAACTGAAATCCAGTAATGTGTCGCTGAATGACGTTTTAATACGACAGCGTGATGCCGCCGAGAACACCATCGCGTTGTATACCGATGACGGACGACTTAAATCAGGTGAATCCATCTTGACGATAAATGGAAAAATAAGTACACTTGGCGACAATTATATATCCGTGTCGGATTCGTTAAAAAATTTGTATGATAAATTTAACGCGCAAGCAAATCAGTTCGAGGGGATACAAAAGTCTGTCACCGATATACAACTCACTACTGCTAGTTTTTTTGGAACCCCGACGGTAACCGAACCGAATCTTGTGGGGATAAAAAATACTATTTCGGAGTTTACAACGCTGTCGGGCCAATTTTACACGTTACGAAAAAATTTTAACAGGGCTGATAACACCATTGATAAATTCTTTGGTAAAAAAAATACCAAACCGGATGAAATTACAATAACTATAAATGATATCACTGCGTATAGACAGGAAATAGAAACAATCAAAACTGATGTTGAAGCGAACAAAAGGAATGTAAACGCGCATAAACTAGAAATAGAAATAATCAAAACTGATGTTGAAGCGAACAAAAGGGGTGTAGACGCGACACAGGAAATATAAATAATCAAAACTAATGTTGAAGCGAACAAAAGGGGTGTAGACGCGCATAAACGAGAAATAGAAATAATCAAAACTGATGTTGAAGCGAACAAAAGGGGTGTAGACGCGCATAAACGGGAAATAGAAATAATCAAAACTGATGTTGTAACGAACGAAATGAGTATAGACACGCATAAATGGGAAATAGAAACAATCAAAATTGACGTTGAATCGATCAAAGGGAATGTATACACATATGGACAGGAAACAGAAAAAATCAAAACTGATGTTGAAACGATCAAAGCGGGGTTATACGTTCATATACAGGAAATAGGAACAATCAAAACTGATGTTACAGCGATTAAAGACAGACTACCGGAGGTGACAAAAATAAAAATCCCTCATGAAAACACCATCAACACAGTATACACGATTCATCATAGATCATTCGCTTGGACTCCTACACAGAATACAGTAAAAATCACCGCAACTGTTAAGGGTATTTATCGATTGACACTGGTTTCAATGATGCAGTTTAACATAACATCGTCAAGTTCATTCGGGTTTAACAATACAATATCAACAATTATAGACAAGGACGCAGCTGAACTGTTTACAATTAAAGCCGTTGATAAAAATTTAACCGGGGCAAACATTACATGGTATGCGGAATTCGTTGTGGATCTAAGTGAGTAATTGAAAACACTAGCTCTTTTAAAATAAAATGCCCACCAGGGTAATTGAATCAGAGGTATCACCGACGTCACATCAATATCGATTCAATACCGTAAAAGAATTCTCCGCGAATTTGAAAACGCTTTCCGAACAATACCGTGTAAAAATAAAAAAATACCGCCGAAAAATAACCACCATCGACGCGGTCGTGTACTCGGTGTCGGGTATAGTAGCCGGTACCGGTGTTATTTTATCCACGGTGACCATGATGGCCCCGATCGCTGTTCCAATCGCTATCTCCGCGGCGACAACAATTGCTGGAGTCGCCAACGCAATCACTAGAAAGATATCATCGTGTTCTCAGAAAAAACTCAACGAGTATACAGTAAAACATCAAATAGTATCCGACGCGTACTCGAAATTATCCGGGTTTATCTCATTGGCGATAGATAATTCGTTTATATCCGATGTTGAATTCTCCACGATGGTCCAGTTGTATGACTCCGCGATGTCAAAAATCGAGGATTTTCAACTGGAAGCTGGAAACCACGTGGCTGAAACCACTTCAATGGGCTTAAAACATTCTCCTGAAAACAAGCAGGTTGTTAATATTCGGTGTTGAAATTAAACGCTAGAAACGACGAATAATAATAATGTCGCTGAACCCCTAAGGGTTGCAATTGCTTCAACGGATCGCGGAGAACACCACTCCGGTACAAACAAATATGATATCGATAACATCAACGAAGCCAGAATTCAGTGTAAACTTCCCTTCTCCGATTCCAGTGAAGGAAATAGCGCTGGCAAAATTGCGAATATATCACAGTTGGCCTAATATCCGAGCGGAAGCATTTAACGGACAACAACCTAATAACTCGCTGGTTTTTGCACGGACAAATAAACCCGATGGGACCCCAGACTGGAATGAGGTTACAATACCAACTGGGTCATACCAAGTAGAACAAATCAATAAAGAATTTCAACGCAGGATAAAATCGATCACAGGAAAAGAATCAAAAATCGATATTACGGTTCATGAACCGACGTTATCGTCGACGATTGAAATAAGCACACCGGGGTATATGGTTGATATTTATAACAGTTCAATAAGAACCATACTAGGTTGGCCCGAGAATCCACCTAATGAAATCCCCGCGGATTTGCACACGAATGCGCAATCGTATCATGAAATTAATCCCAGTTATCGAGATAATTTGTCTATTATAAAAAGCACGTTATTACCCAGTTGGTTTTTATTTCAAAACAGGAATATCATGCAGTGGTTTTTTCAGTATGACAAAACCCCTGAATCGATCGTCATATTAACAGTTATTTTAAATGATATCACTAATGCTTTTATCGAGATTAATCATAATTACCAATTGCAACTAGAACAACTACGGAAAACAAAAGCACGAAAACACGTTGAGGTGTTAAATCAACTTATATCAGACATGGAATATATCAATGAACGAATCGTTAAAATCGTTAAAATGATATCCGATAACAGCGATGGTAATAAACAAAAATTCCTAACCGAGTATAATATCACAGAAGCCGATTTACCCGATTTCAAGTTTCCAGGATACAACGCGCCAGAACTAAGAAAGTCTCTTAATGATTTTCTCGGTCCATCAATTATCCTCAGACACGATAACGGAGATGGTGGTAGGCATATTGCTCCATACAACGTAAATATCGCATCGGTGATAGCAATCAATCTAGTGTGTGATGTTATCGAAGGGAGTTACCAGGTAGATACCAAGCAATCAAATCAAGCTCAACAGGGGTATATCCTTTATTCATTTTCACCAACAGCCCCTCCCGGATTCTTAATCGTTGAGAGCCCGATTAATCCGGTCTATATGCGATGCCATAATCGGTTTTTAACGAGAATTAATTTTAGACTTACCGATCAGTCAAATAACCTAATTGATCTACAAGAGGAGGAGTTAGTGATCACTCTGTTTGTAAGATCATTGTAAATAGCCCCTTAGCAGCAGGGGGGAAATGACATCGACGCGGTCGTCGCTGTGTTTACCGGACGCTGACAAAACTGGGATCGGCTCGCAGAAAGATTAATTAAACCAAATGACGTCACCATCGTGTAGGATGGACCGTCGTCGTTTTTTTTTTTTACCAGCGCTGACTACACCGGATCCGCTGAGTGCAGAAAGTAATAATTAAGCAAAATAACGATTGGACAAAATGTCGGATTCGCCCCCCCCCCCCCGCTGCTTTATTTATTTATTTATTTATATTTATATCCAGAGAGAGAAAGAGATTCCCATTGTACTGCAGTAGATACATGCTCCATTGGCATATTCAGTCAGGTTACCTCAGCCAATACAACGGCCCAAACTGTACTAGCACGGCCCAGATGGCTTTGTAGATTTGTTGGTAAAGCGTTGAACTCGTAAACCAAGGCTTGCGGGATCGATACTAGCCCAGACCAGTCTGTGTCGGTGGACTCTGCGTGTCCATGCGAAAGACACTTTTATAAAATGTTTAAATGTTCACTTGACCAGTCAAACAGTGCTGACTTTGAGCAAAGCAAAACGATGGTGCGAACACAAGATAATAAATTGTAAACTTTCACATAGCTTTGCTAATTTTGCATACTGACTTTTTAACGAACCATTTATAACGTTACAGACCTATATTGCATTGAATTTAAATACTTTCATGGGAGTGATAGAAACAGTTCAGTTTTATAACATGGAAGCAACAATCTCGGTATATAAACCTTTTCTAAACAAGTTTGGAGAGGATAAGAGTGGTCAAAGCTAATTATGTTTTGAAAACACCATTAAGAATTATTAAAATACTAATTTATTGATGTAAAACCTTCATAGAAGCAACATTACTAAAGAGTATATCCCAATGCAGAAAAGGTCAAATTCTGTAGTCGACAAGCTATCGACAAGCTTGATGTTTTATCGGGCCTATTCTGTATTCAGGAACAAGCAGGGAGATCAACGGGATATAAAGCAACTAAAGTACATTAGTAGTGAATGGGGATACCCTAGGGACAATGGGACTTAGCATTAAAAACACCCCTGGGACAATCTAGGGACAATGGAAATTTAACATGGAGAAAAATCGTGGGTCACTCTAGGGACAATGGAAATTTAACATGGAGAAAAATCGTGGGTCACTCTAGGGACAATGGGAATTTAACATAGAGTTTGGGTTTGTCTAGGGACAAGGGGAATTGAACATGGGATTTTTTTTTTAAAAAAAATTTTAAATTTAAATTTAAATTTAAATTTAAAAAAGGGGTAGGCAATTGAAAGGCTATCTCTTTTCGAGAAATATGGCTGGCCCTGAAAAGGGCCTTTGGGTTTATGTTAATGTATTCATTAACATAAAGGGCACCGCATTGGTCTTCTTCTTGTCCTTAGGCTGCGTTTCACTGTTGGCCCGTAAATCAGGACTCTTTTGAGGCATCCTTGATTCTCCACGTAAATCCTACGTACGTATCCACAGACTGGTGTTTGTCCTGTGGACAACGGTCCACTTGGATCGGACATACATGAGCATGTCCGTCCTGAACATCATGGAAGACACAAGCGTAGAAGATTGCACATCGGTCCACATCTTGAAGCGACGAGAACAGGTGAATCAATGCAGTGAACTGCGCTTATTTATAGGTAGAGGTAGGATTGAAACGGATTGAGTTCATTCACCAATCCAAACACGCGTTACAAAATTCAGTCAGCCCGCATCCAATCCGAAGAGAGCAGTCTGTGACGTCACGTAGTCTATATAGATTCGCTAGCGCTTGTGTGCAGTCAATCTATGCGACAGTGATTCAACATGACGGAAAGTCAGAAAACGATCAATTGGGGTGCAACAACAGGGGAGACTGCCCAAGGGAACCCGGACTTACTTTCAGAAGAGTTGAATTGGGATTTTGTGGATTTTCTCTCCTCGCAAGGATTTGTTCCGGAACCTTCGTTACCTTCTTCATTACCGCAAGTGGAGAATTTTAGACAGAGACAGAAAGAAGAATTGGAGAAATTTATACAACGACAAAAGGAAGCGGAACAGGCTTTTCTCCTACAGCAACAGCAGCAAGAAGAAGAGGTAAGAAAAAAACAACAGCAACAACAGCAAGAAGAAGTAGCAGCAAAGAAACAGGAGGGTGAAAATCAAACGGTCACGGTACTGTTGGACATTTTAGCGGAGTTAAAAAGTCTGAAACAAATGTATCAGACTTCTTTATCACGTCCGAAGAGAATACGACCTTCCCGAGCTAAACACGTCAACCCTGTGACTAAGCCTACCGTACCACCCTTAGTGATTTCAACCCAATCATCATCATCATCATCAACGTTACGCAATCCAGAAGTAGGCCTTGGCCGTGGCAAAGGCTTAAGGCAGTTAAAGTTGATTGCTTAAACTCACCCCTACACCATAAAGAAAAAAGGCCCTTTTCAGGGCCACCCACATTTCTCGAAAAGAGATAGCCCTTCAATTTTGCCAATAACTCAAAAAAAATAACCCACCCATTTTACCCTTATAGTACGTGTCTTGTTGTATGAGTGCGTGAGTGTAGCTTCTTATTTTAAAATCAAAACTCAAAGACACTTACCTTATATAATTCATTTATTCTTTTCTCCATTGTTACAATACAATTCACAATTCACAACACAACACTTTAATTAAAAGTTCATTAACTTCTTCTGTTTCCTTGTTTAGTCTCTCTGTTTTTTGAATTTTTTCACCGTCACACTCTTTTCCTCTTCTTCCTCCTCCTCGATTTCTTCCCTTCTTCTTTTTTTCTCCTGTTTCTTTTTTTTCACCTGTCTTCTTTCTTCCTCAGAAGAATCCCTCTCTTCCTCTGAAGAATCCCTCTCTTCCTCTGAAGAATTCCTCTTTTCTTCTGATTCCTCTTGTTTCTTTTTGGGGCAATCTGGAGACCAATGTCCTTTTTCTTTACAATAATAACAGGTATCTTGACTTTTGTCTTTTTTAGCCCCTGTTTTCTTTCTTTTTTGACGGTCTGGACACTCTGAAGACCAATGCCCTTTCTTCTGACAGATATAGCAAGTATCTTGACTTTTATCTCGAAAGGAAGGAGAGTAGTCCGTCGGCTGGTCTGAAGAGAATTTTCTAATGACCCCTCGCAAAGCTCTGACGAAACGTTCGATTTGGCTAGTCTCTTCCATCGTTGTGCTCGGCTTGAGAGTGAAATGAATAGTGAAAGGACAAGACACACACCCTTTTATATACGCTGGTCTGCCATGACTATAAATTAGTCTATGGTGTTTAAACTTGAGTCATTTGACGTTTTGCACTCAAGATGAAACGATCCTATTCATTCGAGAAGAAAGAAGAAGAAGAAAGTAAGAGTGATCTATCGCCTCGAAACAGGGCTGAAATCTTGGCACAAATTCATGCCAGTGATTCTGAAGAGGACATGAGTGAACCGGAATTTGAAACCTCTAAACCAAGTTCACCACCCTTAGTCAACCCTGAAAAATACTATTCCATTCGAGAGACGGAAAAGCGCTCCTCTAGAAAATTTAGAACCACGGCTTACACCTACACGGTGAAGTTTAAAGATTTCAAGGCCGACGTACCCTTGGAGAAAGCAGAAGGGTTTATCACCGAGATGTGGGATTCTTTGCTTACCGCACTCAAGCGACAATGTCAAGCCAAAGAAGATGATCGCTTGACACTATCCATAGATCACGACGGTTTGAAATCCCCTGTTTGGATCGAGTTTAGCAGACCCGCAGAACTATCCCCTTCCAAAGTCATGGACAAGATTCAACACGTACAACAATCTAATGACCAGTTTGACATCACCGATGGTAAAGCCACACTGAAAATGGCCCACGTCTCTCCTCCTCAAGGGACTGGACGCAAAAAGATGTTATTGGTGGACGACCTTCGCAACACCAAAACAAGTCTCGTCCGAATTAATAACCCTCAAGACCAGATGTGCTTAGCCCGTGCCATCGTGGTGGGACGAACCTATGCCAACAAGAACGACACGGTAGAATGGAAAAGAACCTGGGAGAACATTCGAAAATCGAACCGAACCAAACAACGAAACGAAGCAGAACTTCTCTTGCAACAAGCTGGCCTGTCCAAAGGCACACCCTGTGGCATTCCTGAGATGCAAAAATTGCAAGATGCCCTAGCTCCACGCTACACCTTGAAAGTGCACCCTCAAGAAATGCGCGGGCCTCTGTTGTTTCGAGGCCAAGATTTTAAGGACGGAAAATACATTCATGAATATTATCACGATGAACATTTCGATACCATTACCAGTATCACTGGATTCCTGGGATACGGTTATTATTGTGAGAAATGTGACTATGGTTATAATAATCGAGAGCAACACAAACATTGTGGATGGAAATGCTCAGGATGTTTGGCCTCTCCACCCTGTCTGAGCGAAGAACCAGTACCTTGTTCAACTTGTCTGCGCACGTTTGTCAGCCCTACCTGTTACCAACAACACTTGAAGACGCAAAGCTCACAGAAGAAATGCGCTTGTCAACTGCTGAGATTGTGCCACGCGTGTAGACAAGGCATACGTACCAATAGTACCAAGGAACACGTATGTTCAGGAAAGAAAAAATGTCACATTTGTCACCACATCGTGGACTTGGAACACCAATGTTACGTGCAAAAATACCAACCCCCACCAGAGAAAGAGGACGGTCACAAGAAGAAAGGCAATTTCATCTTTCTCGATTTCGAATGCATGCAAGAGACCGGCATTCACATTCCTAATTTCTGCGTGGCTCATCGAGCGTGCGAGAAGTGCATTCAAGAACCTATCTTCAGTCATTGCCCTTACTGCAGCAAGATTCCTGGAAAGCGTGAAAAAATCTTTCGGGGACCGAACACGTTAGCCGATTTTGCCCAATGGGTCTTAGACCCCATCGACAAGACGTGGAGCCAAGAGGACATCGAACGTTACGGAGATTGTCATCGTCATGCCACGGTGATGGCTCACAATTTCTCCGGATACGATGGACAGTTTCTTTTGAGGTACTATGCGGAACAAGGCACCGAACGTCCTAAAGTGACTTTGAACGGAGCCAAAATCATTTTCATGCAAGTGGGACAAGTACAGTTCAAAGATTCGATGAGTTATTTGGCCATGCCTTTTAGTCGAATGCCTAAAACGTTTGGAATGACAGAAATGGCTAAAGGGTACTTTCCACACTTTTTCAATACGGAAGCCAATCAACACGCCGTTCTACCCCATTTGCCTGAGGCTCACTATTACGACCCCGACAACATGCGTACCGAACAACGAGAAGCTTTCTACGCTTGGTACCAGGCTCACGCTTCGGACCCCTTCGACTTTCAGGAAGAAATGCTAAAGTATTGTCGTTCCGACGTGGACATTTTACGACGTTGCTGTGGAAAATTTCGAGAACTGTTCATGGAACACGGAGGGGTCGATCCTTTGAAAGAAGCTTGCACCATTGCCAAAGCGTGTTCCTTAGTGTACCGACAACGATTCATGCCTGAAAACACTGTAGCTGTCATCAGCCCACAAACGACCCACTATGTCAAGCGTCAATACTCGGTCAAAGCCCTACGTTGGTTACATTACTTGTGCGACAAGGAAGACAAATGGATTCAGCATGCCCGCAACGGAGGAGGCGAAAAGACCATCGGAACGTATTCGGTAGATGGCTGGGACTTAGAAAACCCCAAGATCGTGTACGAGTTTAACGGTTGCTTATGTCACGGATGTCCCGTCTGTTACCCTGACCGTGGCACTAGAAATCAGTTTTTGCAACGAACCATGGAAGACTTGTACCAGGACACTTGTCAGCGACGCCTAAAGTTGGAACAGCAAGGATACCAAGTGGTGGAAATATGGGAACACGAGTACGATCACCGTATGAAAACCGATCCCGAGTTTAAACGCCTCGTGGAAAGTTACCAGTTCATGGACCCACTGAACCCGAGGGATAGTTTGTACGGAGGAAAAACCAATGCCACCTGTTTGCTGTACCAAGCCGACGAAGAGAAAGGAGAAGAAATGAAATACTTAGACGTGTGTTCGCTGTATCCCTACGTGTGCAAATATTGTCGCTTTCCTGTAGGGCACCCACAATTGCTGATGGAACACATCGACCTGAAAAACATTCGACAATACGAAGGCTTGATCAAGTGCAAAGTTTTGCCTCCCACGAACCTATACCATCCCGTCTTACCTAACCATTGTCAAGGCAAACTGATGTTTCCCTTGTGTCGTACTTGTGCCGAAACGTGCAACCAAGACCAACCTTGTCAGCACACCCAGGAAGAACGGGCCTTGACGGGAACCTGGGTCAGCGTAGAATTGTTCAAAGCTCTGGACATGGGATACCAACTGTTAGAAGTGTACGAAATTTGCCACTTTCCCAAGACACAACAGTACCACAAGGGTGATCCCAGTCAGAAAGGCATTTTCGCCGACTACGTGGATGCCTTTTTGAAATTGAAGCAAGAAGCCAGCGGCTATCCTTCCTGGTGTCACACTCCCGAAGACCAAATACAATTCAAAGAGAAATACTACGAACAAGAAGGCATCACTTTAGACCACATCGAGAAAAACGAAGGCAGACGGTCGTTTCCCAAAGTGATGTTAAATTGCTTGTGGGGTAAAATGGCACAACGACCGTGTTTACCCAAGACGGAATATTTGACAGAACCTTCCCGCTACTTCCAGATGATTCACGACAAAACCAAATACATGAAACACGTGGACGTCGTTCGAGAGGATTTGATCTTGGTCAATTACGAAGAAGATCTGCACTTTGTACAAGACGACCCTTTTGGAAATGTCATCATTGCGGCTTACGTGACAGCCCATGCTCGCTTAAAATTGTACGAAGCTTTAGAACTGTTAGAAGAACGCGTCCTGTACTTTGACACGGACAGTTGCATTTACATCCATCACCCGATTCAACATCACCCTGACATCGAAGGAGACCGTTTAGGAGCCTGGACACACGAGCATCCCGACGACAATATTCTAAGTTTCGTCAGTGGTGGTCCCAAAAATTACGGCTACGAATACCGGGACAAACAAGGAGAAGTGCACACGACGTGCAAAGTGAAAGGACTGACTCTGAATTATCGTACCAGTCGAGTGGTCAACTTTGGGGTATTGAAAGAAGCCTTGCAATCGGGAGAGGATGGAAATTTTAAAGTGACCACCTATCAACCGAACAAGATTGTACGTTTACCCACTCACCACATCGTCAGTCGGCCCCTGGAAAAAGTCTATCAAATCGTATACCAGAAGCGAGTGCGACTTCCCAATCATTTCACCTTACCGTATGGACACGTCGGTATTGGTCTGTATATAAAAAGGAACCCTAGGCAAGATCGATAGTTCATTGGGACTACCAAGACCGAGCGAACAAGATGAATACTTTCAGAGAAACACGAAACATGTTGTTTCGAAAGGCACAATTCAAGTGAGAGGCTTCGGAAGTGGAATGCGATTGTGAGCCTTGCGATGGATACGATGCTGTACCTTGTGACCTGAGCGATGGCGTAAAGCATCATGGGAACTTTAGTGTCCCTACCCCTATCATGGAAAGTGATGCTGTGCGTGTCAAACCTGTGGGATGCGAAAGTGATGCCGCTCGTCCTCTTGGACATTTTACTGAGTTTCGTTTTAAAGGGGAATGTTCACCTTCACGTCTACCCCCCTACGGATGTCATCCAGCCCTGAGCAAACTCCTGTTCATGTCACCCAACCCTCATCGAAACGAACCTGTGAAAGACGAATATTCGTTTCCTGTGCGTTTGTCGGAATACTGCGACTTTGAAAATCGTCTTCAATCGTTCAAAGGAAAAAGGCCTAAGTATCTGGGAGGACCGACTCCCGAAGAATTAGCCAGAGCCGGATTTTTCTACTTGGGCGAAGGAGATAAAGTCAAGTGCTTCAGTTGCGGTGTGTCACTTCACCACTGGGAACCGCAAGATTCGGCCTACGTAGAACATGCTCGATGGTCACCGAATTGTCATTACTTACCCTTAGTGGGACCGAGACATTGAAGTAACTTCTTACCATAATCTGTTCATGGATACTTTACAAGAGAACATTCGTGCTTTGCCTGTGGAGTTGAGAGAACGCATTTACAGAGAGCTGGTCAAAATATAAGTGAAACGTAAAGAACAATTGCATCCGTTACGTCACCGGTGTTTGAACCACTGGTACCTGAAGGCTATACAAGGACTGATTCAATTGAAAGTGTTCCATTGGACAGACATTGATCAACGACCCCTGGTTATAAAAAGGAATGGTTCGGTATTGACGATTCTATCTACTACATCATTGTAAACTTACTGCATCGAATTCCAGAGGAAGAGTTAACGAATTACCAACATCTTGAACACAATGTCAACTTAGTGAAAGAGGAAACTTCTGAACGAATTGTAATGTGCAGCTTAGTGACTAAACGATTTAAATTCGGCACTGAAGTAAAACCATGTTTGTGTAAAGAGTACATTTCTTGTGTCAGACCAAAGAGGATTTAGTATGACCTATTCATGGATACTTTGCTAGAGAACATTCGTGCTTTGCCTGTGGAGTTGAGAGAACGCATTTACCGAGAACTGATCAAAATACAAGTGAAACGCAAACTCAAAGTGATTCATCCGTTTTTAAATTATGCTCTGTTCCAAAGTACAAGAAGACTGATTATGAGTGGATATTACATTAGGCACAAAGTTAAACCAGGCTATTGGACACCACCCAACGATTCCAAAAACAGTGTATATACTTATGGATACTTTACAAGAGAACATTTTGGACTTGCCTGAGGAGTTGAGAGAAAGGATTTACCGAGAGTTGGTGAAAATCCAAGTGAAACGTAAAGAACAATTGCATCCGTTACGCCACCAGATCTTTAACCACTGGTACCTGAATGGTATAAGAGGACTGATTCGTCAGAAATTTTGTCAGTGGTCAGACCTTGTTGAACACTTTCAGTTTGTGAATGATGATGGACCAGACGTTCGTAATTTTGGTTACTTCGAGATTCACTTACTGCAACGTATTGAGGAAGACGAGTTAAAGGATTACCAACATTTGTTACATGGAATCAGCTTAGAAAAAGACGAAACATCTAGACAAACTCTGACGTTTCAGTTACAGTATGTAACATTTAAATTCCCTACTGGAGAACGAACGTGTTTGGTTAGAAATTACCCTTATTGCTTCCGAAACAAAGACACTATAAAATCAAGTTGCCATGCCACGGATTATGTCACATATCATTCAACAGATTCCGTGGAAGGTACTCAATGACCATATTCAAACCGTGGATCATTACCATCGATTATTACAAGAATTTTATCCATTCAATTTGGGACGACAAGTGGTGTGTGTCTTAGTGACTTGTTTTCTGGGATTTCGTTTACCAGCCGATTCTTTGTGGACTCTTTACGATCAGTACTTACCACCTCAATGGCCTTAAATGGTCACGAAAAACTCCTTTTGCTCAAAGCCTTGCGTTTTCATCTGGATACTTCTCGACCTCAACAGGAAAAAAAGATTCGTCAACTTTTAGCTACCCAAGACGTGTATGACGATGTGTGTGTAGCTTGTGACTTACATCCCCATTGGACAGATGTCCGTGCCTGGAAAGAATGGGGTTTTGAGGCTTGGACCCAAGAAGTGGCCCAGTATGCACGAGAGTTGTTCAAGGAAAAAAGTTACTTTTCAACCCGTGTTAGTGACGGTGCCAGAAGAACCCGTCACCCAGGACAGGACTGTCGTAGACAGGCCTGAAAGACCCTTTCGGGAGGACACTTGTGTGACCTTACCCCCTACTATAGAACTGGTTATAACATTACCCAAAACATGTTCTTGTACAGACACTTGTTTTTATTCCACGTTAATAGTTATCATGTGCCTTTTATCCTTGTACTTAAGCCTTTGGCTTTTATGTATTTTTGTCTTTCGTATTCATGTTTGAAAAAAAACATTCAATAAACGTGTTCTGAAAAAGTATAGAAACACTTGTCTTGTTTGTTTTCGTGTCACAAGTGACATTTCTCACACAATGGCTACCTCTGCTGTCTCTGCTCCCTCTTCCTCTACTGTCAAAGTCATCGACGAACACTTAGATCGTGCCAGTTGGGAGGCTTTGTATCTTCTCCATCCCTTTAACATGCTCATTGCCGGACCTAGCGGTTCAGGCAAAACCGAATTCGTCAAACGTTTGATCGAACATAAACATCATTTGATCGATCGGCCACCTCAACGGATCGTGTGGTGTTACAAAGAGTGGCAATCGGCGTACAACTTCTTGCGAGAAAGTCAAGGCGATTCCATCGTGTTTGTGGTAGGCATTCCTAAAGAAGACGACAGCATCGTCTCTGACTCCCGTCAAACCCATTTGGTCATTTTCGACGACATGTTAGGAGAAGACGAAGAAGAAATTAAACTGTGGTTCACGCGCAAAGGGCATCACCGTAATGCCAGTGTCGTTTACATCACCCAAAATTTGTTTCAACAAAGTAAAGCCCATCGCACCATCAGTCTCAATGCGCATTACGTGGTCTTGTTTAAAAGCCCTCGAGATAAATCGCAAGTGCAAGTCTTAGCCAAACAGTTAGGAACGCCTTGGCTGACTCAGGCGTACGACGATGCCACTCAAACACCACACGCCTATTTACTCGTCGATTTGAAACCTACGACTCCCGAGGATTTGCGATTTCGTACCCACTTGTTTCACCACTGGTGCCAAGACGGAGGGCCTGTCCTGTACACGTCTCCGTCCTCGACTTCATTTCACTCCCCATAAAAAAATCTATAAAAACCTAAGACCCTTTTTCGTCTGTCTCACACAGTGTGAACATGACGTCCCTTCAGTCGCATCTTCCCGTCAAATTGATTCGTGCCTTGTATGGCATCAGTCGAGAAAAAAATCCACAAACACGAGCTCGTGTCTTAGAAGCTAGTCTCAAAGAAATCTTACGATGGTTCACGGTGACGGCTCGTCAATTACTCCAAGGAATCATTCAGATTCCTCATCAAACCAAACGCTTTTTCGATCGAAACAAAGTCGCTTTGGTCCAACTGGCCGATCCCCGCATCGACACTCAAACCAAAAAACAAATCATTTTGAAGCCTGGATGGAGCGGTACTCTAGGAGGGGTCATCATTCGCTCACTCTTAAGATGGGATCCTAATGCCCCCAAAGTTATCCCCAAGAAAAAAGTCCAACGAAGCCCCAAGAAGAAAAAGAAAAAGACCAGGTCCCCACGAAGAACTTCTCCAGTGGCGGGACCCTCCTCTTACCAGACACCACCCCGGAAAAAGAAAAGAAGCCCCCAGAAAAAGAAACAGAGAAAAAGTCACCAGAAAAAGAAAAGTCCACAGAAGAAAACTAGTCGCAAGAGAGGCACTTCGGCCAGGACGCAACCTTACACTCTAAAACCACGACCTGCCTCAGCGGTGACTGCGTCTCCGGCAGCCTCACGTTTATCCACTTCTCCGTTAATGACACCCAGAAATGAAAAGTACTTGCAGACGTTGATCACACCAAGAACTTCTCCGTTGATGACCCCCAAAAGAACTTCCCCAGTGGCAGGACCCTCCAATTTAGCGGCAGTGGCTGCTGCTCACAAAGTACCTTCTCCCAAAATCAAAGTCCATGAAAGATCGGGCATGTTACAAAGTTTACTAGATTTGTCCAACCAAGAACTGGCTCGATTTAGTCCGTTACGTACCCCTGCACGACGTGTCATGCCTGTCCTCAAACTGATACGATGTAAAGACAATCAGTGGCGACGCGTTCCAGTATAAAAAAGGCCTGTGACCAAGTAGGGTATCAGTGTTTTTTTGGTGCTCCTGAAGACTCAAAGATGTCACCCTCCAGAAAACCCCAAGGAAAGAAAAGGAAAGGACTGCCACCACGTTTAGTCAAACATGGGGATCTGTTATCTGTCCTGTCCAAAGCTTCTCCACCCCTACGAAAAAACTCATTCATACGGCCTCCAAAGAGGTCATCGATACCGTGTGCGAATGTTGTTTGAACGTTTTGAAAGGCACGATCCCTTTGTCCAAACACCAGAAACATTGCTTACGTAAACATCGTCACGTTCTTCGGAAAATGGTTCAAAAGAAAATTCCCATTCGTCAAAAAAAGAAGATGTTAGTGCAACGTGGAGGCATTTTACCTCTCTTGTTAGGCCCCATACTGAAAGGAGTCTTGGGAACCATGTTGGGAGGACTGGTGGGAGCAAGATAAAAAGGCCCTCGGAAGTCCCAAGATCTCAGAATCGACCGCTGACAACCCCATGGAAGGACGAAAACTAGCTTTAGTGCCTTACAAACGATGGATGGAATACCATCGGTGGCAAGAACAACGCACCCCGCATTTACCTCCCAATCCCAATTTGAGCGAGATGTCCCAGTTACAACACGAATTGCAGTCCTTGATGGATCGCCAAGATTTGTCCGAAACAGAAAAATCGCAAAAGTACGGTCAACTTTTGCAACGACTGCAACTCTTTCACCAGAAAGCTTTAGACGAAACAGCTCTACCCACTCTGAAAGATTTTAAGACCTTGATGAAAAGTCCAGTACCATCACCAGTACCAGTACCAGTACCACCAGTACCAGTGACCAAGACAGAAAAAGGAGAAGAAGAAGAAGGGTTTCAAACTCCACCAGAAAAAGTACGCAAGTAACAACACCACCTACCTCCAGAATTGGATGGATTAAAAAGATGATGGCCACCCCTTCTTCATCACAAGAGAAAAAGAAAGTGAAGACAGAAGTGAAGACAGAAGTGAAACAAGAACCGATATCCCCCGCTCAGACATCCTCCACCTCTTCAACACCTATTGCCGGTCGCACACGCAAAGCATTACAATCCAAGAAAGTACCCCAAGAGAAAAAGAGTAGCATCATCCAAGAGTGGGTGCCTTATTAACACATAAACACACACAAAAAAAAAACATGGAAAAAGTCTTAGCCAGCATTTACTACGATCCCTCGCATCCTGCAGGTTACGCTGGAGTTCAAAAATTGTATCGTGCTGCCAAAACGCGACTGAAAAGTCTCCGTTTACCTCAAGTGCAACGATGGTTACAAGAACAAGCTACCTACACTTTACACAAACCCATTCGACGCAAGTTTGCCAGAAGTCGCACCGGAGTGGAAGGCATCGATCATCAATGGCAAGCCGATTTAGCCGATGTCTCTCATTTGGCCAGTTACAATCGTGGCTACAAATATTTGTTTTGTGTCATCGACGTCTTTTCCAAATTTGCCTGGGTCGTGCCCTTGACTTCCAAATCCAGCAGCGAGTTAGTGCGAGCCCTGCAACGAGTGCTGAAACAAAGCGGTCGTCACCCTCTTCGATGGCAAACGGACAAAGGCACCAAATTTCTGAACCAAGCTTTCCAAAAAGAATTGAAGAAACGTGACATTCACTTTTTTACCACCGAGAATCCCGAAACCAAAGCCAGCATCGTGGAACGTTTTCAACGCACTTTGAAAGAACGCATGTGGAAATATTTTACGCATCACCACACTCTGAAGTACATCGACATCTTACTGCACCTGGTGCAAGCGTACAACCAATCTTACCATCGAAGCATCGGACGTGCCCCGCAAGACGTGACTCCCGACAACGAAGTGCTGGTGGTCGAGCGTCTGTTTGGTACGTCCCCGACGAGGGCTGTCCCCAAGAAAAGTGGAGAGTTGGCCGTAGGAGATTGGGTGCGCATTGGCAAAACCAAACGTACTTTTGACAAAGGTTACTTACCTAACTGGACGACCGAATTGTTTCGCGTCACTGGACGAGTGCATGGCCGTCATTCTGCCGTCTATAAATTGGAAGACATGAACGGAGAAGTGCTCAAAGGAACGTTTTATTTGCCCGAGTTACAACGTGTCACCAAAAAAGAAAACGACGTGTACGACATCGAAAGCATTCTCGAACGCAGAACCCGTAAAGTCGGCAAACGACGTGTCAAAGAAGTCAAAGTACGTTGGAAAGGATATCCACCCAGTTTTGATTCTTGGATCGACGCTTCGCAAGTCATCGACTATAAAAAGAAGTGACCATCATGCCCTTTCACACAGACGCAGCTACGTCGACCACTCCTTCACCTAGTTCTTCTGTGCAAGATTTACAAAAACAACCCTTGTGGGTGTGGTGTGGAGAACGTGTGCCTAAAACGCAAATCGTCTTTTTCTGCCAAATCTTCGTGATGTATTGTGTCATCGGGGCAGCCATTGCCAATTTGAGTTTGCAACAAGGAGACAAACAATTGTGGACCATTTTATTGAGCAGTTGCATCGGTTACCTACTTCCCAATCCCTCCCTGAAATTCTCCTCGAACGGGAACCACGGGAACTTTGTGTCCAGTGCCAGTGCCAGTCACCAGTCCAACCACAACCAGAACCCCATTTTGGGCGGAGACACGCCTCTGACGTCCAGTAACCCCTTGGACAGCCACAGAACTCTGGAATTATGAGTTACCAAAACCAATTTTACTTAACCTTACCCAGTGACAGTTCCATGGAGGTGTTTCCCCACAACACGTTGTGTTGTTACACGGCCAAATTACCTCAGGCCATCCCCTTAGATCACGAAGCCCATTGGGAAGTGGCTTTGGTAGAAATGATTCACCCAATGCAAATCAAAAACATCACTGAAACTCAAAACACTTTTGACGTCGAAATTCTGGACCCAACAGTGCAGCAAGCCATGACGGCCACTCCTCAACATAAATCACTTCCCAAGGCCCCAATACTCAGCAGTTACACTTCTCCTCCTCTTTACGTGTATCACTTTAAAATTAACCCAGGCCATTATTTTAGTGGTCAACATCTGGTGGAGGCCATCGCTGACAAATTCTATGCAGCCTTTGACAAAGTTCTGACCAAAGTAGGTAAACGTGTCACCATGGAGTACCACAAACAGTCTCACCGTCTACTCATCAAATTTGATAGTGAGAAAAAAAGTATACGTATTAAATTTTACCCTGGATTGTATGACATTTTGGGTGGAGACCTCAATTTGGTCACGGATAAGCAGACCAAAACGATTAAAATGGCAGAGATTGACAACGACGGGCATTTTGCGAGGTATTTTCGTTACCAGGTAGAACTGAACCAAGGACTGAATTTGATCTTCGTGTACTCCGATGTGGTGGAGTACAACGTGGTGGGACACACCTCCGTACCGTTACTGCGTGTCATTCCTTTCAAAGTAAATTCTGCCACGGTCACTGACGAGGAAGGTGGAAACACTTACCACGTCCACCGCGAATTTGTCCATCCTCACTATTTGCCTGTCAGCAAGTCGTATTTGGACACGGTCAACATTGCTATAAAAGGAGATTTGGGACAAAATATTCCATTCACCAAAGGAAAAGTCACGGTGAAACTCCATTTTCGAAAACGGTTCTCTCACGACTCGTAAGTCATGTATCCAGTGTACCGAGGAGTTGCTCGACAGCGATTACATGGTTAGGAGATATGTTGAAATCGGCCTTTCGTTCGGTGGCTCCGGTGTTGAAACCGATGGTGACACGCGGATTGCACGCCTTGAAAGATGCGGCACTGACGCAAGGCAAAGAATTTCTCCAAAATTTCATCATCGACAAACAAAACCCTAAAGAAGCCTTCATGAGGGCAGGCAAAAATGTCTTGCTACAAACGGGCAAAGACATTTTAGGCCGACGAGACACACCTATAAATGCCCTGCACGCTACCGAGTCAGGCATTCAGCAAGGACAAGGCAGAAAGAGACGACGAAGAAAACACCCTTTCACCAGACTTCAAGCTAGAAAGATCAAGAAAAGAAGAAGAACCGTTCGAGACATAGACGTTTTCGATTATTGAGACACAGCAACAAAAAAAAATGATGCACCGAGAGTCTTGCGCCTGTTCCAAGACGGAACTGGATCTGTTTACCATGCCCCCCACCATGATGACCATGCAAGAATCCCAGTGGGTGGAATTTCACCCCGTCTCCTCATTGGCCGATTCCGCTCCCATCGAGTTTGAAATCAAGGGACAGCCCGAAGATTATATCGATCTGAATAGCAGTTACTTATACTTGAAAGTCCAAGTTCTAGATAAGGATAATGATAAAGTAGATGACGCTGATAATATAGCTCCCGTCAACAATTTCATGCATTCCTTGTTCAGCTCAGTGGACTTGTAGTTGAATAACAAACTGGTCAGCAGCAGCATGGATACTTACCCTTACCGTGCCTACCTGGAAAATCTCTTGACGTACGGAATAGATGCCAAGGATACTCATCTCAATGCCTGTGTGCTGTGGGAACCTGACGAAGAGGGCAAGCTCGACCTTGTAGATGGAACCAATAGCGGCTTTGAGGAAAGAGAAAGCAAAATCTTAAATAAGAAGAGTTTAGAACTGATGGATCGTTTGCATTTGGACATGTGGTTGCAAGAGAAATATTTGCTGAACGGGGTCAATGTCCGCTTGAGACTGAATCGTAGCAGTACCGCTTTCCATTTGTTGGCCGATAAAACTGCTGGCAATCCCAAAAGCAAAATCGAGGAGGCCAAACTCTACGTACGACGCGTGGAAGTGTTACCTAAAGTGGGAAACGACATCAGTCAAACATTGAGCAGAACGACCGCCAAGTATCCCATACGACACGTGGAAGTGAAAACGTTCACCATTCCCGCTAATCATCATTCCATGATCGAAGATCATCTGTTCCAAGGACAGTTACCCAAGCGTTTAATCCTTGGTATGGTCGAGAATGAAGCCTTCAACGGAGCCTTCCCTAAAAATCCTTTCAACTTTCAACACTTCAAGGTGAAGAAAATCGAAGTCAGTCGCGATGGCAAGACCTTGTGTACCCGACCTTTCGAACCTGACTTTGCCAAGAACAATTACTTGAGATCGTACTTCTCCTTGTACGAAGCCACGGGACAGTTAGGAACCAACACCAGTCACGGGATTACGTACGACGATTACGCAGGAGGCTATGCTTTGTGGGCTTTTGATTTCACTCCAGACCAAGGCAGCGACGAGGGACATTTCCACCCTATAAAATCCGGCCAGATTCGTGAGGAACTTCAGTTTGCAGAACCACTGGACAAGACAGTGAACGTCATCCTGTATGCAGAATTCGATAATACCATAGAAATCAACAGTTTGAGAGAAGTCATTCTAGACTATTAGAAGCTATGGAAGACTGTTATCACTCTTTACCTAGTGGAGAAACTTTAGATATGAAACGTGAGGAGACTGTGGAAGAAGAAGAAGAAGTGATCATGATGAAGTCGAGATGGCCAGAACAAGAAGCCCATTTAGTCTCCTGTTTTGCCAAACACTTGGTCGAAAAAATGACGGAATTGATCAAGAAAAATTGCTGTGGATGTCAAAACGATCATCCCAGTCAAATTCAACACGATAAATGCCTGATTTTGAGTCAAGAAGAAAAATTGGACGAGTATCTGGACGAAGCTTGGAGTCTCATCTCGGACAAAGACGTGTTGCACCAGTGGTATAAAGACTTGCGTGAACATTCTTGTCCGCCATTAACCACTCAAGAGATCCATCGTATCGAAGCTCTCCTGAATCAGAGTGAGGAAACAGAACGAATAACCGTTTATTCGTCAGACATTTTCAAGCAAAAAGTCAGGATCGAATTGACAACTTATTATTACCTGTGAAGAAGAAGAAAAAAGCACACACAAAACATGGATACCTGGGAACTTTATTACCTTTTGAACCACAGTTCGTATACGGCTTCTTGGAATCCTGTCGTCTGTGCTAAAGATGAACTCCCTCATCGCAAACCTAAAGACCATCAAGCTTACGTGATCAACACGGACGAAAGTCATCTCCCAGGAACCCACTGGGTAGCCGTTTACTTTCCTCAAGAAGGATGTGTGGAATATTTCGATTCGTACGGATTGCCCCCTGTGGAAGACGATATCATCGACTTTATGAGAAGAAATGCTCAAACCACCCGATTCAATAATGTGAAATTACAAGGCACAGATTCCTTGGTGTGTGGACAGTACTGTGTGTATTTTCTGCATCATCGCAGCCTGGGCTATTCCTTAGAACATTTAGTGACTCATTTTGATCCTCGTTCTTCTACTAGAAACGATGTGAAAGTAGATCGATGGTTTTGTGACCATTATGCTTATCTTTTGTCTCAAGCTAGGAAACGTAGTGTCCATCAATGGCCTAATGATTTCCAACAGTGGAAATCACAATTTCATTCACAACGTTGTCAGCCCTGTTTAAAGTAGATTGTCAATTGAGAAAAAAATGTTTGTGATTTGAAAAAAATTGTTTGATGTTATCATGTTGGATTATTGTTAAAAATGTTAGAGTTGTTGTTTAGTGTTAAGTGATTTTTGAATAAAAAATGTTGTGTTTTGAAACAAATGCCTTTGTCTTTTGTTTAGCTAGAAGAATGTTGGATTGATGCTCTTTCATTTCTTACTATCCCTCTCATGACACTCACTGAACGTTGCGGCTCGAAAACCGTGTGGGGGATGTTTTCCTTCACGTCCGCGCTTTGACTTTAAGAACCGGGGTTGTTTCCAGTCTAACCATCCGTTGTCGACTCATCCTCCTAAGAAGATGTGCTCCAAACTAGCTAAGCTCAACGAAGCCTACGTGAATTTGCATAGGGTCAGACACAGTCTGATACCGAAGCCAGAAGAAATAGAGAATGTGAGAATGTTAAATGTCACTGAAGACCTGATAGAAGAGCTCTTCAGAGAAGAAGTGAATAGGGAGAAAGAAGAATGGACAGAGAAGTACAGACTTCAGAGACAGCAGCAACAGCAGCAACAACAACAACAACAGCAGCAGCAACCTGAAGCTGACAGAGGCTTTGTCGATTGTCGTATCAACACCAAAGAGTTCTTCTTCTCTTTCCGAAGAAGCAGACCTATCGCCAGAAAGTCTATCCTCAGAGGACATCGCATTCTTAGAAACTAAAAAAGATTGCCATAGCAAACAAGAAACAGCCCTTTTCAGGGCTACCCCAATACTCTAGAAAAGAAATAACTATTAATTTGCCAATGTGTGTAGGTAGAGTAGTGTGAATATAAACACTAACTCTTTTATAAAAAATGTGAGGGTATGTGTTAGAGTGTTTGTAAGTGTTAACGTAAGCTGGTGTGGATAGTAGATTAATATGATGTTTTTTTGGTGTTTGAGGTGTATATTTGGGGTTAGATTGGATTGCTTTGCGTATGTAAATAGACTATTGAAGTGATTCATGAAAAAATTTTTACCATAGTAATGGGTAGTATAAAAAAGTGAGTGAGTGTTTCTTTTAGGTCCGCGCGTTGTTGGGTCATTATCTAGGTAAGATCAATTTTATGTTCTTAGGGGGATGTTTTCCTTCACGTCCGCGCTTTCAGTATAAATTGAAACTCGCTCGGCAGTCTAGCTACCCTTGTTGATTGATCAACACAAGAATGAATAGCAGAATAAGCAAACTTCTTGAACTCCAGATACATCTGGAATATGTCAGGCGCCTGTTAAATGAACTGGCTGCGGAGGCTATAGTAGAAGAGGAAAGAATAAAGAAGGAAGAAGAGGAGAGATGACAGAGGGAAGAGGAGGAAAAGAAAATAGAAGAGAGGATGTCGTACAATATTCCCGAAACAGAGGATTGGGGTGTTGAAGCGAATCATCCTCCCTCTGCGCTCCCCAGAAGAAAGGTGAAAGGAGACTGGGGAAGAAGATGCGTGTGTGGCGCCAGGCCAGGAAGGTGCCATCATTAGATAGGTGTATCTGGAGTTAAAAAAAACAGCCCTTTTAAGGGCTACCCAATACTCAAGAAAAGAAATAACAATCAATTTGCCAATATGTGTAGGTAGAGTAGTGTGATTATAAACACTAACTCTTTTTGAAAAAAAATGTGAGGGTATGTGTTTGTAAGAGCTCAGGTATGGTTGTGTAAATAGTAGATTATGGGTTTCTTAGAGTATGTGGAGAGTATAGTTTGGGTTTTATTATATGAAATGAGAAAAGTGAGGGGATGTTTTCCTTCACGTCCGCGCTTTGTTGGGTCATGATCTAGGTAAGATCAATTTTGTTTTAGGGGGAAGTTTTCCTTCATGTCCGCACTTTCAGTATAAAATTAACAGTGTTGGCCATTGGAGCCCATTCTACGGAAAAGGCAAACAAGAAGATGCCAGCAGCTTCAGCTTTATACAACTATCTTATGGAAAGTTGGTATTGGATGGTGGATGGATTGAGTGCAGCAGAAAGGGTTGAAAAGGAATGGAGGTATGCAGTGACAAAAGACTTCGTCTCAAAACAAGTAACCAGCCTCCACTTATCCGTCAATATTGTGAAAGAAATGATAGAGGATGAGGAGAAGAGAATCAGAGGTTTAATTAACCCACCGTATGTGAAAGTGGGTAAGTTAAAAGAAGCGATAGTTCATGTCACGAGTGCAAGGTGCTTTCTAGAAGACATTGTAGAATGGACAGATTGGTGTTTCGCGAAGTGGGGGTTAGAAAAACTTAAGAAAGCGGAAGAAGTAATGAGGAATGTGCTGACCGAAGAGGTCAAGAAGATCAAAGAAAAGTGGTCAAAGGAAAGAAAAGAAGAAGAAAATAGAAAAAAAAAGGATGAACTAGAAAAACTTAACACAAACTGGATGAAAATCCAAGAGAAGTTCCGGGCCATGGGCCACCCGGACTGGCTGCCGAAAACAGAAAAGAAGAAGAAAGGAATGATGAACAAAATAAGAGGATGGTGGAAGAAGTTAAGAAGTTAAAGGAAGAAGAAGAAAAACCCAAAAGCCCTTTTCAGGGCCACCCATATTTCTCGAAGAGAGATAGCCTTTCAATTGCCTACCCCTTTTTTAAATTTAAATTTAAATTTAAATTTAAAAATTTTTTTTTTAAAAAAATCCCATGTTCAATTCCCCTTGTCCCTAGACAAACCCAAACTCTATGTTAAATTCCCATTGTCCCTAGAGTGACCCACGATTTTTCTCCATGGTAAATTTCCATTGTCCCTAGAGTGACCCACGATTTTTCTCCATGTTAAATTTTCATTTTCCCTAGATTGTCCCAGGGGTGTTTTTAATTCTAAATCCCATTGTCCCTAGGGTATCCCCATTCACTACTTACATTGAATTGTAAAAACTAATTAATTGAACAGACTACCTACTTGTTACAGAAACCAGCGAGAAACGATTTCTATATGGAACAGTTCATGTCAGTCACCTTGATGATCCGTGGCAAACAGATATTGTTGCCATGCAACCATATACACAAGACAATGACTGATATAAATATAGTTAGGCAGTGATATATACTTTATAAAATTAATCATCAGCTATGTAAGTAGTATCCATCCTCCTTTGAAAAACATTCCATGATTCAAAACCAGAAATAATTGGTTGATGGAGGAAACAGAACGTTATATAATATAAGTAGAGGAGCTTCATTTATAATTAACCTAAAATTCTTGTTTACGTTTGATCGAATTTTGTTGATGGCTACAGTAATGCACATCGCCGTTAATTAGACTCGACTCCGATTACAGCAAGAAAGGCAAAAGACATACCAAAGTTATGGGCCACCCTACTCTGTTACACGAAATTATTATTTATAATAACTAAATTTAAAACATGCGAAATAAGCTAAAATTGCAATGTACCGTGTATGTTTGGAAACATACACTTAATTTGGGGTGATCCAAACGTTTACAAACAAGAGAACATGAATTAAGACGATACAGAGAGCACATTTTGCAAACGAGAGCGGCCTTTGACTTATATAATGACATCCATAAAATGATTTATTTAAACCGTCGAAAGTTAAACAGCATGTACGCGAGAAATGGAAAATATATGATGAACCGTTGAACAGTAGAGAAACAGATAAAATATTATGTCACTCAGGCAAGTAATGTGCCAGTATCACATATCTGAAACCGAGATTGCGGAAGAAATCTACACAGATGTAAGTAAAACGAAGCATAAAAGATTTCGAGCTTTTGAAAGATAACGAGTTTCTGAGACGTAAAAAATGTGGAGAAAAAACAGCGAATTACAGCAAGAAACTATTCAAACATAGTTTTACGTGAATTTATGTATATTACAATCCTCTATGAAATAAGAAAGTGTACCGAAACTCATCACTTCTGCAAATCAAAACGACTATGTAGTCAATAGCGGTATTTCGAAACCTGTTTAATAATCTCTAATGTTGCGAAAAATACTGAGAACAAAGGAAAGAAATTATGTGTACATATATATATGCACAGAAGAATGATTATGCTTATGAAGTTCCTGCTGTCAGATCTGCCAGTGTGATCCAATGATCTGACGTTCAGGTAATGCATCATAACTTGTAAATCTCAGTAACAATATTGGCCATACAATATAAAATAAGGAAACAATAATTTCTATTTGCGTTAACTGTATCAGAAGCCATTCACTTCCCTTTTTGAAATTTTGCAAAATCACTTTATCAATTCTACTTCGACGACTACCCTTTCGAAGTAATACCTGACCTGCAGTGATAAGCTTCGCGAAAACTAGTTCTGCTAGATACTTTCTTTACGCTATTAATCAACAAATTATCATCTTCTTCTTCATCATCATCATCATCATCATCATCATCATCATCATCATCATCAACCCCTTGACCCAAGACGTCGTTGGGGCACCACTGTTGACTTTATAACCAATTTACGCCATCTTTCCCAGTTCCCTACTGCATTTTGGGAGTCTCAAAATCACATGCCTGTCCACATCTTAATGTTGTCTTCACATTTCTTTTTCTGTCTGCCTCTTTTTCTGCACACTCGCACTGTATCAAGCAAGATTGTTTTTACCACTCCAGATGATCTTGAGACATGACCGTACCACTTCATTTTACGCTTTTTTACAGTGGTCAAGAGGTCTTCATATTATCCGATGGCTCGTTGGATCCTGTTGTGGACTTCTTCGTTGGTTATATGGTCAATGTATGAGATGCCCAAGATCTTGCGGTAGCATCTCATTTCGAATGTTTGAATCGTTCTTTGTAGATCTGATATGAACGTCCATGTTTCACAAGCATACAGAAAGATGGATATGACAATCTAGTGCATCAGCCTTATTTTGGAACCAAGAGCAATGTTGGTATCTGTCCATATTGGTCTCAACCCTTTTATTGCTGATGTCGTCCATCAACAAAAGGAAACCCCATAAATGCTAAACAAATAACATAACATTTTCTGCAATGATAACAATAACCTGTCAAATTGTTTTCAAAAGACAGCCTTTACACTGCAAACAGCACCGCATCTACCTGATATTGCCTTTAGGCTAACCGAATTAAATGATTACCAATATTTATTAGACCTTTTTATCTTATCATCTACCTAATCATTTCTGCCACCTAATGAAGTATTTTGGCCTCTCAGATTACCGCATCCCCTCCTAAACTTTGTACAAAATTTGATATCGATGGTAATGCAGTAAATAATGTTATACCACCATCAATGACTAATAATGTTATTTTATTTTTCAAATAGTTCATATTATCTCAATCCTATGGTTATTGTTTCTAACTACTTCATTAATTATTTCAATGTTGACTGTGAAAACTCCCTCCAACCGCGTTAAATATCTAGTACGTGAGCTTTAACGCTTTCAAGACTTTCCATTCTCTTCGAATTCTTCCAAGGTATTATTTAACTAAATTCACAGCTTCACCTACCTGCAGGTACAAGGACTCGATTTTTCTAATTGTTTAAATTTATATTTCAATAGGTACTTTCACAGTTTGTGTTTATACACCAATGTGTTAAATTGGATATTAGGCTTGGTACCTTAACAATGTGTCCTCTTCGGTAGTTTTCAAAAATATCCTTTCCAGTCTGGCATTATTTAAAGCTAGGCTCTAATATGATCTTATTTCGAACATTTAATTACCATGGTCTTGCAATCAGAATCATATTCTTCACAGTATAGTCTTTTGTTTTAAAATTTTTGTGTCATTTCGTCCAATTCCAATTCTGATTCATTTCAATTAAATCGTCTCAATCTGCATTCTGAACACAAATCATTAATCAACGCTGTCTAAGTTTGTTCAACCTGTTCGAAGAACCTGCCTCATATCGTTTCGGCAAGATATATTACTTTATTTGTACTTTTTAATACGAAGTCGAATTATATCGCAATTTACTCCAAACCTACTAATATCTTTTAAAATTGTCGAGTTCATTTTATCCGACTATGGACTTGAAGCATTACCGGAATGAACTAAACATCGTCACCGTTTGTACTTATACAGTATTTACAGGTGAAGATATAATGATTGCGGGAAAGAAAGTGACAAATTATTCCTTGAAAGAGTGCTAATAAGAAGAAATCATCAGTAGTCATACCTTGAAGAAATTTACAAACCGTGATTTACAAAAAAGTGATCTGTACAAGAATTTCGGCTTCCGTTACTTTCTGCTATAAATTATACTTCTAACAGAAATTGACATTAATTTACTCGATCACGATTACAGATCTTTTAGGGTACTTAGGGTTTGAAATGAACTTTTCTAATCTTCTTAGGTATTCTTTTTCTCAGAATATATATGGGTACACCAACCAGAATTGCTTCATTTTACTGTAATCGAATATTCTTTGTTATATTTTTTAAAGCAACAATTATTTTTCACATAACACAAAAAATTAAAATGTGATTATGTGTAATTGACGTTCCGTATATATGGTGGTTAGAAGCGTACTTGACGTTCCGTGTCTATGGCGGTTAGAAGCAATATTGACGTTCCGTGTCTATGACGGTTAGAAGCATAATTAACGTTCCTTGTCTATGGCGTTTAGAAGCATACTTGACGTTCCGTGTCTATGGCGGTTAGAAGCATAATTGACGTTACATATCTATAGCGGTTAAAAGCATAATTGACCTTCCGTGTCTATGGCGATTAGAAGCATACCTGACATTCCGTGTCTATGGCGTTTAGAAACATACTTGAGGTTTCGTGTCTATGGTGGTTAGAAGCCTATTTGACTTTCCGTGTCTATGGCTGCTAGAAGCATATTTGGCGTTCCGTGTCTATGGCGGTTTGAAGCATAATTGACGTTCCGTGTCTATGAAAGTTAGAAGAATACTTGACGTTCCGTGTCTATGGCGGTTAGAAGCATAATTGACGTTACATATCTATAGCGGTTAAAAGCATAATTGACCTTCCGTGTCTATGGCGATTAGAAGCATACCTGACATTCCGTGTCTATGGCGTTTAGAAACATACTTGAGGTTTCGTGTCTATGGCTGCTAGAAGCATATTTGGCGTTCCGTGTCTATGGCGGTTTGAAGCATAATTGACGTTCCGTGTCTATGAAAGTTAGAAGAATACTTGACGTTCCGTGTCTATGGTGGTTAGAAATATACTTGACGTTCCGAATCTATGGCGGTTAGAAGCATATTTGACTTTCCTTGTCTATGGCTGCTAGAAGTATACTTGCCGTTCCGTGTCTATGGCGTTTAGAAGCATACTTAACGTTCCGTGTCTATGGCGGTTAGAAGCATAATTGACGTTACATATCTATAGCGGTTGAAAGCATAATTGACATTCCGTGTCTATGGCGATTAGAAGCATACCTGACATTCCGTGTCTATGGTGTTTAGAAGCATACTTGAGGCTTCATGTCTATGGTGGTTAGAAGCATATTTGACTTTCCGTGTCTATGGCTGCTAGAAGCATATTTGGCGCTCCGTGTCTATGGCGGTTAGAAGCATAATTGACGTTCCGTGTCTATAGCGATTAAAAGCTTAATTGACCTTCCGTGTCGTTGGTGGTTAGAAGCATAATTGACGTTCCGTGTCTATGAAAGTTAGAAGAATACTTGACGTTCCGTGTCTATGGTGGTTAGAAATATACTTGACGTTCCGAATCTATGGCGGTTAGAGGCATATTTGACTTTCCTTGTCTATGGCTGCTAGAAGTATACTTGGCGTTCCGTGTCTATGGTGGTTAGAAGCGTACTTAACGTTCCGTGTCTATGGCGGTTATAAGCATACTTGACGTTCGTGTCTAAAGCAGTTAGAAGCATACTGGACGTTCCGTGTCTATGGTAGTTAGAGGCATAGCTTTTTAATCAGATCACCTTTCGACATCTCGACTTCTTGTCATATGATCTATTTCTGGACTGATTCCAACATGTGGTGTTATTATTGAATGTTTATCCGAAGGGAAAGCTGTGTTAGAGATAAAGGTGAGTGGAGAGCCAAGAGAATGATTTTGTCTATATCGAACATAGTCGTATGAATGCAGTCAGTGCAGTTATAAATGGTGATGGTGATGAATTTAATAATAATGATCACGTCACTAGATGCTAATAATGGGGGGGGGGGGCATTTGATGTCATAATTAATAGCTTAATACATATGATAAGGTAAGTGGCAGACAGAACTCTAATTTGCTATATATCGAATTTGGAAAGTAAATACTCATCATTAATCTTGTAATTTTCTTTTATCGAAAGGTGTAGATAATAACTTTCAAATTTATTTTTTTTAAACTTATTTACTATGCATCACGTGTTAAGATTGCAATGGTCTACCTGCCTATGCGACGGCAACTGGTTGTTGTAACGATTTTCCTTATTGTTGTAATACGACTGTTCCCATTCCAACAAATTTTTAAATCGTCTCAAGGCTAAAATTGTTTCATGTTGCAATGGTAGTGTCACCGTTGTAACGGTAATTTTAATCGTCAGCGATATATTTTCATCTTTAAAATTAGTGTCACTGCTGTAACAGAAATGTGTATCGTCAGCGATAAATATTAAATCGATAAAATATTGCATTGCACCTCCATGTGCATCACTTTGCGACTATACTTGAATATCGTTAAAACGTTGTTTTTGGATTCCGTTACAACAATTATAAATTCCATTGCAATGACACTAGTGTTTGTGATACCATTATATCAACACCATGCAGCGTTGTAAACATGATGCGGTACGATTGCAATGGTACCAACAGTTGTAACTCGTTTGGTACATCATATAGGCAAATTACTACCTTTCAGCAAACAGTAAAAGCATTTATTGCATTTTATATGACTTGTATGAAGTGCACAAGCCGACGATACACACAGATGCACACAGATAAGACGGCTCATATCAACTTTAATTATTTATTTATAAAAGTAAAATGTTTAGTGTAGAACTTGATTTGCAAACACTATGGTTCGACCAGTCGTGTGAAAGAGGTCAACATTATCGCCAAATATGTTAATTTAATGAAGGGCATCTGCAAGTCCCATCTGACCATTAGTTAAAATGCACAAGCACACATACAAAAACATATACACACACCAAACAGAAAGTGGACAAAGGGAACAAAATTCTATTCAAGGACTTTACTAAATTGTGAAGTCCAAGATGAAACGATCTTTCTTGCATTATCTGTGATAGGAAGGAAAATAAGAAGGCTTAGAAGCTTTATCATCTCTGTGGCAATATTTTTTGCAATAAATACAAAGTCATGCCTGTTATGCCATTTGAACTCGGTTTACTTTGCATTTGAAACGCACAAAATTTTACTGCCAATAAACTATACGGTCACTGATCTAATAATGTTCTATTTTCTGTTACAATTTGTAAATAAAAATGGCAAATGTTTCCATTGCAATAAAACCTAAATAGTGATCGAAAAGAAGTAATTCTTATTTATTGTTTCTTTTCTCTTGTTTTTTAATTCTCAGCCACTGTTGTCGCTTTAAGTATTTGGAACCTGCTCTGCGCCTATACGATTGAGACGAAGGTTGCATCTGCATGCCAACATGCCTGTAATTTGAAAACAGCTGCCGCCGAAATCCCTACATTTCCCCCTTACGTCCCCAATGTCATGACAATGGCCAGACCGGTATCTGCACATCTATCCGTCAGTCTCTGCCACGAGGATCCAGAGAAGAATGGCAATCAAGGAAGCTGTATGCATCTTAACCAGGACCTGAAATTAATACACTTTGTTCACTCAGTCGCAAACAATTTCTAACTATAGTTTATAATTCCCAACCAAGTGCCACCAGAGTTAAAAACAAAACAAATGGTCAAAACGATCGAAATTTCAAAGACCCAATTTTAATTCGCTTTTAAGCTTCACTTTGAGATCAACAAGATTATTCATTCCTCCTTTCAATATAATTCCTCGATCGTTTACTGTTGTTACCATACATAATTAAGAGGAATCATTTATTTAAATTATTCATTAGAATTACAAATTGGCCATTGACTGTTTTGATTCAAACATTATATTGGAATATTGTGAATTCATTCAAAGAAATTCAGGATTATTTTATAATGATTCACCAAGAAAGGTGGCATATCAACATTCAAAGCTAAAGGTACATCACCACAATGAACACCTGGAATTCATTTGGGAAACTAAACATTAGGGCTTGTGGCAGAACTTTTAGGATCATTTGGGATTTACTTCCAGTACTTTAAGTTATTCTGAAATTCTCACGCTGTATTTGAGGCGAAAAATATTTGCTAAATTTCATTAAACTTGCTGTTGTTGTTGCTTTTCTCTTACTTAATTTAAGACCATAAAGTCAAAACAAAAACTATTTGACCATTTGAGTTAAACGTTGATTCCGAAACAGAAGACATTTGGTATACTTATATCTCCAGTAGTATTGGTTATGTTTCTCCGAAGTTTTACTAATACCTTTTGACATTGACATTAAACCTTTTCACTACCCAACTTCAAATGATAACCAATTTACATATAAATCAAATCGCTTGAAATAATTAAACCTGATATGTTTCCAGCAATTCAGCCCTTAATCTTGAAAATGGACCATTGACCTGCCCTTGCTTATGCTTTTACACGTCTCGGCGAGCTTTGATAAAGACATACCTAAGAAATAGTTTGCTAGACTACTACCTTAACTTTATCAGTTGACCCAGACTGGTCTTCATATTTGGCTCCTTGTCCTTGAAATAACCAGTAATCTTTCCACTCACCTTTATAAAAGTTATATATACAGTCTGATCACAGTTTGTACACTAAAAAATACAGATATCGTATTCACTTTAAAATCATCTTTACCCAAATGATGACTTGAAATAATTTCAAGAACAAATAAACAAAATAAACAACATCCACTTTATCAGCTGAAGTTCGCTTTTTGCGACAGATTTTGTTGAGTAAGACAACACTTTTTTATGATCATTCTCCGATGAAAAACTAATACTTTCCTAAAACTGAATTTGGTAATTTTCCTTAAACTCTCGACAATATTATCAACAGGCTTAAAATACTTTATCCCTTGACCTTGAGTATTGACTCCTTAATCCATCATACCTATTCCATTTCATGCCAACCGAAAAACGTTTATGTAATATCAAATGACGAGTTATTCATGAAAATATAAAAAGGAAAACCTAACATATTTTGATCACCTGATTTTTAATATTGCTCACCAAATGCTTAAGAGAACTATTTATTTCCTGTTCTGCTGTAAATCCCTGTGCAGTGTCTGATGCCAATGAATCACATCCAGTAGAACTCAAGATCTTGTCAAACGTAACCCAAATTATTTCATTCTCGTCGTATTTTCTTGTTTACAAATTATTAATGGGAACCGAAAGGAAGAAAGACTGAATATTCTAACAAATGACTTATTTTGTAATGCCCGGACCACCCATTTCTAACCCATATTCTAGATCGCGTGCTTTGGAATTGAGCTTCAGACCCTTCGTCTCTTAGAATATTAAGTTATAATCTTCAGCGGATGCCATAGCCGTGCCGGCTGCGAGATGTGCAGTTGTGACTTCAATCTAGACGATCAGATGATTCAAATAAAAGAAAAACCCTTACGAAAAAACAACGGACTAAAATTTACTAAAAATTAACATTAGATGTATGAAAGGACTACAGAAGGGGGACTTAGTCGACATAACAATATATACATATCGTTTTAATTGAGCGCGTTTTCTTGTGTTTGAATGAACGTAAACAGCCACTTCAAACTGATCAATACATTCTGCGGACTTCTTTTAGTTCCCTGTGTTTTGGTTATTTTATGTGACATTTTTTCTATATCAACTCCTTACATCATAATAATAACAACAATAACAGCGTAAAACAGCCACCCCTGTGATTTATGATCGAAATTTTAACCCCCAGACTGAAATTGTCAATTAGATGTTAAAACCATGTAACTGCACAGACCTTCCTGCACTCCAACAATCACCAGTTTTGCAGAAGAACGTATATGGCAGACTTTAGAAGCCAATCTTCAGAAGTTTTGCATTTCATTTCCAAAATATGTTCCAGCAGATGTTATTAAAGGTTATGGTCATATGGCTATCAAGGGATTTCACTAAAAATGAACACGATTTTGCGTTTGAAAGATCAAAATGCACAGGACGCAAGAACACGGAAGAACAACGATTCCCATAACAGCACGTGTCATTCACAAGCGTAATGTTAAAAAAAGGAATAGCCTGGTTTAAACGGTATCAACCATTTTTAAATTAATAAAACTTATTATCACAAGCTCTTAGACAACTGTCATAACCCGCTCTGACACTCTGCTCTGTATTACTTCATAAAAGTCGACCATTGTAGGTTAACGAAGATTGGGCTATCTATTCTGTCGCAGTGAATAGGCTAATGAAGCAAAGTTTCGAGCTACTACGAGTGAACGCTTTTTTAATAAAATATGCCGATACGATGACAGAAAGTAAATTGGAATTATAAGGGTTAAATGATCATATTTTGGTATTAATCGATGCGGAAAATATTGACTAAACATTCACAGAATTAACATAAAGTCCATCGAAACTCTGTTTCATTAGGACTTTTTAAACTAGGACTTAAATATTTTAATTCTTGGATTATTTATGGATTATTTTTTGATTTGATTCGTAAAACCGTAAATTCTTTTTCTCATTTTACCTTGTTTTTCTAGGGAAATAAATTATTTGTTAACTTTTACAAGTCTTTTTGTCTTCTTTTTAATGAAAAACCCTAAACACGTAACAATGTATGTATGTATGGATAGATAGATAGATAGATAGATAGATAGATAGATAGGTAGGTAGGTAGGTAGGTAGGTAGGTAGGTAGTAGGTAGGTAGACAGATAGATAAATAGATAAGCTATTCTTTATTGCCGATTCCTACTTTAGGATCATTTTATGGAAATGAAAGTATTCTTAATAGTTTCTACATTGTACGTAAATATACATGGTTATTATTGCAAGATTGTCCTCTCGTTTGTTCAGTTCTGTTCTTTTATTTTTCCCGTACAGCAGCCATGGTTACTTTCTCAATCAGTCTCACACCAGAATGCCTTTGAATATTCAAAATCCGATCGATAAATGAAGAGATCAGTGGACGGACGGACTGATGGACGGTATAATTGATGAAGTTACATACTTATATTAATAGATACAGATATATATTTGCACATACGTAGATAAATAAATGCATGGACGCAAGCATACAAAAATACAGGCATACATGAATATGTACGTGTATATACATTCATGCATGTGAACAACATTTTGAAAACATAATGCCAATACAAATACCAGTATCAACCTTCTCCTAAATGTATTAAAATGTTGGCGGTGTTTAATCGTCATGATTGAATCATCAAACCTTATTTACTACGGACTAAAATTGCAAAGCCTGCTTTTTATTTGTTTCATCTAGTGATGGCATACATTCTTGAGACAATAATAATGATTCTAAATGTTTAATAAATGACTCTAAATGTTTAATAAATGACTCTAAATGTTTAATAATGATTCCAAATGTTTAGTAAATGACTCTGAATGTTTAATAAATGACTCTAAATGTTTAATAAATGACTCTAAATGTTTATTTAACGCAGGAATGCAGCATTTATATTTGATCACCTTTACATATCGCTGACACCTGATCTTTTTTCTAGACGTCTTGGTTCGGACAATGTGGGTATGTGAGAAAGCTTGCTGGCACTTTCCCGTGGGATATTAGTTCTTCCCGGGGCTGTTCTGGGTTTATCCTTCAATAGATATACTGGTTGCAATGTACGGACTAGAGTGTGCCGAGAAAAGGGGTCAAACCAACAAATCCAAATCATGATACTGATATTTACTAACAAATCTGTATTCATCACGCTTTGCCTGTTTGAATAGATGACACATTCTAGGACAGGGGGCACGTGGTCGCTATGGCCTCGTAAGTGTATATATATATATATATATATATATATATATATATATATATATATATATATATATATATATATATATATATATATATATATAGTTACTTAAACCATACAACTTTCCACGATCTATCTGCGAAATATGTTCAGTTTCATCTACTTTAAGTCACTTGAAATGACCTGAGCAGTGAGGTTCCAACATTTATGATCATGAACTCGACGGTGGACCTTTGACCCGCAATTCATTACGATTTTACACATATGTGCCAGCCGCTATGTACACCTTAGAAGGTATATCTGTACCAATTGCGCAAGTCCAGGTGGATGGAGCTTAATGTGCAGGAAACATTGCATTCAGAAAAAAAGAACAACACTAGCTGTGATTTGTGCGTTATGTAAGAGTTGTACTTTCCGTTAGGCTTAAAAAAAAAAAGTTCAGCCTCTTGACAACATGTGAGATTATGTTAATTCCTATCTAGATCATATTTTGTATTTTTTATGATTTTTTTTAAAATGTGGTACACATGGCTGGAACTGAGTCTGTTGTGACTAGATAACTCTTACCCCTGTCTAGTTTCAGCAGAGTTATCTCTCTTCAATGCAATGGAGTACCTGGCTTTGTCCTTGTCAAATTGACAATCTAGCATTGTTCTCTATGACAGTGTGTGACATGCATGCTGAGGTAGGATGGAAAGTATACTTATTTCACAAAGCATTAGCATTGAGGTATATGGAAAAACAATTGGTACCGTGATACCAGAAACCTGGTTAGGTTACTCCTAAATTTCACAAGATGCCCCAGCTGTCTCTCACACTTGTGTCCTTGAAATTAGTAGAGATATGTCAGTTCCTCTTTAAAGGTAGTATGCAAAATCTGTTGAAAACTTACTGACATTTACCGAATATGACAGAGAATCGAAATGTTTGAGAGACAACGACAGACAATAGTAAGGTATGAGAGACACTTAAATTGCTATATCTCGCATTTTCGAAAATTTTCTCGGGTAATACCAAACAACTTTATGATTATTTATCCGTGGAAAATTAATACTTTTCTAAACCTGAAGTTCGTAAAGTTCGTAAAACGTTCGACTAAATACGCAACAGGATAAAAAAATAGTGTATCCACTACCTGATGACATTTAAGATCCTATCCATTGAAGGGGTACGGTAAGGGCGGAAGTTCTGAATTTCTTAGTTAAATTTTGATAGTAGCATCAACATAACTATCGCTATATCTCATTTTTCATACTATTTAAGTTAAGTGTAAACAAAAATATTTTAAATAATTACGACATTGCGATATAAATATGAGTGCAAGAATGTCCTCTCATCTTTTCAGTTTTTGCTGGTATAACTTCGAGACTACCTCCATCACGGTTCTTCTTTTCACTATTATCACACCATATCGCCTCATGAAAAATTAACCACAGTTCTGAATCCAGAAAGTAAACAGATGGAGGGAGGGACAAAAGGTTTGAATAATGGATGGACAGATGAACAGTGAAATGTGTGGATACAATTGTAGGTGTACAAGCATACATACATACATACATACAACATTTTAAACACATACTGCCTCGTGAATACAAATTTTAATTTTATCTCACATTTTAAAATTTTGTAGCTATCTTATGAAATGACAAATGGAAAATTAGTTATAATGAAAATAAACAAGGGAGCACGGTGGGACACTAAAACACGAACGTAACGCGGGATACTTACTAAAATAAACAAGGTTACAACTTGGTATTTTAAAATAAACAAGTGAAGAACCGGATATACTAAAAAAGGTGGAACAACGTAGAACACTAAAACACCCAAATAAAGTGGGATACTAAAATAAAATAAGGGAACAGCGTGGGACTGTAAAATAGTGGACAACGTGGGATGCTAACATAAACAAGTGAACAACGTGGGATACTAAAATAAACAAGGGAACAATGTATGATACTTAAACACTACATTATAAGGATCATTATATTTTATCTTAGGGAAACATGGAGGAAAAGATAATATTTGGATGAAGAAGGGACAATGGCGGATTCATAATCCACTGGAGCGGCTATTACATATTTGAGTGCGGCAATAACGACAATCCTATAGAATGAAAGATGTAAAATTATTAGTACTGAATAATTGTTGTCATTAGGTATACATTCAAAATTTTAATAATGTTCCTATTACTGAAAGCAGCAACGTTAGACTGAATAAGAATAAGATTATAATGTGATAATTGGTGATAGTCTTTGTAGTTACGATGAAGTTGTTAGTGTCTCTGCCTGAGACTACGCTGTAGACGACAACGACGACTGCAGAGAAGTAATATTGATAATGGTGCTTATAAATATTATTTCACTCAATCAGATAGAACAAAACACAGACCGTATAGCTACAATAGCAAACTATCAAATGCAAAATGATCGGATATGAGTGTCACAATTAAGGCGAAACAAAAATTACTAATTCTCCTACACGCATGCCTGATATGTCAATTAATATACAAATAGCTTCCTCCATGTGTGCCCTCGTAAGTGTACAGTGCATAGTAAATGAACTGATTCAACGCATGTATCGTAGAAGGCTTGTATTATAAAGATAAAAAAAAAGGTTAATAGAAAAAATATGTACAGCATGGATAGAGAGAGAACGATAGGAAAAGATTACCTGATGATATTCGAAGTAGGTTTCCTATTCAATGGCGGCAATATAGGCTTTGTACTGAACAGCTATGAGCTATATAAACTCTGTGACCTAAATACGTATTTCCCGTTTTGCGTCTGATATTTGATGCTACTTGGTTAAATAAGAGCTCTGTGTGTTCAAGGCACAGCTTGTATAAACAGAACAGAACTGATGCAGCTTTCATCTGCCTTCCATAACAAACTTCAGAAACAGCAGCGGATGCTATTGAGATTTAAAAGTTACATATTTTTGGATGCCTATAAATTAATCCAAATATACGAGTATCATTCGTCTTACTTGACAAGTCGATTAAAGCTCATAGCAAAATGTGGGTTTGCTCCAAGCCGCAAATTCATATATACATTGTTCATGCCCAAAGTTCATTTGTGACACAATAATGTTCACGGTGTAAATGCAAACTCTTTCCATATTTGCCAGTAGCCTGAACCCATCTTGTCCACTACTGTTAGTGGTTAGTTCTTTTTTAGCCGACTATTGGTACATCACTTTTAAGATTCTATAATGCACCACCTACCTCATATCAATTTCAGAACAGAACATAATGTTTATTCAGTGCTGTAGACCTCAGGCCCATAATACAAAACCATTATAAAACAGAGTATATTACACAGAGCGCCATGAACAGTGTAGTCCAATACATTTGTTTAAGTGCCGATCATGATACTTTTAACAGCTTATTTCATCGTAATTAGGCTTATTGTCTGATTGGACATTAACTTTAAACGTTTATCTATTGAAGTGCTGATACGGTACATCCCGTCGGAATAATTCAGTCTTAAATTGGCATAAGAAATGATACTCATTTTCAACGTACTTAATGTTCCTTTAAAACATTATTTACAAACTATTTCATCTCTTTCAATTTTAGCGTGTCTTCTTCGTTCAATCTTTATATCATGTTTAGAACATCGAAAAGATGCAAATGCTTTACTGAAACTGAAAGGTACATCTAATGTTACAAATTTCTCAATACCCAATAACAACTTGCATTCACTATAATAAACATGTTTTTCAGAGAAGCCAATTCTACTGCCAAGGTCTGTAACCAGCAAACTAATGGATGTTGTCTGAATATAGCTAGAGCACTATTTCATTCATCCATTTTTGGCAAAGCAATGCATACCCAAAACAATTAGAAAATGAAAGATTTGCGACTTTACTGACCCATGTGCTTTTGCCTGCATCATCCATATTTTTTTTCTAAAAATATTGTAACATAGGAGAGAATTTATGCTTGTCGGCATATGTATAATTTTCGTCCAGCACTTTTTAGTTCTGAAACATGTAAGTTGTACTCGGAACAATTTCAAGAACAGCACTAGTCCTAAACACACAGTTCGCAAATACATTAACATGTTTAATTAGTGAACGCTAATAGCTGAAACGTCACGTAATAACTTTAAGTTAATATGTATGATAAGAGCGAAACTATTCTGTTTTCCGTACCTTCTAATCGTGTAATTAATTCCCTTTGTAGTCTGATGAATGCACAGCTGCTTCCGTACGTGAGTTGTTCACGTGGTTTTGTCAGGGAAGTATTTGATGTAAGACTGTGACGCATTACTGTTCTCGTGGACATGTAGTTAGTACGTTGTACGTGTAAGAATATCCTAGATTACAGATCCACGATCAATCGATTTCATCTTGTCTAAGCATGCAATCATGTTTGCAATTTAGAACTTTGTTCCAGAGAAGATGCAAGAGTTTGTGTAGAGAATCATCCTGATATCTGTATAAAGAATATTCTCGACATGTTCATAATTTGCGAAGACAAATATTATCCCCTTTGTTTCTATCTGTTTAATGGGCCATTCAAATTCTGAGTTTATATCCATCTCTTTACTGGGACATTTAATATTCAAATTATTAATTTCCATCCATCTCTTAACTGGGCCATGTCATCTTCAAATTTTGAGGTTAAATCCACCTGTTTACTGGGCCATTTAATTTTCAAATTATAAATTTGTATCCATCTGTTTAATGGACCATTTAATATTCAAATAATGCTTTGTATATATCAGTTTACTGAGTCATTCAATATTATAATATTGGCGTTGTGTCCATCTGTTTACTGGATCATTTAATATTCAAATTATGGCTTTGTATCCATCTATTTACTTGTCGTTAAAAATGCAGTTTATAATTTTTACTCAGCAAAGTAAAGTACGTTATCTTGTATGTAATTATATTTACATCTGCAATCATTGCGATAACAATCAAATTTTCATTCTCAATTAAATGGAAGGGGAACAACCTTTAATAATTGAGAAATAAGTCACCAGATAAAGAAATTGTAGAAAAAGCAAATATAAATGAACTTGGCAGATCATTTAGAAATATTCACATACATTTTGGTATAATCTTAACATGTAATTACACCTATATTTTACACCTAACAAATTACACATTTTTGCCAAGCTTTCTGTAACAGTCATGCAGAGTAATTAAGTTCGCATAATGTGATATGGGCAAAATTGCAAAATATTAGTGTTACAACAGAGGTATGGACTTACTTATACACTGGTACATCTTTTATTAAGACAACATAGAAAGTTCAAGAAAAAAGAAAAAAATGAGTGCATAGCCATTAATGCATCAGTTATAAGTTTACAAACTTACTTGCGTGCATATTACAAAGCTACATAAAGTCGGTGTTCATATATATAAAAAAAATTTTGTATCAAATCTCAAACTGTATCTCGGAAATGTTCAAATTTTTCCTAGCAACAAGCTGCAAATCGATATTAAAAAAGAAATCGGTATAATACATAATTTGTTTCCCCTTATATTATTCACGGAATACACACAAGAAGATTGTTTACGTAGAAGCATCTGGATACATCAAAACTCTTATTGTTCTAGTCGTCGTACACCGTATGTGCTTTATGAGTTTGGAACCTAGTCCGGGCCTATTGCATGGTACACATTTTAGTCAAGCAAGAAGTCGTTTCAGGAAGTAATACAAACATTGATTATGTATAACCGTGTTATCAAGTCCTCATCACTCTTGTCTTTCCAATCCCGGTACACCCTGGTACGCCTTGGTACACCCTGTCCATTCTTCTTTAAGTACCTCGAAACTCGTCGAGACCTAAAGCATTCTGAGGAGAGCTGCACTTGCATTCCAGCATGCCTGTAACTCGAAAGCACGTGCCGCCCCAATCACCACATTTCCCCCTTAAGTCCCCCTTGTCATAACAACGTCCAAACCTGTACCAGCACTGCCGCCCGTCCGTTCGAGATATCAGGATACAGAGGAGAATAACAGCCATGGATGCTAATCTCATCTTGACTGATCTGAAATAAATATATTTTCTACTATCCATCTTATAGAATGCCTCTTTACTGTATAATTCTATCAAAAATAACCAGAATATACCCCCTCCCTTTCAAGACCGCTCCTCTAGAACGACATAAATTTCAAAAAACCTGAGTTTGCAACAATTGCCATTTAGTAATTATTATTGCTCAGACCCCTACGGGTAAAAGCACATTTTCCTAAGTCCCAAGATGGGTTTTCTGTGTTGGAATTAGTTTTTAACACCTGGCAATATTTCTGGTAAATCAAGAAAAGAGCGGTCGATCAAATTATGTGTGGCATCTATCATTTAAATCAACTGTTCACAAGCGTCCTGTTATAGGAGGAGTTTTCAAATTATTATTTACCTCTTTTCACGTAGCCATACGATATGCATTCAAAAATGATAATTGGGGTTAGAACAGTAGCGAAGGACAAGAAGCTAAATATGACTATGAACTTGGGTTCTTAAATGAGGTCTGGTATTGAAAACTCTGCCCTCAAACACGCTTCGCCATCGGCTAGCATTAATCGTACATGATTTGTATGTATCAATCTCAGTTTTGAATAAAACATGGATTCCAAAGCAGCGGGAATCCTATGATTGATATTAGCTCTGTTTTTCAAACATTTAGCTGATACCTTGTGGCAGTGACCTTGACTATTTTCGCGGTTCATCTTTTAAAGATATTCAACCAATATCTACCTAAACAACTTAATCCGAAAGGTTTCAGCAACTCAACACTTAGCCTATACTTATAAGGTGGATTTTATGACCCAACATTCCTTACGATTATGAAGTCCAATTGTAACAAACACCTGTTTAAAAAACGTAATTTTGTCACCAACCAAGTGTCCACGTTTTACATCGCGACCTTAAAATATGTGGAGATTTTCAATACTCCGTAATTCGAGTAACATCCAAAGTGTGTTGGCTTTGAAACGATCCTTGCCCTAAAGACGACAACAGGGACGGGCAAGTGGAGTAATCACTATAATCATAATTACTTTAACCGATACATTTCGCTTTTCAGACCGTTTTCTCAGGCACACCCAAAAATCGCATCATCATTCACTCACAGGCAACTGAACGTTTCCTAAAATTGCGGTTTCGAAGTTCCTCAAACCGTCGACAACCAGACCAGCTGTTTGAATGATGCATCCAGTGACATATACCATTTACGTTTTTATCCGTCGTCTTTTTAGATATTTCATACAAACTAGAGAAAATGTGTGCAAATTATGATAACAACTAATTGAAGAAACTATGTAATAGAAAACATAAAATATCTATGGTCACCTGTTTTCTGTTAACTTTGTGTTTAACTTTTCTCATCAAATGCTAATGAGATATATGTATTACAAGTTCCGTTTAAACGTATCTTACGTGGCAATAGACTCGAGCTGGTTACCGAGAACACGATATATCTGAACATACCGCGATTGAACGTACCACGATACTTACCATGGAATACCGCGGCAATTCTGAATGTACCGGGATACTTACCTCTATATACCGCAATTTTATTAGAATCAACAATTATACGTTCGATGAAAGGGGCCTGACACATTTTTATTTAATTTTTGTCTAATGGAACTGGCAATAATAAATTCTATGACAAACTGAATGTAAACGGCGATGATGTATTCAAAGTAATATTAATGCTAGTTTTCACGAAACGGAAAGATAAATAAATACAAGCCATAATGCTCGACAAATATGACAAATATAAAGGCAAAGAGATCAGCTATGATTGCCACAAATTGGGTAACATAAAATACTAGGACATAGTCTTCTACAGGCATGCTAGCATAATGATTCAATTCTAAATTCTTCGTAACTATTTCTCGAAACATCAAGAAATGCTTGACATTAAAAATGGTTGTCTGCAATTATCACAAAGATTCGCATTGTAGAGATGCAAAAACGTTCACACGCTATTCACAGACAAGATACATACCAAATGGCAGTCAGAAGCAGAAATTACCGGAGAAATCTGCGAAGTAGTTTCCCTCTTGAATGGTAGCAACATACACTCTGTACTGAACAACACTTCCAAAGCTCGTGACCTAACAACACATTTCATGCATTCTTCGTGATATTTGATGTTAATTGGCTTAGATTAGAGCTTGGTTTAGATATCAGATCTGATAGGCTGTGTTCAGTAACAGATGTTTGTCTTGTTTTGATTTCCTTTTACAGTTTGGATTTGACGCGGGTATGGCAACAGTTTAAAGTGGTGATTCCACAGGTCTTCCTCTAGGAACAGCATTGTATAAAACTGTTTTGTTACCGTTCCCTAATGGAAATCGCGCGCGTGCGTGTGTGTCTATGTGTGTGTGTGTGATTTGAATTTATAACGTAACTTTACAATCTTTCAGTCATATTGCTACGATGTCAGCAGTGTGGCAGTTTACAGGGATGTCCAGCACTGGGGCATCATGCCGCAGACATGTAGCGTGATGTCTCATCCAATTTTATTATCCAGACACCATCCCAATAGTCCTAACACTAACCTGTTAATGCTGAGCGCCAAGCGAGGCAGCTGCATATACCAATTTGTATAAGTATTAGGTATGACTCGGCCAGGGTTCGAACCTGAGACCTCTCGCATCCTAGGCGGACGCTCTAACCACTGAGGCTAACAGAGCGGTAAGGGAAATCTAGAATGTTAGTAGGTAGTTATTTGGATCCAAAGCAACTCAATTTAAACTTTTATGATCCCGTTTGTAGCCAAACTGTCACGCTTGTATTGTTCAATGCAAACGTTATTGTCGTATTAAAACACACATATTCCCTCCACCAAAACTATCTGGACTTACGTATAAATCATTGCCGTCTGTGTCATTTTCCAATTTGTAATCTCTTTTTTGAGAATGTGTTAAGAGTTGTTGAAGACCACCATTAGCTTATCATCTATACGGGAACACTTGTGGACCACTCATATTTAAAATATTTCGAAATACCACAGGCATAAATCGAACACTTATTTATAATTAGTACCGATTATATGTTTCTTTGAGTGGTTTTTATTTTTTGTGGGGTTTTTCGTTTCGTTTGGAGTTTTCTTTTCATAAACTCCATGAAACAAGTAAAGCTTATTATACACTTGTATATCCGACCAGTACCAAACCATATTTAATCTGTTTTGAAAAGAACAACAGCTAAAGACGAAAATATAAAGTCTGGCCGTATGCACTTAAGCTCAAGCCACCACATAAAGTATCAAGCTCTACTGCCGTCTCACCTGGAAGTATGCCACGAATACCACACAGATCTGTTTATGATTAAAACCATGAACTAGAGTAATTGACAGATTGTATTTGCCACCAGCTCTGGGGTTATGAGTTGAAATATAAGGATCAAAAGTTGTTAAGTAGTACCTCTTGCCAAGCCTTTATTTTCTACCGTCATATCAAGAGTTGTGTTTTATGATACTTATTGCTGTAACTCATTATATATTGTTACACCGCTCTCAATAAACAGCTCTTTCCGTCACACTAACGACTGATTCAAGGTTATTAATATATAATCTCAACATGTAAATCTGTTAAACGTCCAACTAGTTATTATTGAACAGCTTCCAACACCTTTTTTTCACGTCACAACTTTAACAGCTACCATAAATATAGTTTTTGAATTATACTTCGTACATCTACATAACCATACTCGTTCTTAGATCTGATTGCATGCGATCAATCTCCTGACCTGGACCTGTTTGGAAGATGACTACAATCTATCGATCAATATGTTAGTCATCACTACACAAATATACATAAGAAGATATGCCACCAAACTACAAGGGCCAGAGCAGAAGAGGAAGTTAAACAATACAGACTGGAAAATGGTTCAGTTCCTCTTAGAATCAAATTCCATAGCTGATAGTTTTACAATGTAGCTGATCATATCGCCTTATTTACAAATAAATCCTTGATGATCCTGGGTATACTAGCAAGTTTCGTATATTCCTAGACGTGTCAACAACCATTATGATCATCCTTGCAAAGACGGCACCAGGAAACGGAGAAAGGTCCTGTAATATTTTAGTGCCGATCCAGTAACTGAAAAATCTCAACAAATACCGTATATACCGCAATAAACACATCGGGAGGAAAACTAGGATATAATAATAATAATGATAATAATAATAATAATAATAATAATCATTTAGTACAGCGCCAAAATTATATAACACATAAAACATATATAATGACAATATTACAAAAAGAAACACCATCAAATTACAACAAAAAAAAAACCATACTGACAATAATCAAAGGCGGAAACATTATTAAGTCTTTAAGTCTGTTCTTGCAGACAAAATACATGCTTTTTAAGTGCGCTCTTTAATGAGATCACATTTACCTTGTGTTTAACATCTATTTGCAATTCTTTCCTCATAGCTGGGCCCTGGTTCCCGGTCTCTCAAATTCTTCCAGACTGCATATCTTGGACGACTTATTTAACGAGACAAATGTCTTGTTAATTTCCAAGAAGTGCCTCAGACTTACCGTCTCGCAGATAGAACTGGGCTGCCGAATTTCGCAAGGGGAATTACTTAAATCTTTGAATTTCCTCTTGAAAACGCACCATCACAGTTAGCTTTGCCAGTCAGGATTAATTTTCTCTAAACGAAAATATTATAACACTCCCATCCTATTCGCAGAGTGGAAAGGTTCCAAAGCAACAGAAACAAATCAATCTTATGGAACCAGGTCACCTATTTGTGGTTGAAAGATTTGTAAAATACACGGCCAATCAAATGTGTAACAGATCTATTTACAAGCTTCCAACTAGTAACTTGTCAACTAGGATTCATCCTCCTTCAAATTTTAAATAATTTTTCAATAAGTAATATCTATGCACGTGTCAACCATATGCAACATCTCATCCATGTAAGTATAAAAATATGAATTGCAACACACACACACATATATATATATATATATATATATATATATATATATATATATATATATATATATATATTAAAAACTGATAAAAAAGAGGCAACTAAATTTGTTTCATTAAATTATTATCAATTATTTCATAAGTACATTTGGTACTTATTTAATTTATTGTATACGAGAGGGATAGGAGGGGAGAGAGAGAAAAGAGATTTACAATTAATAATGAATGTTCAGTTACCACTTTAAATCAACTGAGGTTAATAAGGTATTATTGTACTGCAAGAAAGAAAGAAGCAACATTTAATATTCAGCTAAATGTTAAATTAATATGTAATATACCGAATTCTAAATTTCCCTCACGCATGAGAGAAGGGGGGGGGGGGTGAAGAAGCAACGTTATTACTGAGCCTAGCACTGCCTAAACGTTCTAAACCGTACTTATGGTTTGCATATTTAACCAGTTTTACATTTATAAATACGGAAGAGTTTAGTGTATTGTATGTGCATTTAAAGGCAAAGAGATATACCTTTGTGAATATTTTCAGATGTATGTGAAATAAAGCTAAGGAAAACAATAATGGGAATCCATTTAGGGGGATTTTCGTGTGCACAAGTAGAAAAAGTAAACATAATTTGCCGTGCCTAATTGTCATTATCGTTTTATTTGCATAATTAACATGAACATATTTGACATTTTAATGTCAAACATAATCTCGCATGTAGTAGCATAGACCGATATTATTTTCCCATAATTAAACTAAATAAACGTAATATATATTTAGTGTGTTTGTGTGTGTGTGAGAGAGAGAGAGAGAGAGAGAGAGAGAGAGAGAGAGAGAGAGATTGCATGTCCATGTGTACTAGTTTTACATATTGGTACACAAATATATAAATAAAATAAATATTCAAATAATAGTGTGTGTATGTTTGTGAAAACTTAGAGCATTTTTATATATCAATGACAGAAAGACAAAATGGCAGACAAACGTGACAAGGCGTTTAGATTAATGATTTTGTGATCTTCGATTTGATTAAAAGAGGTACGTGACTGAACATGACCTTTTCAAGAGAAACAGATGAGGAAAACGGAGGAAAGGAATGAACCAGCGAGGTAGGTTGCCTAACAGCTATCTCGAGATCCCGAGCAACCTTTTGTCTTCAAATGCACATCACATAAACTATACAAGACACGAAAGAAAAATGTGCACAGTTTCATGAATATGTGTGAAAGTTTAAGAAGTTATTGAACAAACAAAACAATGTGACAGATCGACATGCGGACTCTAATAATACATAACCAGTTTCGTTTAATACATCACACTAAAGTCATATCTATGTTACAGAAAACAACGGGACTGTAACGATTCATAGACACACCAATAATCATGACATTTTGACAACGATACGATACACGATACGCCATTCCCGTACGAAGATAATTCCACAGATATACAAAACTTCACAAAGTACATTTAACGGTCGATGTCTTTAAGCGAACGCAAGACCATTAGAGACCACACACAAAGACGGACAGACAATATGTATGATCGACCGCAATATATTCATAGAAGAGCATCTATACGGACACATAGATATAAATCAGCCTTGCAATGTTAATATTAAAAACAATATGTGTTCAGGTGCAGTATTAGCACTAAATGACACAACGATGACAAATATCACAATTTATTCCTTTCATTGGCAACAGTGATTTCAGATTGGGTTTTACTAGTGGAAATAGAGCCGGTAAATGTAGTGAACGCCAGCAAAGGTCATTTCGTGGCATTTACTTGTGTTTGTGGTGTTATGTACGCTTTAGGTCAACACGTGGAATCTAATTCCTTCCATAGTCAATAATTCAACCATTATCCATTATGTTTTAACGTTCCGACCGGGAGACGGTAATATGTAGTGAAATATACAATGTTACCTCCCCTGTACGCAGAATTTTCTAATTTTCAACATTCATCTTATCTCTTGCCGCGTGTGATCCCGTATCTGTAACGAATGTATATTTTATTTTACGTACCTGGTTCTGTTTTGTATTGTGTGCATGTGCGAAGTATGTGTGTATACTTTATGTTGTGAGTGTATATGACTCTGATAGGACTGTATAGTTGTCTGACACAAATTGCATTTTCATGAGCATGATATTTCTTATCTTGCAATATCCAATTCATGTAAATATGTCGAAGTAGACGTTATACAATGGTCATTTCCCACTCTATCGCGTCAATAAAAGTCATTTAAACAAATAAATTAATTGAGAAAAAAAAACTGACATGGTTGCCACAGCTTTCAAGTTGTTTAAATTATTCGATACAAGTCTGCTTTAAATACTTCCTAAGTGAAATTCTTTTGAACCAGTATCAATACTTTTGATTAGTGTTTATTTCTAGTACCTAGAAACAAGAATGTAAAAAGGGAAATGATGATGCATTAAATGCAAGTCATAATCAAAATGAAATTTGATTGCACAACGTTTATTTAGGTTTCAAAACTAAACTATGTCCTGTCATACTTTTCGTTGAACAAAACAACCTTTCCGCCATCTTGTAATAATCTATTTCTTTGTTAAATTTGTCCAAACTTCGTGCCATAAAAATTCTAATTTTGAATTGCAAAAGAAAGCAAACAGATATAACCAAAAAGAGAGCATCATCTAATGTTTTCTATTCATTTTGACGACTGTCTTCATTTCCGGAAGGGAAATAAACGTCGACATTGCATATAGTTACGACGTTATCACTTTTGTTCTCCTAGTCTTTGGACCCTTTGCGTCCATGACGTTTAGGGGTCCGGTAAAAGGCATATGAAGAAGAACTGCATTTGCATTCCAGCTTACCTGGAAGAAGAAGGCAGATGTCGCCTGAATCGCCATATTTGCCCCTCATGTCCCCCTTGTCATAACAACCCGATACTAGCACTTTAGTCCATCCGTTTCAGCTATGAGAGTACACAGTCTCACACAAATCAGGACTGTCACAGAATTGGACATAATTTTAACTGAGATCTAAAATGGATATTTTAATTAGAAAAATCAGTAAATTCATTTTTCTTGGATAGCGCCTTCTATCAGCTGTTATAAAATTCGTGATGTTTTGAGCTTCTCGAAAAAGAGTCAACATTTACGATCAATTAAGAAATATACATTATACGTTATCTATTAGTTCTGAAGACCAAAGAAAACACTGGTTGATATTAATTATTTGAAATTACAAAGATTTTTAACAAGAATCCACACCAGTCACTGTGAAGCAGAATGATTGAAAAATCCATTTTATGTGCCTGGTTGCGTCTCACGCTCTAAATCAATAGATTGTGTTTGGGAAAGAGGGATTTGACTTACCTCTCTAATCGGGAAAGAATCATTTCTTTTGTTGTGGGATATCGTCTTAGTTTTAACATTTTTGTTGTGTTATTATATATCAGTCCTCTAAGGTAAGGTATTCTACCTTGTCAAATGTTTTATTTGCTATCTTGTACATGGTATTTGAAAAATGAAAACATCTTCTTTGAATATTTCTCATTCTCAGACAAATCAAGAAAGGCGCAAGATATGTCGTGATCAGTATGAATGCCGTCATCATTATCAATGTCAACATCATTGACGCATTTAGATTTGCCATCTTCAGTAGAAATCAACAGATAGTATACCTAATATTTTCAATGCAGTGCCTAATGTGATGTCCCATAATGTAGATCAAATTGACAGTAATCAGACGTTATATGCTGTCTTATGTTTTTACCTTATCATGCCTAAATATAAAAACAATGGCGGATAGTTGCCATCTTGTTACCTCTCGGTAAAATCATTACGAAAATTATTTGTTGCAATCCTGTCACCCATCCTTCTAAAACTTTTTCTTATTTTCTATCCACATTTTATAAATGTTCAAATAAATGTTCAGTGATATTGATTCAATATATTTCGTATGCTTGCTCGGCGAAGAGAAAATAGATTTTCATCTTCTTCTCCGTCTAAAATTGGTCGATTTATAATAGTTAAGTCCGCCCGTACCTCGAAGTCTCTTTATATACGGCACTATGTTTCCATTTTATGGACATGTCATAGCTAACAAATGAGTCAAAAGCTCTGTTAAAAACCACCGCTCACCGGAGGTACACGTTCATTTTCGCGTTTTTGTTGTTTATGGCATATATCTTTTCTCACAATTGCAAAGCATAACATATATGTATTTTGAACAGACTACATTAAAGATTTGCAGCGTGTGTGTGTGTGTGTATATATATATATATATATATATATATATATATATATATATATATATATATATATATAACATGCAATACAGACATACAATTAGTTGTCATCTTGCTTGTCATAGTATAACTTTCATTGCATGCGGTTTACATTCTTAGATATGCAATCTTATGGTGTGTTTACTTTCGATTAAAATGTTTGTCAGAAGGGATTTCAGCTAGATTGGCGCACGTTGTCTCTGAAATCATAGATTTCACATTCAATAACCAGAACGTTTTACACCTTTACTTTCTCGAGAAATTTGTTATAATGCCATATACTGGTTACCTCATAGAAATATCAAACACAAAGAGCTAGTGTCATTGAATTCGATATGCAACGCTTTCAGCATTCCACATGATCATGAGTGGAGATCGTTAAAGGAAAAACTAAGGATTTGATCTTTTATGAACCAGAATAACGTAAAGATGTACACCGTGATTTTGTTAACCCTACGCGTGACTTGCGTTAACTGTATACAAACGTAAATATGGCTATGGGGCAGTTAATGTTGTGCACAGCAGACGTAAATTAGCTGATGAAATTAGTTCTATGGCAGCAAAAGGATTACGAAACAGGTTGAACTTACTTCTCCAAGACAGCAATAGACTCACGAAATACTATCTAAATCAAATCAAATTATCATTATATATGCAGTCGGCATCTCATATGGACAGGTATGAGAGGAGCAAAGATGTCCGAGTCTGTTTCTACTATTAACGGTACAACTACAAAGAGCCCATTATGGTACAGTTTTGAATGATATAACACATTCAAAAGTAAAGTTGATCTGTACTGTTGTTAACGAAGGAGTCTTTATTTTATCAAGGGATATGGCTATAAACTTTAGTACTATCTTTAGATACATCAGCTTAAGAAATCGAATGGATACGTTAAATTAGGTTTAGGTCTAGCATAAATGTCAGTATTATCGATGACGGCATCTCCATTGATTAAAAAAAAATTCTGGCAAAATAATATAAAGGTTTAAAAAAAATCGTGTGTTAAAAATATACACAGAAGAAGAAATATGTTGGTGATGTTCGTATTCTCAGATCTACCAATGTGATTCGATACTCAGACGTTCGGGTAATGCATCACAATTTTGGCCATAAAATAAGCAAAGAAAATAGCTTATATTTGTTCTCAATGTAGCAAATTCTGACTGATTTCTTTCCTTCTTGAAATTGTATCAAAAAAATCAGTTTTTAAAGACTCCTGCGACAATGACCTTTGGAAGAAATATCTTCAGTACTATGATAGACCTTTTCTAGTCAATAAATAGGAAACACAAAAATACTAATGATGTAACACATCATTTTTCTGCAATGAAAACAATAACCTGTTCAATTCTTTTCAAACGGCAGCTTTTTAGTGCAAAAACCACAGCATCTACTTCATACAGCCTTTTTTGCTAACAGGAGCAAATGATTGCCAGTACTGATTAGGACTTTTTTTTATCATCGACCTAATCAACAGTATCTCAAAATGGAGCTACATAACAGTGTCTAATAGGATATTAAGTTAGGCTTCCTTAACAGGGTGATGTCTCCTTCGGTATTTGTCAATCAGTTTAAGCTATCCAAAGGTTTCTAAAACGGATTCATTCCAATTTGGCATGTTACTAAGCTAGCCGCTATCATCCTCTTGATGTTATCTTTTCTCGAAATTTCAGTTACCAATGTCCTGCAATCAGAATCACGTTTCTACACAATACTTTTTTATGTCAATTCCTATTCAGCTTAATGTTTTAAAGTCTTTTTCTAGTCTGCTCTTTAAACACTAGCCAGTAATCAACGCTATCGAATTTGTTTATCCTGCTCGCAAAACCTGTCGCTTTTCACTGTGGCAAGACAAATTATGCTGATACGTTAGGCAAACTCACAATTTCATAAAGATACGTAATACATTATGAGATGATACTTACTTGTACATTTTAATACGAAGTCAAATTATATCGTAATTAAATCAAAACCCACTAACATCTTTTTAAACCTTCGATTTCATTTCCATCCAACTGTCAACTTAGATTATCGGAAAAACTAATCAATGTCACCGTAAGCACTGTTACTGTATTTAAATGTGAGGAGCTTATAGATATGACGGCAGTGTCTATTGCGTGAAAGAAAGTTAGATATTATTCCTTGAAAGATTGCTGATAAGTAGAAATCATTAGTAATAATACCTTGAAGAACTTTACAAACCACGATTTACAAGATCTAGACTTTTCATGATATGATCTGTTTTGGAATTGATTCCAAGATGTGGTGTTATTGCAGGATGTTTATCGGTTTCGGGAGCTGTGTGCGAGATAATGGGGAATTGGGTGCCAACTTGTAGAAATGGTTATTTTGTCTATATGGAAAAAATCGCAGACAATGAGATGAACAGTGGTGATGGTGATACATTTAACGATAATGATCACGCCAGTATACACTGATATTTTGGGGAGGAGGAATTTCATATCATAACTACATTCTTAATACATATAATAACGTACGTGTTAAATAGGATGCGAATTTGCTACGTATGGCATTTGGAACATAAATATATTGGAAAGTAAATACTCATAATCAATCTCACGATGTTCTTGTATCAAAAAGTGTAGAAAATAATTTTAAAATTATTTTTTTAAACCTTTTATTTACTCTGCAACCAGAGTTAAAGTTGCAATGGTCGACCTACATATGCGAAGGCAATGGGGTGTTGGAACAATTTACCTTATCGTTTAAATACTAATATCATCATCGATAAATTATACAGTTTCAATGACAAAAAATACCATTGCATCTGTGGATACATCATATTGCGACTGTACCTGAATGTCGTTGCAACGGGTTATGGAGGTCGTTAAAAAAATTATAAATTCCATTGCAATGACACTAGTGTTTGTAATTCCGTTACATCAACAAAATGTAGCGTTGCAAACATTATGTGATACCGATGCAATGGTGCCACACTTTTGACTCGTTTGGAAGACTGTATCGGCAATTTACTTACCTTTGTGACAAGACGTTATTGCATTTCCTCAAAAATGATGATTGGTCTCTATCAGGTATGATGTGGATAAAGTGCATAAGCCACTGATGAACAGAGATAAGATATCACACATCACTAATGATTAGTTATCTATAAATGAACAAAATGCTTAACGTGAAGCTTGATTTGCAAACACTATGGTTCGACCATTCGTATGAAATAGGTGGAATTTATTCTTCAAATATGTTAAAGTAATGTAGGGTATCTACAAGTCCGTCGTGTCCGCTAGTGAAAATGCACACAAACACACACACACACACACTAAAAGGAAAGTGGGAAAGGGAACAAAAGTCCAAGATGAAACGATCCTTTTAGCTTTATCTACAATAGGAAGGACACTAAAAACGATTAGAAACGTTATCATCTATCTAGCGATGCTGCAATAAATACAAAACCATACATGTCATGACAGTTTGGATTCAGTTTATTTTGCATTAGAGACGCACAAATTCTGACTGCGTAACATTATGCAATTAGTGATTCAATAATGCTATATTTTATGTTATAATTTGTAAATAAATAGCAGAAATTTTCCATAGCAATAAAATCGAAATAGTTATTTTGCATTTGAAACGCACATATTCTGACTGCGCAACATTGTTTGATCACCGATTTAATAATGCTATATTTTATGTTATAATTTGTAAATAAATATGAGGAATCTTCGATAGCAATGAAATTGAAATAGTTATCCGAAAGCAGCGATTATAATTGATTCTTTCTTTCTCTATGTTTTAATCAATAAAATAAATACAAATATTCATTATATTTAAGCATCTTGCTAACAACTCTTGTCCTTCTAACTCTAAGACACACCATGTGTATTTGTGTATTTGGAATGTAGTCTGCATCAATAGCTATCGGATGTGTGCTGCATCTGCATAACGACATGCCTGATATTCGAAGACACCTGCCACCCAGATCACTACATTTCCACCTTACGTCCCCAATGTCGAGATAATGGCCAGAACGGAACCTGCACACTTCTCCGTCAGGTCCTGCCAGAGGATCCAGAGGAGAATGACAGTCAAGGAAGCTGGCCTGATCTTTAACAGGACCTGAAATTAATATATTTTACTCTCTCCGTCGAAAGCAATTTATCGATTTAGTGCATAACTCCTATCCATGTCCCAGCAGGGTGTAAATATCACAAGGTAAAAACGATCGAAACTTCAAAGAACCAATTTTATTTTGCGGTAAAACAGACAGCATTGCTATGATATCTCAGTCTAAGAGATAAAGTTCCTTAATGCCGTTGATTAATTTGTGTAAGTCTTAGAAATCCGTTTTTAAAATTTAGTCATTTATCTGCTTAACCATAGCAGAATGGTGTATATAAATGACGAGTGGAAACCATGTGCAATTTACCGGCAGGATCTTTTAACAACTTCCGTATATGTTTTCTCGAATCTAAATATCAACTACATAATTAACTTTAACATCCGCTTTCACTCAAGACGCATTATATCCCTAGCAAGTTACCAGGAGAGACGGATATATGTATGCAATATTTCATTTATGAAATAGCTAAAATATTTTAAACATTCTTGCCTTCAAAACATCGTTAAAATTGCAAAAGATTTCTGCACATATTTTTATATATCGCTGTAATGTATGTTTAATTTATTTCGTGTGCTTGTCCTTATGTCTATGACTGATGATAGAGTTTTGGTGCGTACCTAGATCATAGAAACGAATTTGATAACATACTGCTGCAATTTTCTATTAAGATCATGTTTCTGGAAACGGTTATTCAGTTATTGCGACATAGGTTCAGTGGGTATGTATATCAGTCAGAGATGGACAAGATTGTTAATTCCTGCTTCTAATATCACTCTGAAATTATGTGTTGTTGTGTTCATACATAATTGAGAGAAATCATTTATTTATATTGTTCATTGGAATTAAAAATTTGTCATTGAGTGTTTAGAATAAAACAGTTTATTTGGATTATTGTGAATTCATTCAAAGACATTCAGGATTATATTAGTGTGATTCATCAATACTATTGGCACATCAACTCATTAATTGATATGTGTACATCATCTGATTCAAGACCTGGAATTCCTTCGGAAAACTCTATACACTAGAACATGTGAAAGAATTTTTAGGATTATTCGGGATTTACTTCACACTACCTTAAGCTCTTTTGAAATTTGTATTGGAGGAAACTATATTTGCTGAATTTCACTAAACCTTTTCGGGTTCGCTTTTCTGTTACTGTGTGTAAGACGCTAGATCAAATCAAATGACAATTTTTTGAGTTAAAAGGTGATTCCGAAAGAGGGGACGTTTGGTATTCTTATGTCTCATAGAATGTATCTTTTGCTATGTTTATCTGAAGCTTCGCTAATACTTTGTGAAATTGACCTGAAACTTTTCACGACCCAGCTTCAAATCATGATAATTTACGTCGACTTCAGATCGCTTGAAATAACTGAACATGAGATTTTCCAACAATTCAGCCCTTGACCTTGACGGTCAACCATTTGACCTGCCATAGTTTATGCTTTTATACATATGTGCAAGCTTTGATATAGATATATCTAAGACAAATTGCGCTAGATTGACATCCTGTCCTTGAAATAAGCAGTGATCTATCCGCTCATTCTTTTAAACGTAATACCTACAGTCTGATCAGTTTGAACACAGTAGAAATGGTAGATATCGTATTGACTTAAAAATCATATTTACCCAAATAATGACGTGAAATAATTGGAAGGGCAAACAGGAAGAGGAAATGACTTGATCTGCTACACCTAGCTTTTTGCGGCAGGTTTTATCGAGTGGAACAACACATGTTTATGACCATTCACCAAAGAAAACCTAATATTCCCTAAAATCGTTTTTGATAACGTTCCTAAACTTTAAGACAATGTTATCAAAGCAGGCTTAAACCAATTTATCCCCTGACATTGAGCAGCGACATCTTCATTCCTATTTATATTTCATGCACAAACTGAGAAAATGTTATGTAATATCATTCGACGCGTCATTCATAGAAACAGAAAAATGGAACACCTAACATATTTTTGATCACATGACCTTTAGGTGTCTTCACCAAATGCTTAAGATTTCTGTTTATTTCATGTTCTGTTGTAAACATATGTGCAGTGTCTGATGACAATGAATCATAGCCAGTATAACTCAGAACGCTGCAAAAAGGAACCCCAATTTACTTCACTCTCTTCATATTTTCTTTGTTTTACAAATGACTACTGGGAACTGAAAGGCAGAGAGACTGAATATTCTTCTAACAAATGACTTTTTTTGTAATGTCCAGACCACACACCACTAGCCCAAATACTAGATCGCGTGTTTTGGGAATATCGCTTCTGACTTTCCTCTCTTTAAATTATAAGTCCTAATCTGCATCTGAATGTGGGGTTGTGCAGGTTGTGAACCGTTCCAGTTGTGATTTCAGTCTAGACGATCAAATGATGCAAAAGGACAACACATCTGCATCTGAATGTGGGGGTGTGCAGGTTGTGAACCGTTCCAGTTGTGATTTCAGTCTAGACGATCAAATGATGCAAAAGGACAACACATCGGCATCTGAATGTGGGGGTGTGCAGGTTGTGAACCGTTCCAGTTGAGATTTCAGTCTAGACGATGAAATGATACAAAAGGACAACACATCATAGACGATGGAAATAATGGACTAAAACTTTGTTTTTTATAAAAAGGCACCAGAGGTATGAAAGGACTACAGAAGGGGGCGTAGCATAAGAAGATATATATTTCAAATGACTGCGTTTTCTAAAATTTGATAGGATGTAAACGGTCACGTGATACTGAACTGGAATTGCTTACACATCGAGCTACTTTTAGTTCCTTGATTCTTGATCATGTTCTGTGAAGTTTTATCAATATCAACGCCGTACACCATAATAACAACAACAACAACCCCACAAATACCCATCCCTGTGATTTCCGATTAAAATTTACAAACGCCAGATTAAAATCACCTATTAGAAATTAAAACAATGTAATTGCACAAACCAGCCTGCACCCCTTTTGCTGAAGAACGCATATTGCAGACTTAAGGAGCCAATCTATAGAAATTATTGCATTTCTCTTCGATCACATGTTTCAGCAGACGTATTTAAAGGTCATGATCATATGATCATATGACTATTAAGGGATCTCAATAAAATGGATACGAGTTTGCTTTTGAAAGATCAGAATGCGCAGAACGCAAGAACAGTGAAGAATAAGAAATGTTGAAACAAATGTCCTATAATCAAGCATTAATTTAAAATCAATAACAGCCTGGCTTAAATGGCATTAACCATTTTTTTAAGTTTACACACATGATCATAATAAGCTCCTTAGACAACTGACATGACCCGCTCTGACACTCTATCCAGTATTACTTCATAAAGAATCAACCACTCTAGGCTAACCATTCTTGAACTTTGTAGTCTGAAATAAAGAATTCTTATCTTATCTTATCTTATCTTCTTATCTTATCTTAACGAAGACGGGACTGTACATGATGTCCCACTGAAGGAGTTAATGAACGAAAACTTCCAGTTACCTAAACGTGAACGCTTTATGAATGAAATCTGTGTTTTCGATGACATGGAAATAGAGTGGCAAATAGAAATCGTAAGGATTAAATTATCATGGTTGGGAATGTATTGATGGGTAAATTGTTATATAATCATTCGCAAAGTTATCCTAAAGTCCTTTGGACTTCATTTACTTTGTGATAGATCAGGTAGAATTGACACATGGATAAATACCAAACCATGATCATATATATATATATATATATATATATATATATATATATATATAGAGAGAGAGAGAGAGAGAGAGAGAGAGAGAGAGAGAGAATTATAAATATACACCAGACAGAACGGAAAGTACTATCCCTGGATTCTATAGGAGAATGCTTGATAATGGTAGGCAACTTTAATATTTAATACAAAAAATACTATCATAACTTATTCTTCATTGCCGAGATATACTTCATAATTATTACAATTTAATTAAAATGAAACCATTCTTAATAAATGCAACATGATACGTAAATTGACATCGTTACGAGTGTAACATATTTCCTCTTGTCTGTTCAGTTATGTTCTTTTGTTTTTCCCGGACAGCAGCCACATTTCCTTTCTAATTCAGTCTCACACCAGACCGCCTCTAAATGTTCAAACCCCGATCGATAGATGGAAAGATCGATAGACGGTTGGAGGACTGATGGACAGTACAGTTGATGAAGTTACATGTTTACATTAATGCATGCATACATATGTTTACAAACATATATAAATAACTGCATAGAGGCATGTATACAAAAGAAACGTACATACATCATCATGTACATGAATATACAGTGAATTGCAGATGCGACAGCGTTCCTTTGTCATGAAACAATCTCTTGGGGATTCTTCATTTACATTCATGCATATGAACAACCTTTAAAAAAATAATGCGTATTGATAATGATAATACCATTATCAACCTTCACCAAAATACAACATATACACCTGTTATCTAATATGTGTGTCATATCACATCTACACCTGTTGTCTAATATGTGTGCCATACAACATCTACGCCTCTTATCTAATATGGGTGACATATCATATCTACACCTCGTATTTAATATGTCTGCCATACAACATCTACACCTCTTATTTAATATGTGTGCCATATTACATCTACACCTCTTATTTAATATGTGTGCCATACAACATATGCACCTCTTGTTTAATATGTGTGCAATACAAAATCTACACCTCTTGTCTAATATATATATATATATATATATATATATATATATATATATATATATATATATATATATATATATGCCATTTCATTGAGATATTATGAACTATTTGATAGGTACACTCTGGAAACGAAAATGTCGATAATGCATTTAACAGAAACAAACAAAAACATAAATTAGTGACGAAAGGGGAAACTGATTACCATAAAATGACACATATTGACCTTTTATTCTAACACGTGTACAAGGTTCAATAAAGATACATTAAACGGTATGAGAGATGTTTTCCAGAAACGAAAGGGTGAGAGTCATACCGCCAAAAGAAAGTGTGATAATGGACGGATGGATGAATCGAGAAAAAATCAATATTGAAAGAGAATATTTTTGTGCTATAAAAAGCATATTTTGACCACCAGTCCAATATGAGTACCATGTTTCATACGATACAACGGATGATTCAACCGCTATACTTCGAAAACGATGTGGATAAATAATGGAATGAAAATAAATATATGGGTAAAACCACTGAAACCAAGGATTTGTGACTGGTAAAAGACACACAGGGAACACTAGTACAACATCTGCTGCAAGATTCATATCTATACCTTAAACTACTAAAGCCGAATCATTGCGAATGGCAACAATCACATCTACGACAAACGTTAAATTGTGTAAAATATTTATAGAAATGCCTTGAACGGTTTGAGCGTTCCGTTCCTGAAATGAATATCTTTACAGACATGTCAAAAGACAAATCATAGATATACCTCTGATTCACATACTGGTGGGAGATAAAATGTGCAAACAGTGACTCTCTTTAGGCAACTCCCATCTCTAACTATGACCAAAAACCATTGAACAATTTTAGGCTCCATTCAACCCAACCGAAAGGGAGTCTTCAGGTGTAATTGTGAGTGAAATCGTGTTGTTACTGCATGCAGACATGAGAAAAGCCATTAACGAAAACGAAAAAAAACGAATCATTCGCTAAGTGTTTGCACAAGTGGATGCGTCTCGAATTCATTTGTGTGTTCAAACAAATAATATTTCAGCAACATCTCTCAGTGCAGTAGACTACACCAATAAATGATGTTCGATAGATATATTTTATAAAGTCAGAAATGTACACATCGAGTTAAATTTGCATGAAATTCAACTGTGACCTTTTATTGCGAACAAGCACTAAAGTTTTCGACGATTCGTAACCGAGTATAGTAACAACATGTTAGTGTTATCGAAGGAGCTATCAAACGAAAACATAAAGATGTTCATGGAAATCGGCAGAAATATTAAAATCATCGGTTTTATATTTCCCTTCAGCATCAGAAATGTATGATTAGTACGTGAATATCTTGTTATGTTCGACAAGTACTGTAATTAGGAGTTTCTAGGGACAGTTTTACACACAAATGTAATTTTAAAAGATCATAAAAAATAAACAATTGAGGCCAAAAAGGTCATATTTTTGAATAGTTATATTAAAACAAAGCATAATACGATAAGAACTATAGCTGTCAAAGGAATTGTTGATACACCGCCTTGAGGAAGTCAAGGTTTTAGTACAAAGAAAACCTGTGTCAAAAGAAGCGAATGCTTAGGAAATTATATGCAAAATATATGTTAAAAATCTACGCAAATTCATTTAGTAGGACTGATGAACCACTGCTGAACCATAAAAAATTAATGAATATGCATATGGCACAAGCCTAACATAATATTTACCTCGCATGATACATTTAGCTCAACCACTGTGTCCAACAGATTCTGCCACTTTATTTTAAGCTTTCACCTCTTTGTTAACTGAACCTAGAATTTTAAGATATGTGTATAAACATTGACATATTTCTTGCCACATTCATCTTCCTGGTTTAAAACAAAATCAGCAATGAAAATGAAATACATAAGTGTGAAAAAGGCCATATTGTTATAGCTTTATTAAAACAAAGTATAAGAATAATATTCACTTTACAACATAAATCAATGAGTCATAGCAACTTAAGTTTATGCACCCATACCATAAATATATACCTGCATTTGTTAGTTTCCGAGGGTCATTTGGGGCAAATGTGACGGTCACGGAGCAAACACAAGCCCTTCTGCTATTGATAGTTTTGAATAACATTGTGTAGTAAAATGTTGATGCAATTCAAAATAATTGCCATCCATGTCGTTTTGTAGAAAATTTACTTGACCTGCACACACGTTATCTACTGTTATGGGTGGCTAACACATCTTCCTAGCTGACCATTGGTATTGCACTGTCTACATATTGTCATGAAAATCTTGGAGGTGAACACATGCCTGACATTAATTTCAAGAACAAGATAAGCCCGAAATAACCTAATTCCCATATATATCCACACATTTAATTATGAAACAATAATAACTGAAACTGTCATAATGAGGCCTTAGGTTACGAAATTTGACAGGGGACAATTCACGAAAATATCCACTGCCACCTATATGTGCCAATGTAAATACAAACAGACTTTGTGGCATCACGGAATTTTCTAATTGCGGCCGTCAGTGACAGCGGTATCGTGCTACTTCCGAACGATTTATTTTCTGCTGGTGTAGAGATTATATATAACATCTCCTGCATCCTACATGTAATACATTAAAATTAAATAGGACTTTCTTTTTAATTTTGAATTAGTGTATCTAAGTCCGATAAAAGCGAACTTAAGGTAATATATGATCGTGAACATGATGATGATAAATGTGATGTTTGTGGTGACATTTGCGGCGGCGATGGATACGACAATGAGGACTAGTGCAACAATGTTAATAATGACAAAAATGTGGGTTGGTTAGTTTCCTCCAGTACTTGCAAAAATGTTCGCTATATAACGCAGAGGAACATGGGCGCAATGACATAGTATAAATCAATGAAGCCAATCAGGGCTGGCATGGACTGGTTTTGTACCCAAGACGCTGAACCAGCTAAGCTACCGGGGCTGCTGACATGATAATTTCATTAAGAAATAGGCGCAAGACAATAATTGTAAAACGTGGAAAGTATTGACGCAAAGAGATAAACTACGACAGGAAAAACAAAGAGCAAATGGTCTACATGAATACCTGAATTAACGAATGCAATGTAAAATAATTTCTCCTTTTTCTCAACACGCCTTAGACAGGATTTGACTGACCAGGACTGATCTCTAATTTCAGTTATTCTAAGTATCCCAAAATTATGACAGCAAACATGAGTAGACACACAGACAAAAAGAGATATAACCTGAGATATCTGCGAAATATTTTGTTACTAAAGGGCAGACAAATATATATGTACTGATGTACAGCTATTCCAAAGCACTTGACCTACAACCCGTTTTCAGGTTTTACATCAGACGTCGAAAGAGAGTGGATTATATTTCATTCTTACGAACAGGTTCCTTCTAGTTCAGCCTTATGTAGTTCCGCCTTATGTTTGCAGTGTGGTACGTTATCAGTGGTGCGTCATTAAGTATTTCTTTATTAACACGGATCTGTGTTTTATGTCTGTTGGGGGGGGGGCAACAAAGGTTAATACAGATGGGGAGGGGTGGGGAATTTCATTTCGGTTTCTTGGGATGGTGCGTATTAGTGGTGGTTGGTCAACCATTTTGGTACATAGTGTTCAGTATGTCTTGAAAATATGCTATATTCGACGCTCAAATCGCTATTAAAAATGAATCTGATAACTCTCTTACTTTAGCATGGTAACCGACCTTACTAGCTATTTATATTGTTTACTATTAATATTATATTTTAGTACGAGCGCTTTAACTATTCCAAACGTGCATCGAAAATGTGACTGTTCGTAACAGGATTCAGTCATGGGTACATTTTCCAAATTACACAATAACTTTAGCTAGTCTTTTTGGAATAACCCTCAGTCACATGCCAGGTTTTTATGTTATGATTCCGTCAAACACTATTTCTTCTGTTTAAATCACTATATGCTGTACAATGTTATATTTGGGGATATAAAAGCAAGCCATTATCTTGTTATTTTTCAAATTAACCTGTTACACGTTCCCCCTGGTCCGTCATATGGCAAAGGTAGTTCAATCGACTCAAACTGACCAGCCTGTTCAGGTTATAAACACCTTTTCAAACAGCTTACTCAGTTCTACTAATATCAGCATGCATATCATTATAATAAGTAGACTTTCAGGTATATGTACTGTAAAGGTAGCCACGGCTGCTGCAGCTTGTGTATCCGTTCTCAAATAGATGGATCTTCCGCCATTGTGGTTAATATATGGACGGATGCTAGAGAAGTGCAGATTGTTTTTTTTTTTTATTGCAAATATGTTGCTAAATTTACCATGTATTTCGAACATCTGCATTTAGTGCTCATTTGTCTCTCAGTGATTCTCATTTGTTTGAAATATTGCAAACTGACTGACTTTCTATTTTAATTTCTATCCATCTTGCATTTACTGTATCTGAGAACTAACTATCCCCATTTACATATAAGACCTTATTAAATGTATATGAGACCTATCTACCCCTTCTTCACTCTATTATATATATATATATATATATATATATATATATATATATATATATATATATATATATATATATATATATATATACATATATATATATAGTAATGGGACAACATTTTGTAGAATGATTTCTGTATTAAGATTTATCAGAGCTCACGTTGTCAGCGTGACACGTAATCATTAAGACTGATGTATTGGCTAGGTCCATTATTACATGGCATGTGGTAATAATTACCCTCTCCTGCTTGGAGGCATAAACTACATTGTAATCAGAGTCCATTCGATATTGGTCTGACATATATGTCAGTGTATGTTCATGTAAAGATAAAGACCAGAGTTCAGACAAACCAGGGAAGTCGGGGGCATTTAAGACAGGCGTCATCAAGTGAAATTTTCAAGAATAGTTATTAATAAAGGCGGATTTGAGACGATTTTTCTAACTTCAATGGGAGTGATACAAAATTTCAAGTAGTATTCAGACGGAGTTCGGGGTTTTAAAATAATCTACCTCGCAATATTAGGCAGTCCATAAGATTTTACCGAGAGAAAAAGTCTGAGGGACGCCGAAAAAAAAATATTTAGAAATTTCTTTCTTTAAATAAATTATGCAAAGGACAAGGGGGTCTGAGAATTTGTTCGAACCGTATCCAGAGAAGAGACAGAGGAAATTATCTGATGATAATCGAACGGTGGCACGCGAGGGCAAGCCTAGTCTCAATTACATAAAATGTGTTCACTGATGTAAGTTTGTAATTATTGTTCAATATATTCGTTGGTAAATTAATACTTTAATTTCCTTGAGTTCAGAAATAATCGTACATGTTTTATTTTAAGAATATTATATTATATTGTATTTCATGAATGGGCTCGATGCAGTTGTTTTGAATGTAACATAAATTATGTATTGTAAGATTTCATGAATTTTTTCTGATGCAAATTGCCTGAATATGCAAATGACCTGTTGTGAATGATTGTATCATTTATGCTGAGGATTGATCTTTCCTTTGTCTGGAAATATGTGTCAGTGAATTGCTAATTAGCACAGCAACATAGTTAAGGCAAGGAATGAAGTCCATTTATTCGTGTACGTGTGTGTGTTTGTGTTTGCGTGTGTGATTTGGATTTTTAACGTAGCTTTCACTATGACGCAGACAAGTAGCATGTTGTACAATCCATCATTCTTGTTTCCGATTAACTGAACATTTAATTTTGAGTTAGAGTGCTTAGTTTTTCATTGCTATCAACTAATTGTTTTATTATGATCAATGATTGGCCCATCGCTATGTGCCATGTAAGTAATAAATGTGCAAGGTTTCACAGAAGTTTGTGTACCAACTCCGTGCAAGTTATACACATGCATGGTTTCACACAAGTTCTGTGTGTACCAGCTTCATGTAAGTCATACATGTGCATAGTTTCACACAAGCTTTGTGTATACCTGCTTCACGTAAGTCAAACACGTGCATGGTTTCACACAATTTATGTGTTCCAGTGTCATGCAAGTTACACACCTGCATGGTTTCACACAAGATTTGTGTATACCAGCTTCATGTAAGTCATACATGTGCATGGTTTCACACAAGTTCTGTGTGTAACAGCTTCATGTAATTTATACACGTGCATGGTTTCACACAAGTTCTGTGTGTAACAGCTTCATGTAATTTATACGCGTGCATGGTTTCACGCAAGCTTTGTGTGTACCAGCTTCATGTAAGTTATACGCGTGCATGGTTTCACGCAAGCTTTGTGTGTAGCAGCTTCATGTAAGTTATACATGTGCATGGTTTCACACAAGTTTTGTGTGTGTACCAGTTCCATAAAAGTAATGCATGCGTATGGTTTCACGCAAAGAGACCAATGAGCCAGTATCATTGATGATCTATAACTCCTTCCATCTTTAGTACCTAATATACTACCATATATCGATACCTGTCTAAGAGATCTGTATGAACTGCACACAGACTCTGCAGAAATCACACTGTTTGGATACAGTACACCATACATTATTAATAGATACTTAACTTTTACCTCATTTAGAGTTCCACAATCTAGTGACTCATCTAAGCCAAACAGTTTATTAAATTCTGATCCAAAGTCATTCAATGTAAACAATATCCACTGTATGCAAGTTTTTGATGAATTTTCTCATTAACTGAATTTCAATATTTCTTCTATTTGTGGGCATTGAGCCCAATACACAATTTTCTCTCTCAAAACTGATCAACCAAAGGAATATATGGGTCCAAAACCAATAATACACTGATCTAAGTGTGCATGCATATGCATGTTAGGTGTTACTCTGTCTTCCCCGTATAGCCTTTCAAATCTCTCACATGATGAAAATGTCAGATCTTCGTGATCTGTACTGCATACCTATATGTTTCAATTACTCCAATACCACTGTATATTCGGACATCTTTTCTAGCTTTCTGCCATTTTCGCAAGCTAATCACAACTGGATCCTGCTCTATTTCATCTGTGACAGAACAGGTTGTATTGTCCTCATCACAAGTCTGTGAACCACGATCTGTTGTTGACGGTTCGTGTCTAGATTTATCTTTTACCTCATCATGTGGTGGTGTAAAGTTTGAAATGGATGCTGATTTTAATTCACTAATCTGCTGCTCAAAGCGTTTCTTCTTTAACAGTCTTCTTCTTTTGCTTCTTGATTTGACTGCTGATGCACTTCTCTTTCTGTGCCTATTTTCAAGGGGCATGTCTTCATGTGCATTCATCCCTATATGAGAAAAGCAGTTAAACCATATATTTTCATAAATTTACAATAAATGCTAATTATACCTAAGAAAATGAAACTTCTGGTAGTTAGATTCTTAAAACAGCAAGATGAAGGGTCTGCAGCAGTTGCCAGTCAATCGTTTTACTTTTCCAAAAGTCTACAACACAGTCTAGTATGTATACCGTTCAAGGTTCCTGAATACTTCAATTAAAAACCATAAATACAAATCTTGATATATTTTAAGCTGCTAAACAAAATTCAATTTCATTTAGTATTTATAACACATGGCAACAGGCACGGAAATTCCTGTACAACTCCGCCATTTTGCAGGTCACTGTGGGTAATTTTCTGCAAGGCATTGTGTGTGATACTAGTAAAATGTTACACTGTTGTCTTATCCACCCCTTACAGCAATTCAATTTTTTAAGAAAGGAGAACATAATACCAGTCAAACTTGTAATGCTTTCCTGAATTTCACCAGCAATGACTTGCAAAATGGCAGTATTTCAGCATCTAGCATCGTCTGCCATACATTTCATGCTTCTACTATAACTGACGTTAATTTATCTGCTCAAAATAACTGAGCTCTCATCTTCTCATCTGAGCTCTCATCACCCCCCGTACACATGCATACTTTTTTGCACACCACCTCCACCTTGGTATGTACGCTTGACCCTCCCCCCCCCCCTCAATTATATAGAATGACCAGTATTTATTCCACGCAGAAACGATCAAGGATTAATACTATTAACGTGTTTGATAAAAAAGATACTCCACCGACTTTGAATGTCTGGCTGCATCAAAGAAATAAGCTGCGCAACTTTAAAAAGTTTGTCTTGTGTCCGTTAAAATTCAAATGCTGACTGCTGTCGAACAGGTTACAAATCTGACAAATTATTATCGTGGTTTCACACACACACCCGTTTCCTAAGCGAAGGTACATTATCAGTAGACCCCCTCCCACTTACGCAAGCGTACGGATCTGGGTTAACTCCCCTTCCCCCTCCATGCGTACGTACTAAATGGACTGGATAACTGGCAAATAATGAGAAATATCATATTTTAAACAAATGTAAATATCATGTAAATGTAAATATCATTTTTAAATCCATAATGAAACCAGTTAGTATTTAAAATGGTACGAATCAGCTTGGCATTAGAACCGAATAAGTCCGTAATTTGAGCCTTATCAGCCAGCATTATCTCACTCTCACCCCACCCCTCGAAACTTGCGAAAGATTATATTTTGGTAAGGATACATAATGTCCGGTTACCTGGCTATGTTGTATGCAGCATCTGAACGTTGAACTGTGTTCTGTTTTTGTTTTGGCAGTAACGTTGTAAACAAACATTCGTAACGATGCGAATAAACTTGATTCTGGTGAAGCATATTTCATCATTGACTCTATCGTAACTGAACAGTAGCGAGGCAATATCTAGCTCATGCGCAGCGCAGCATCCGCAACACATGATTATAATCCAGCCAATCAATCCTCCTCGTGTAATTAGTACGGTATTTGGCGCAGATTTCAACCGCCATTTCAAACAACCTCGCCATAAAAAGCAGAATGTCTGACGATCTGAGCGACGACGATTTGCACCTTTTCATGAGCCAGTATCAGCAATCGGACGTTGATACTGAAAACAGAAGACCAGAAGCTGCAACTGGAAGGGCAACGAGTTACTCACCAACATGTCTCGTGTCAATTGATTCGTCGGAGTCCGATATCGATTTGGATGAGATGAGATAATATATTGACGCATATATTTTTGTTGTAACATTTGAAAGAAAGGTTAGAATACAATTTACCAGATATATATATATATATATATATATATATATATATATATATATATATATATATATATATATATATATGGTACATTTTGAGAGAATAAAAAACGGGCATTATTATTAGAATGTAATTGGATCCCATCCCCCACTTATTTTCTCTTCCCAACTATCTTTCTGCATTTATATTTTATTTTTATCGTTTTCATACGGAATTTTCAATTTTGGATTTCATCACCATATCAGATTGTTCTCTAACAATGTTCACCGTAAGGAAAAAAATAAAAATGTGTTTCCTCTTGGACAGCAAACTGACTTTCCATTAGCAAAGGTCCCTTTTGTAGTCGACAAAAGAGCCATGTACTTTTAAAAGGAAAGAAACAAGTAATAAATTGCATTTAGCTGGTGGCCGGTTGATAATGAGAAGGCTGTGTATGTATTCTTTTTGCATATTATGTTTTGTATGTGTATGGAAATGTCTCTGTGTGTGATATAGATGTATATTTGTTTTTCTAAAACACCCCTGTTCCTGTCTCTGTATCTGCTTGATTTCTTGCCGGATTAATAGCTCCTCAGAGCTAATGTTATTGGTTGTAATATCTAATGAAACCAGTAAAAATAAATTTCTGTCTTATGTCAGATTTAATAAAGGTGTCAGTTGTAGAGTAACTTTATCATGATATTATTTTTCTCATCAACTCTAGTCACAATCAGTCTCTCAAGCTCAGGACATCATTGCCTACACAAAGGATATCTGTATGTAGCACCCTTGTACATGTACTTGCAGGGTGTATATACTACTAGGGGTGACACGATTCATCGATATATCCATGTATTGATACTTTTTCCATACCAATACAAGAGGTGAAGAATCGATACAAAACAATATCTTAACTTTTATAAGTTATTTTAATCTTCAGCAGTCATGAATAATAATTAGTCATTTGTCTTCTTATTCTTTAAACAGATAACAGATATCTATCATATCGTTAATCTTATCGATACGTGGCACAGTTGTACTGTTTCAACCCTATATACTATACAGTCAGTGCAGAACCTGACTTCAAATTAAAGGCTGGGTCCACATTATAAAAGCCAGATTATGGCATTTGGTATCATTCTCACTCATTCTGCTGTGGAGTTATCACTTTTCACTATATGATTCATTGTTGCACTTTTGTTTTTCTTTCAAAATATATTGACAAGTGCAGCTTGAGAAATAAAAGGGCAATTCAGGTGTGATTTGCAATATAATTAGTCTGTGGTACCTACGATCAGCCAATAGCAGTTACTAAAAACGTTTCACATGTCAGTCAGTATATGATCTCAAACACATCATGATTGAGATTTTAAGGCTTTTCTCATGTTATTTTCTTGGTGTAATAATGAAACAACACCTGTGAATTCAGTGATGTTTAATTATGCATAAAAAATGCACACCCACACACGTGTTTGGCACCTGTCTGACGGAAATCTTGGTCTTTAAGATTTTCTTATTGTTGTAACATGCTTGCAGCATATGTGTAAACATCAATATCATAATTTTCTTTAAAGATTTACACACCGTTTAAATAATGAATGAAGTTTCTGTCAGTCACATTCAAGCGAGTTGGGATTAAATATATCAAGTAAAAATAAAAAATTATGTACAGCATCAGATCTAGCTAGGATAACCTGAATATTTGACATATATTAAAATTTGACATACTTGTATTGTTAATGCAACAGTACAATATGTTCGCAAAGTAATAACTTGGAAAAGGCTAAATTTAAAAAATGCTGGTAAGAGCTCAAGTTGAACATACTATAAATAGTAGTTTGGAATTTGTAATAGCAAGCCATAAGAATTCCTTATACTCTATCTTAATTTTGATTTCTTTTTTAGAATGCAGTCCACGAGGCATATGCCAGTGGACTTGACAGGGGTATGGCATGGCAGTTTGCCAAAAATAGGTAAATATGCAGGAGACAAATTCTTAAAACATCATTAGAATATAGCATTGCATTTAGAATGTCCACTAATTTCCATTCCATTTCAGAAATGTGCATGTAGCTGTTGTACCAGTTTCCTTTCACTGTACTTGCAGGGCCCTTGCTACTTTGTTAATTACATTAGTTTTTATAAGAAAAATATATATAACATATTTTTTATACTGCTATTGCAGAAGAACTTGATTTTCTCATGCCTGTCTATTGTTCCTGTAAGCTATTGAGCAAGATTGCGTAAAAGCATCTTAAAACAGAGAAATTTAGAAGGCATATTGGTTTCCATTTGATGATGACCTAATTCAATTTTCAGGTCATATAATAAAAACATTTTATTTATTCAAGTACATTCTTTTACTTGAACGTTTTCAAGAAAACCTTGTTAGCACAAATGGGCCAAAATCACTGAACATAGTCAAAGGAAATTCAGTAGTTATGTTTATATGTAGATGACCCAATTGATGATAAAGCATGAGAAAATAATATGATATATGTTATGTTACAAATATATGCATTCCATATTTACATCTGATTAAGGGTCCCTAGGTGGATGAGTGGTCTAAGGAGCGAAGCAGTAATTATTACTGCTACCGTTTCTTTGTGTGGGTTTGAGTCTTGGGCTCTGCCAATGTAGGAATGTGAGAAAGCTTGCCAGTAGCTTCCCGTGGGTCAGTGGTTCTTCAGGGTTTTTCCCAGATTCTTCCCCCACCAGTCATACTGGCCGCCATGTATATCCTATCATTTGCTGGAAAATGCCATTAAACTCACAAACCACATTAAATCTGATTGATGTTTAAACTTATATATATATATATATATATATATATATATATATATATATATATATATATATATATACAGAGAGAGAGAGAGACAGACAGACAGACAGACAGACAGAGTGAGAGTATCATTATATTTTGGCAACGATACGTCATTTCCCGTATAAAAATAATTCTACAGATATATCAAACTTTACAAAGTGCATATTTATTTCGATGTCTTTAAGCGTACGCAATACCGTTAGAGACCACACACAAAAACGGACAGAAACTGTACATAATCGACCGCAATATGTTAATAAAAGAGTAACTATACTAACTCAAAGCTTTAAATCAGACTTGCAATTTTAATATTAAAGCAAATATGTCTTTAGGCAAAGTATTGGCACTACATGCCGCAACGATGACAAATGTCACAATTTATTGGCAAGAATGATTTCAGTTTGGGTTTTGCAAGCGAAAATTGAACCAGTAAATGTAGCAAACGCCAGCAAATGTCGCTTTGTGGCATTTACTTGTGTTTGCGATCTTAGGTATGCAATAAGGTCAACACGTGGAGTATAATTCCTTCCATTGTTCAACATACAACCTTGATCCTTTTTTTTAACCTTCAGAGGGTAATATGGAGTGAAATATACAATGTCAATCCCCTGTACGCAAAAGTTTCTTCTTTTCGACGTTTTACTTATCTCTTTTCCCGTATGATCCAGCATTTGTATCAGATATGTTTTATTTTTACGTATTGGGTTATGTTTTGTATTGTGTGTGTATCCTATGTATTTGTGTATACTTTGTGTTGTGAGAGGGTATGCCTATAGTTGTATGACACACAACTGCATTTTCACGAGCATGATATTTCTAATTGTGACCAATATGCAATTCAAGTGAAATATGTCGAAGTCGACGTTATATAATGGTACATTTCCCACTGTATCGCCTGAATAAATATCATCAAATCAAATAAATAAATTCAAAATGAACCTGAGATGTTTGACGCTGCTTTCATTATTATCAATTTATTTTGACTGTCGTTCAAAACAAGTCTGCTGTAATTATTTCCTAAGTGAAATTCGTTTGTACCACCATAAAATAATATAATTAATTTTGATTAATATTTATTTCTAGTATTCTTGACTAAGTAAAAAGAAGCAAGAATATAAAAAGGGGAGTGAAGATGCATTAAATACAAGTCATATTCGAAATGACATTTGACTGCACAAAGATTATTTTGGTTTTCAAACTAACCAAAGTGATATCGTACCTTTCGTTAAAATATACGGTCTGCCATCATATAATGTTCTATTTCTGTATTAAACTTGGCAATACTTCGTGCCATAAAAATTTTAATTTTTAAATGCAAAAGAAAGTAAGCAGATATAACAAATATGTCAGCATCATCTAATGTTTTCTACTCATGTTGACGAATGTCTTCATTTCCGGAAGGAAAATAAAAGTCGACTATGCATATAGTTACGACTGTATCACTATTTTTCTCCTTGTCTTAAGTACCCTTTGCTTTCATGAATTTTACGGGTCCGGTCAAAGGCATGCGAAGAAGAACTGCATCTGCATTCCAGCTTGCTTGGAAGGAGAAGGCAAGTGCCGCCTGAATCACCACATTTGCCCCGCATGTCCCCCTTGTCATAACAACGGCCAAACCGATACCAGCACTGTCGTCCGTCCGTCTCAGCTATGATAATACACAGTGTCACACAAACGAGGACAGTCACGGAAGTGGACATCATGTTGACTGGGATCTGAAATGGACATCTTTATTAGAAAAATCAGTAAATTCATTTTCGTCATTGCGCTTCCATCTCAGCTGATGTAAACCTCATGATGTTTTAGCTTCTCGGAAGAGAACCAACATTTACGATCAGTCATGAAATAGATATTTTGATGTATCTATTAGTTCTGAAGAACAAAGAAAACACTGTTTGATAGGTAATTACGTGAAACTACAAAGATTATTAACAAGACTCCACACCAGTCGCTGTGAAGGAGAATGCTTGGAAAATCCACTTTATATGCATTGTTGGGTCAATCGCTCTGAATAAATAAGTTATGCATTAGGGAAGAAGGATATGACTTATCTCTCTAATCGGAAAATAACTCCAATGTAATTGGATATATTGCTTGTTTTAACATCTTTATTGTGTTATTTATGTCTTTGTCCTCTAAGGTAAGGTATTTTACCTTCTTTTCAAATGTTTCTATTTGCTATCTTCTACACGGTGTTTGAACAATTTTAGAAAATATTTATCATTCTGAGACAAATCAAGTAAGGCACAAGATATGACGTGATCAATATGAATGCCGTCATCAATATCAATGTCGACATCATTGACACCATCAGGCTTTGCCATCTTCGGTTGAAGTCAACAGACTGTACACCTAATATTTTCAATGCAGTGTCTGATGTGATGTCTCTTAACGTTACATGTTTTCTTACGTTTTTACCATGACATACCTCAATATCAAAACAATCGCTGAAAAACGCCATCGTGTTACCTCCCGGTAGAATAATTCCGAAAAATATTTGTTCCCTATGCAAAAGATTTTTTCGCCTTTTCGTCGATGTAGTCTCACAGGTTTTAATCCTATCTAACATCCTTCTTATACTTTTTCTTACCTACTATTCAAATTTCCTATGTAAAAAATGGTCAAATAAATGTTCAGTGATATTCTTCATTTTGTTTATATTCAGCATATTTGGTATGCGTGGTCGGCGAAAAGAAAATAGAGTTTGATTATCTACTCTCTAAAGTTGGTCGATTTATAATCGTTAGGTCTAGCAGAACCTCAAGTCTCTTTATATGGCACTATGTTTCCATTTCGGGGATATGTTATACCCAACGAATGAGTTAAAAAAACACTGTTTCAAACAACCGCACACTGGAGGTATATATTCTTTGTGTGTGTGTGTGTGTGTGTGTGTGTGTGTGTGTGCATATATATATATATAGTTGGTCAGCTTGAAGGAAATCGTGTCACCGCCTTGCAGATTAACAAATATGAAATGAAGGTAGCAGTTCTAACAATCGCGACAATAATTTATCTAGTACCTTTTAGATAAAATCTATATAAAAAATGGCCAGCATAATAAATATGGTAATGAATCAATTTCAGTAATTATTGAAATATTCATTTCAATATCTATCAGAGAGATGAAACAAAATCCTTGGTTCCATGCAAATTTATATACAAATTCCTGATATATATATATATATATATATATATATATATATATATATATATATATATATATATATATATATATATATATATATATAAAGTGATATTTTCATATATTAATGTTGAATCAACTGACACAAGTTCATAGATAGCGGACATAATTAGTGCATCAATTGTTTAAAAATACAGGTGTAATGGGAAAATATATCCCACCTATATTACATCTTTAGTGAGAAAAATCTTGTAACTAAAGCTTGAACAAACATGCTGAAAACCAATGCGAATAAATGATACGTGTTTAGTTGCTTGCACAAAATAGAATTCATGAACATCCGAATTATGTTTGATTCAAAATGTAATTTGTAACCAGGTCTAAAAAGGTAACTGTTATTTTCATTCCGTATAGCAACGTAAATGACATCTTAAGCCAATATAGCAATGTTCATGTGTTACAAGTATAATCAGTTTTTAATGGATTCTAGCATGCACATAATATATTCTTTCTTCTTGAAACTGTAAAATATACAGTATGTGCAATATTTTAATTCCTTTGAAAACTACTTTTCAAATAAAACTTTTTTCAATATTTGTACCAGAGAGACAGAGAGACAGACAAAGAGAGAAAGCGTACTCTTACAATTATCTGTTTATCTTTGTAGGTTCCCTTCGACAAGCAGTCAGTGATAGTTTAAAACAACAGAATCGAAATACTTATAATAAATACACTGACACAAACACTAATTATCTAATTAGACTTGTTTTTGGGCTGTTTGCTTCATTTAGAAAGCTCAGTCATACGTTAATTATCCCATCATTTTGGTTGAGTTTTCATCACTGCAGAGAGAGACAGCGAGAGAGAGAGAGAATGAGAGAGAGAAAGCATCGGCTATCATTTGTAAATGATTTTCTTAGGCATAAGAGACTTCGGGTGTAAGAATTTATCTGATTATCGTTGCTTCACTCCTGACATTTCAGTTTGCCTCTAAATGAGAAATTACAGAACGAAGTTATCTGCCAATCAAAGCTCTATGAGGAAATATCTATGAATTCAGACCGCACCATTGAATTTTAAATACCGCTTAATTGCAGTGGCCCTATTATACAAATATGTCCTGATTCCAAAGTTGGCAGCAGGCAGGAAAATAGCAAAGTTCTCAGTTAAATATTAGTATGGCCCTTCGATAAATATAGTTCAAGGGAAAACGTGATATTATGTGCAAATAAAGGGTAAACGTTTTATTATCTGCAATGTTTCTCAATTATTGAACTCGTTCATTATCTTTATTTTTTTGATTTTCAATGTATGAATCAAAATAGCAAAGAAGCTAGTCAAGCCGTATAATTCAATTTTACATCTGTAAAAAATTAGGAAATTATACAAAATTCTAGTAGATATCTACTTTCTAACCGCTGATTTATTTCCCTCTTATTTCTTTAACTGTGCATGAACACATGGAAATCATTATATGTAGTCTATATACAATCAATCGTGAAACGTGTAGCAGTTTCATGGCAACCTGCCAAAAATTTACCCTGATAGAATAATTAAGCCATTTTAATCAAATAAAATCCATTGTGGATCATACACAAATAGCTAAAAAGCAAACAATTTTTATAAATTCGTATAGGAATGTAGTAATACATCCATATAACAAAATTTAAGAGTATCGCGAACCACAGAAGCACACAACTTACCTTCCTTAAAAACAAGGGTGTGTGTATGTGTGTGTGTGTGTGAAAATGGAACATACTTAACAGCAACATTTCTTACACACCACTACAGAGACACAGAAGACACGGAAGAAATAAAGATTATAATTTACTTAATCGAATTGCGATGTAATAATTTTTTTGATGAAATTGATGGCACATCTCTGTAAAGGGCAAAGGAAGAGTTCTTGTGATAACAGTAAATAAATACTGTTTCCTTGGAGAACATAAGAGTTGGTTTTCAGAAATTCAGACATGAATAACTTCAGGATATGGCCAATCAAGGGAGCGCATAAAAAATCAAAATTACTTATTAAATATATTTTGACCACCAGCATCAATGAAAGATATGTGTGTCTGTCTGTATGTATGTTAGTCCGATAAAGCAAACTTTCAAATATGTCTTGATATTGATTCTTCTCACTGGTTTATTAAAATGTGATATTTAGTTGCGGGAAAACCTATTTAAACCTGCGTACAGTTCAGACAAATACCAGTATTTGGTAACATCCGTATATGTCGCGAAATTCAAAATGGCCACGGAAAGAGGGTTGTGTTATGACGCGTGGATTTACAAGTCACCAAACATGGTTTAATCGGAAAATGTTATTTACATATCGCCTTTCAGTCGACGGTGGCTAAATAACAACGGTTTGACTTGCTGTTTCTAAAAAACCGAATGAGCAGGTGTAAAAGAGAAATTCTAGAAACAGAGAGGGGGGCAGTCTTGGTCAGGAATGTGCAACGTCCTCCAGAGCGCGGGCCCGATAGTGGTATTTGAAGCCATGCCATATGATGTATTTGTAACCGAATAAAACTAGCTCGCAGGTTGTAGCTTATACATGCCTGGTCTAGGTCGTTTGGACCAATGTTAGCTCCAGGCGCTCTGTTCCCGCGTGTCTCTCGTTACACTATAGCATTATGGGCCGTAGATACTGTTTTTTATGACACCATTTTTGCACATCTAGCGATGTGCTTCAATGTCCTCCTCGTGGCATAAACGAAGTTATTCATTGGCATCTGGCACATATGTTGGATTGGCGTTGGTGCGTACCAAATATAAAACATCCTGTTAGAGGTGTAGGCAGCACAAATATAGTCTAGTACTAGACTAGTGTACATGTATGCTTTCACAACCTAGTCACACATATCCTTGTGGGCCGCACCTCTCCTACGCTGCACACCGACAGCGTATGTTCCCAAAGGAAAGGCAATTTGTACATCGGGCGAGCACAAGTCAGGCTATACGTGTCATTCCTGTGCACACAGAGGATAAATATAGGTGTTATTTTCTAAACCGTACACCGCATCGAGTCTTACACGGACACCTAGGAGATTAGAGTTTGGAACAAATTGCGGAACCGCAGGGGCAAACCCTTACCTTTCCTGTATTTGTGGCCAGGATCAACGTCTATTCTGGAGTTGCAATCTATCTACAAGCAATCGAGCCAATGATCCACCACAACAGCTATGGAATCAATCAGCCTTATACAGTCCAGGGATTTTCTTTGTTAACGGAAAGTTTCGGGATTCCTATGACAGACTGTCGAACTAAAAAAACAATATATAATGTCATTTTGTCTTGCTTGGTTCAACCTGCTTTTTCAACCGTGATCGCATGGGGAAGAAAAACTAAGTCAAATGGAAAAGAGGTGCTCGATTTTTTTTTGTCGTCTAAACGTGCTATGAACGTTGACAAAGGAGAAACTTAATAGTAAAAAAAAAGAATATCATTTCACATTTTCAAGGTAAACACAGTCAAATATATTTCAGTCAGGAAGAATACTTTAAAATCAATTTAGTTATTTCTTTGGTTAGCGTAATCTATGGCGTTATGTACTTTATAACTTTATATTGATGGCCAATATTTGCTCAGAGGAAGAGGGAAATTATTATCCCCCTGACGTAAACGATTCGCAATGTGGGCTACATCCCCGAAATTTATATATGCCAATAATCTACGATGCAGATGACGATCTTGGTAGTCCGTCACAACGTCTTATCTAACAATTTATTTTACCAGTGATTCTCAATGAAATGCATAAAAAGTGTCATTTGGTGGGTTTTTTTCAATTCTCACAGCTAGGAATCAAGCAAAATTTAAAATTCAACAAGCGGAAGCCAATCAGATCGCTAAACGCCATAAAGTGAACTTATGATTTCATTATTTAAGGTTCAAACATTTATATTTTCGAAGCTCCCAAACAGTCTAAACCGGAGAAAGAAAACGCAATGCAAACCATCAATCACACAGTTTTACGTTTTTGTTTTGTCGTTCCTTTCTTTCATTGGAATCACACTTCAATGAATTAAACAAAGATGGTAAATTATTATAATTAAAGTTTACATTTATTAATAACAAATGAAAGACACCTCCGTCCAAAATATATTAAATATTCCAATAAGTTAGAATCGTATTCTACACCATTATATGCCAAATTATATTAATATATTTGCAGCCAATCAGGAAACCAATTCCCTAGCAACACTGAACTGACCACTGGTCATTACATGATGGTAAGAAGAGCCATGTAGTCAAATTAGACCTACCCAAAATTAAATATATAGTGGATAAAAAAGCGATATTATGTTCTATTTGTTAATTATTTAAATCCACTTGAAAGGGAAAAAGAAAACAGACAGACAGAAAATGTCACTACTGTGTATGTATATACTGCATGAATGCATGACTTCATAAACATTACAAAAGAGATCAATTCTGGTTCATGAAAGTCACCACCAAAATTGTATCAAGCTAAAGAAGGACGTGTATGGGAAAATACACTGTGATTTGTATCAATGAACAATAGTTTCTTAATAAAGAAACCAGACAGTTTGTGTTGCTGCTGATCTTTTCGAAAGAGGTCAGGCATATGTCCCCTGAATAAATGCCTAATGAAATGGCCTAAGATCAAGACCGACGTATATTTTTCATCGACTGTATATATGAAAATGTACTTGGACTAAGTGAATGTGTATGTAAGCTAGACACACAAACAGCACATGCCACGTATTTTGGTTTAGGGTTAAATTAAAATCTTTAAACATCATTATAAAATAAACCTGTTGTTTATGTGTCCAGAAATCGAGTGTAAGGAATTATAAATTTATGTGAAGGAAGGAGAAAATCCCTTCCATACTATTAAGAGAGATGGATTATGTAATTTTTTACTTATCTAAGCTGAAACTAATGTTTCAGTGTATTAATGTCATCTCTCTATATACAGTCTGTACTCGTTAATACATCGAGTCAAACTACACGAAACATAGATCCTGATAAGCTATCGCATAATTATGGTACATGCTGCTTGTTCGGTTGAGGACTGCTAACAAACGGCAAAGACCGAGATCTGCCGAAGCAGTATGCGAGGCGGATGGAAAACAAATTTGTTCATTTAGACAAAGGACGACCGACAACAGGTCATCACATAAACTATTGTTTTACGAGCAGTAGAATTAAAACTCTCAGTCCGTTGCGGATATGGCGACCAGGAAATGAAGCTGAAATCCCAGTTCGATTTCAGTTGTTGAGGGAAGGCCCCTTACTAATGTTAACTTCTTTTGTTAGAGCTTGTCCTTACTCTTTGAATATTCTCAAGTCAATGACTGGGGGGGGGGTTCCATAGACTCAGTACAACTCCTGTGACTTTTGTCTGTTTAAAGAACAATTTAAACAGTATAAACATGGTATTTGTATGCATTGTTATTAACATTTATGTAATTTCTTCTGTATTTCTGTTTGCAGTATTTTAATTTCTGAGATTCCCGCCAAAACGTCAAGCAGGTTTTGAGGACGTGAAAAAATTAAATCTTTTGTATACCAGTCTTTATCAAATGTTTACTGCTTGGTGATTAACAGTATGCTTGCAATGAAATATAAACAATATTTATTTCTTTGATATTACAAAAGTAACGACAGGGCGCTTATATCTCGATATATGTTACCCGTTTTGGATATTAATTCATTTCCGCGATTACCATGGTGTTCTGTAAAAACAGCCTTAAAACAATTTTACTGACTCCAACAAATACAAATATTAATATCTTCATCAATTTCAAGAGGTATTTGTTTTCCTTTCAGATAATTTGACTCGAAGATTTAGCAAAGCGTTTTTTTACTAATATAGAAAGGCATGTTTCTCTACTTGCCAGCTTACCTATTTTCTGTCAAACTGCCTGTATCTTGATGCAATTTTATCTTTGATGTTCTTTCTAGAGTTGCTTTTAACAGCTTGGTGGCGAATACTCACGTCGGGATAGTAATTACCTAATAATCCAAGATACATCCCTATTCACGAATGTACTGTTTATTATTTCGAAAAAGGGGGATAAAACGGTTTATGAAAAATAAATTACCTATAAGAAATGGTCAAACTAGACCTAAAAGATGATTTTGATGGTCTGATGGAATTACTAAAATTCACGCTGAAGCAATTCTGGTAGATTTGCAACAACCATGAAATTATATTGGAACTATAAACGTTTATAGGAAACAACTGATTTCGAAACGAATGAACGCCAAATGTATTTTAGCCGGGCTGGCCAGCTCACCTTAAAAACGTTTATCGTCAGACTCAATGTCGGCTGTGAATTTCAAGTGCGTTTGAGAGACTGACACCGTTATCATGGAATAGTCTCATTGCTGCGAGTAAATGGTACAATTTCTAGAAATGACTTTTACCAGTGTTTACGACGTTTATCGGCGGTAATGCCTCCAGTAAATGTTACATTGTGAGACTGTAGGACTCTGCATGCAGTCACCGTTAAATATAACTTCTGTGGCACTCCACCTCTTGTAGCGTTTGTAGGCTTGCATAAGATTTAGTGGCGTTTGTGACGGTCATTGCCTTTTGGATACTTATTGGCCCGTGACATTTATAGGCCTTTGTTTTGTGAGGTTCAGTCGGTTTATTACGTTTACAGGCCTTTATTACGTGTCTTTAGTATGTTTACCTGCATTTATAACAAGGGCATGCCTTCATTACATGTACAGACTATGCAGTGAGCTTCAAACAGATAAGGGACGTCTAGCTACTAAATGATTTCAGGTATAATAAGAACACCATCTGTGGATGAGCCTAATGAGCGTCGATGAATGTGATAAATATGTGTTAGGCCGTTTGATCCATGCTTAGATCTGGATTTGGGGGATGGGGGGTTACGACACAAGGCTTTATATCAATTGGAACGTCGTCGGACTTTTCCGTCAAGTCGATGCTTAGACCAAGGATGTAATTTGCCGACACTGAAGACTGCATTCTGAACTATTTTTGTTAGTTAAATAGCAGAGGAAGAAAATAAAACAGACGGATGAGCATAAGAACTAAAGAAAGCAAAGAAAAAAGATGGACAGAGATTGAGATTGAACGATTGCGTTATATCCGCAAAACAGTTGATATACTGATACAAACATATACAAACGGATTTACAAGTCTTATGTAACAACAAGATGTTTACCGTTGACGATATATGTACTCAACGGCAAATGCCACATTTATTTACATTTACAAGTGCAGTGCCAACAATAAAATTTTAATCAACGTAAAATGTCACAAGCTATTCCCTTTGATAGCAACTATGTTTTAATAGTGGCTGAGTAGTCTCAGTTGTGACATTTACCTGCGAGAACAGGAGCAGCATTAAATATAATAAACGCTATGTGTCACTTTCTGACACATACTGACTTTGTCAAGCTCATAAATGTTATTGACTACAAATGTGGAATACAATTGTACCCTCCATCAGACATTCAACGTCTTCGCACTGATTTAAATCATTACTGATGGACGGTAATCGGAAGCGTAAAAGTCGCTTCTTCATGCAAAATATGATGATCCTTTTCAATATTTTTTGGGTTGTGTGTTAACTCTTGACTCCTATATCACTGTATCTTATGGAGTGTATGTGTGGTCTGTTCTGGTTAGGCTTTGTGTTTTGTGTGCAGTTGACATGCATAGCTGTGTGTTGGGATGTACGCTGTTGAGAGTAGTATGTATATATACGTGTGTTTGTGAATGAACCTAGATACCATTTTGAGATCGTTACGTGGTATTTTTGTTACGAACCGTTGACTGAGTGACTAATAGCCGATAAAGTGAAAGAAACAAGAACAAATGAAAATTTCATAAAAGCAAACTCGAAGTGATAGTTGCGATCCACGCAGTTTATTTGGATGTGAAACAAACTAAATGCTGCCATAATTTCCATTAAACAAAAACATTCAACAAAGAGAAATATATGGTCAATGAACCTACAACCTACGGTAAATGGTCCTATAATGTTCGAACTACGGTCAATGAAACCTATAATGTTCTATTTATGTGCTGACTATATCAGTGAATCTCTGAAAAGTTCCAAATTTCTGTAGCAAGAAATACGTATCATAATGGTGTAAATATCATCTACCTTTCTTTTCATTCTGACAATGTCATTGCTTCAAGAAAGAAAACAAAAATTTAGTACGTATAAGCATCATATCATAGCGCCATTTCTCTTGTAGTTCTGGACTTGTGGAACTTCTATAAGCCGCCTGAAGGCAAATGTCTTAGAAATGCCTGGAACTTGGACACAATTACCTCCCCTATCACATCATTTTCCGTTTGGGTCACTCTTGTCATAACAACGGTCAAGCCGATAACAGCACTACCGTCTGTCCATCTCAGCTACGAAGACACACAGTGACACACAGAGGAGAAGGACAATCATAAAAGTTGCCATCATTTTAACAAGGATATGAAATGGATATTTTTATTAGACAAATCAGTAGCTTCACTTTCCCCATGACGGAGAATGTATATTTAAAGTAAAACCCCGCCCAAACACAGTTTTTGTTCTAAGACCAACTCGCCAAAACTATAGAAAACAAATCAAACAATATAAATATTTCCATTAAATATTCAGTCACATTTGTTGACAAGACAAGCCAGTATATTAAAAAAGACAAGACGTTTCATAGAAATATCTTAAAAGGTTTCAAAACTTGTGCCTTTACAAAACGAAGGCTTGGTAATGGATAGATGTTCGCTACTTTCGAATGGTGCATTTCGTAGGAAAATAAGTTAGGTTTATTATGTTGTAGAGATCATAGAACAGGTATTTCCTGCATGCTACATGTAATATATTAAATTCAACTAGGAATTTCTTCTTAGTTATGAATTAGAGTATTAGGACAGAAAATAGCGAAGGTAGGGTGACAGATAATAATGATCTTGATGATGATAAATGTGATGGTTGTGGTCGCAGTGGTTGCATTGCTGGTGGTAGTCGTGGCATTCTTGGTGGCAATCTCAGTGATGGCATCGTTGACATTGTTGCTCGAATCCTCGTTGTTGTCTCCAACAACGAGGACTCGTGCAACGTCGTCAATGATGACGAAAATGTTCGTTGGTTGGTTGGTTTATATCGACACTTGCAACATTATGTGCTATGCCATGGAGATGAAATGGACGCGAAAAGAAAAGGATACACCAAGGCATCCCTACAGCGGCTACTGACATGATGTAGGAAATGAAGTAATATTTATAATAGTGTTGATACAAATTATTTCACATTTAGAAACAGGCGCAATAAAAATAAACGATAAAAAGGAGGACGAAATAGATGCAACGAGGTCAATTATGATAGTAGCCACAGAGGCGCGGAAAACAAGAAAAGATCAAAAGGTACAGGAATACCAAATGATGAATACAGTGTAATAGTATTTATCCTTTTTATCGACGTACGTTAGACAGGTATTGATTTCCCAAGATTGATCACGAATATTAATTATTCTAAATATTCCAAACCATCTCACCATAATAACAAAGAGACAAATAGATAAACCGATATAGATAGTACCGGAGATATCTTTCGAACGCTTTCTAACTAAATGGCGGGAATTAAAAAAACTGTGCTGAACAGCATTGCAAAAGGTCTTGACCAACATCCCTTTGTTTTGCATCTGACGTCTAATGCTAATTGGCTTACATAGAGAGTGGTTTATTTTTCAACGTTCAGAACAGGTTCCTTCGAGTTCGGCCATATATAAATCTGTTTTTTTAATCTGTAGCGGTACTTGATTCATGACAGGTCACTGAGTATTTCTTTATTAATACTGTCCTATATTAGATGGGAATGCGGGGAGGGGAGGGGGTGAGGTTTGCAACATAGTTGGGTCAACATCGGTCTATATTTTTGGTGAAGGCCAGGGGTTTCATTTTCGGTTTCTTGGGATGGTGCGTATCAGTGAAATATTTAGCATGTTTTGTCAGTACACCTTAAAAGTTTGTTTTATTTTACTCTCATTTGTCTATTAAACATAGCTTTGATACTTTTTTTAGTATACCATGACAACCGTCGCTACTACTCCTTTATGTTATTTGCTATTAATATTATGCTTTTAATACTATCGTTTTTAACATTTCCAAATAAGCATGAATACGGGTTTAAAGCACGCTGTCATATGAGATTTAGAAATGGGTACATTTTTCAAACACACCAAAATGCGTCACTAACGTGGCTGAGGGTGCTGCAGCATGTACGTCAGTCCTTTGTCAAATGGAGCATCCATCCAAGTAGCTAATATAAGGATGGATGCTAGAGAAGTTCGGATTGTGTTATTTTTATAAGTATGATTTCACCCTAAGTGCTGTATTATATTCTAGCTGTTAGCAGAGGCAGTTGACCAGAACATTAATACCAGTATTCTGGATATTTTATACCAGAGACTGTCAACAGGTTCCATTCTGTTGTTCATCTTCTCATGGCTAAATGAACCTGGACGAGTCATGCCCTTCTGATAAGGCACAAATGCTAAATTAACTAAGATCCATTTTCTGTAACCCTTGCTTAAACAAGAGCAGAGTCGCAGAGCAGACAGTTTTTAGTTGGGATTGGTACTGTAAGCAACACTGATTTTAGTTTTTGTGAAGATTTTAGCTTTATTTTACATGCACTTGTAGGAACCTTACTTGGTGTCTGTGTGTCCTTGGGACCCGGAGGTGAGCTTTTAGTGTCAGCGGTAAGGATTCCAATTGTTGTGTGAATTATTTGGAATTGTTCAATACTTTGGAATTGTGTTTGATAATTCTGAAAGCTGTGAATTCACCGAATCTGTCTTATATTAGCAGTACCTTGATATACTGTGTGTATAACGCACATTTGTTGATAGCTAAGTGCAAAGTGTGTATCACTGTAACGAGTGTACACGTGTAAGCCCAGAAATTCATAAATAAGAAAAGCTACTCCAGTGGCTGTGAATACAGTGACAGAACTTGCAGTACGTACATATAGTTTGCCATTATATCAGTTGCTAATGACGTCGAAGTTGAGGGAGCAACCGTTGTTTCAGGACGACAACGAAGAAAAGCCGCAACACAGGATTTCATGCGATTTACAGATGATGAGGTTACGGAGTATGAAGATGAACTTAACACTGAGTACATGAAACCACCCATGAAAAGAAAGCGAAAACCTAGCGCAAAGAAGAATGAAAGATAATTGGAGTTAAGACAGAAGGTGTTTGAATGGGAAATGGAAAGAAAGAAATTAAGACTAATATTGAAATGTTTGGAAACTGAATTAGAAAGAGTAAAATGTCAAGAAACGCGACGACAAAAATCTTCAATGCCATTTAAAGTAAAGCTTCAGGCATATGACCATGAACGTAGAGAAAATATTGTGACTTTCCTAGCAGAGCTTTTGAATCAATTTCAAAACATGATAAGTGGTCTGAAGGTATTGTAGCTAAAAACTCTTTTGACAGGTGGGGCTAGATATGTTGCAACTCAAGCTTGTGGCAATAACCTGGAACTCAGGAAAGGACTAATTGATCGCTTTGGAAAGAGACTGCATGAACATTTCACTGCGTTGGTGAATATGAAGAAGGAAAGCACCGAGACGTATCGTGGTCTGATGGCCAGGATTGATCAGCATATAAAGCGTTTCTTGGAGGATTGTGACCCTATTATTTGTCTTCGTGAGGATTTTTTCTTGAAATTCTTGCTATAATATCAAACACTGTGGATTTAAGAGGAACAAGGGTTCTAGTGCGGTTGTAGAGGAGACAGAAGATTATATTCCCACCAATGTACAAAAGCAGGGGAAGAATAATAAGTTTCGTCAAAATATAAAAGTAAATTGTACCAAGACGAATATTCTTAACTTACAGCAGCAAGCGAAACTAACATCAACGAATGACCAGTCCAAACATACGAATAGGCAGTGATATTGATGCCAACAATGGGAACATATTGCAAGGCATTGTCCAACAGATGACATGAAACATTGTGGCAACCCAGCAACTTCTTTTATTAAGCCAGCAATAGTTGAAAGGCTGATTTCGGAAACAGGATGTGTAAATGGGCGCGAGACCATGTTTTGTGAAGGACACTGGCTCAGATATGACCTTGATAAGAGAAGATCTCGTTGACGAGCGTTGCCAGCTGGAGGGACACACAGTTACGTTATACACAGCAATGGGTTAGCCACAGCCATTTACCGCACAGTTGGCTGTTGTATATATCGATGCTATGTATTATAAGAGACCAGCGTAAGTGGGTCTTGTTTCAAATTTAGCCGCTAAAGCCTTATTGTGAATGGATATACTTAGCAAGAAAGGGTCCTTTGTTTTTACGAGGTCGATGGTAAAAGGACTCGACGATGAGAGGACTGTTCAAAATACCGACCAATGCGAGGATGAGGATAAGAATGAAGTTGTCAACAACAGCATCGAGACAGAAGATAATGATCAGCGTGATGACATTGAAGTTGACAAACTTTCAGCAATGAATGCGGACATGTTGTCCAAGCTACAGATTGCGGATATTTTACTGCAAAGTATTAGAGAAAAGTCATTTGCTACTCGTGAAGAGGCTTTTAAGCCAACGGCATCCTTCTGGAAGAATGATATTTTGCGACGAAATGGCAATCTGGTGATGGTTCGAGTGGAGGGGAGCAAATTGTTGTACCAGCAAGATTACGAAAAATGGTAATGGAGCACACACACGATCGACCCCTTGCAGGTCACTTGGTTTTGGAGAAAACAAAAGAGACGATTCTCAAATCGTTCGTTTGGGCTGGAATGTTTTCCGATGTAAAATGATATTGTACATCGTGTCATGAATAAAAGATGACATCAAAACGGACTGCATTGTACTTAATATTATCAAATGTGGAATTCCTTTGTTTTGCTGTGGACTAAAAGACAGATTTGTTGTGAAGAGATAAACTATCATGATGGTAACAAAGTAAAGTACAAGACATGAGAAATATCAAACCTTCTACAGTTATACCAAATGACGAATGCAACGTAAAATACATTCTCCTTCTTTCTCGACATGTATTCCACAGGATATTCTGACTAAATAGCTGATGAATAAACTGAGTAATGTACAACTAGTCCAAAGCACTTGACCCATACGCCGTTTTCATCTTTTGTACCTGACCTCTTTTGCGAAATGGTTTCGAAAGAGCGTGGATTATATTTCAATTGTCAAGATAAGTTCCTTCTAGTTCTGCCTGATGTAGTTCTGCCTTTTGTTTTCAGTGGTACATTATCAGTGGTAGGTCACTGATTATTTCTTTATTAATACAGCTCTATCTTCTATATATCAGAGAAGCGGGGAAGAGCTGGAACATAATTGGTGGAACATGCTCTTATGTTCTAGGGGCGGTGGTGTCGTTTACGGCTTCTTGGAATGGTGGGTATCAGTGGAGCTCAGTAAATATCTTGACATATTTTGTATCAATCAGCCATAAAAGCTTTTTCCAATTCTCTATTAAAATATAACTTGAATAGCAGCTTTAATTTAGAATGTCAACGTTCATTACTAGTTCTTTCTATTATTTCCTACTAATACTACGTTTTTAGTACTATCGGTCGAATTATTCCACAAATGTGCATGAATACGAATTAAAAGTATTAATTATTTTCATAACACGGTTTAGTCATAGGTTGATTTTCCAAGCACACAATATCATTAGAAAGGCATGTATGGAATATCTGTCAGTAACATGCGAATGTTATGATGTACTTATTGCATCAAAACGTTGTTTGTTTTCAGTAAATCACTGTATACTGATATAATTCGAGACATAAAAGCAAGTCATTCTGTTACATCCTTCCTCTATAGGTTTGTTGAATTTATTCATATTAAATTCATACGTACATTTCCTTGAGTTCAGACGTTAATTATTTGCATGTATTTTATCTCAAATTTTGTATGACTCGTGCCTTTTAATATATGGATGAGTTCTATTTAGTTGTTTGTTGGTAATATAAATCACGTAGTGTAAACTTTCATGCAGATCTTCTGGCACGAATTGGAAGGAGTAAATTATCAGTCTTAAATGTTGTTGTTGTTGTAGGGTTTAACGCCATTTTTCAGCACAAGATAGGCTATACATGGCGGCCAGTATCAATGGTGGAGGAAGAACCCGGGAAAACCCCGGAAAGAATCACCGACCGACGAGAAGCTACTGGCAAGCTTTCTTACCTACCCACATTGGCTGAATCTGAGATTCGAACCCACGCAGACAGAGATGAGATGGCAGTGATCCGTAACGGAGAGCACTTTAGACCACTCGGCCACTCGGGGCCCCTCGGTCTTCAATTATTTGAATCATGTATGAAGATAATTGATTGTACATATGTCAATTTCTTACTCATTAGCAAAGTAACGTTAATTCATGCGTATTTAAGCTGTTGATTCTCTTCAACGTATAATGGAGGAACGTGTGCAAACTGGCATAGTTCAGCTGATCATTTGTAGCCACAGCATATAAATAATAGTATCTGACAGCGATAATTATGTCGCGGTCTGGGTAGGAATGCGAAAGCAGTTAGAAATACAAATTCTCAAAACAGGGTCGTGAGTGTGCATTAGGCTGCGAGCTGACCATAGCTAGTTATGTTGAATATCGAAAGACGATAAATGACTCAAAAAAGAGTGTGAATATTGTTTGATCCAAAGAGAAGAAAAACTTCACACGTACTTAGGTTGGATACTAAGTTTTTATTTTAGGGAGAATAGCTTCGTACCTGACGGCACAGAGGAAAGAGAGCACAGTCTGCAACTAGGAGGTTGATGACCCGAAGAGCCTACAGGAGAGAGAAAGAAGGAGGACAGAAATACGAAAACAACGACCTTGCATCAACAGTGATTTGGAAACACAAGACGCACCAGGTAATGACTTTTCATGCAACCTAAATACAAGTATTCATGTCCAGATTGTCGTATTCCTTTCAGATAAAAATATATTCCCACTTTTTCTGTCAGATATTTCCTACCGAAATTCAACAGACCTGGCAAATATCATTCGCCTAATACGAAAACAACCTACCCTTATCATCCAGTGCCTTGTTAGTTGCTACCACAATCTTCATTGAGTGTCAAAACATAATTAGCCCTCTCTGACACTATAACTGACCCACTTTGCTATAAATTTACCACCTTGAAAATCAGTCCACACGTTCTTAATGCAACAGTTGGAAAGAATTCACAATTTAATTACACAACTTTGCTGATTAGAGATTTCTTGATATACATCCCCAGACATAGGAAAATCAATCCTCAGCATAAATGATATAAATCATTAAAGACAGATATTTTACATATTCACATACTGTGCGTCAGAAAAATACATGAAATCTTACTAAATGATTTATTTTACATACAAGCAACTAAATACGAACTCGTTCATATAGCAAAATGTTGCATGACATACTTGCAACATCACTCATAAAATATGTGCTATTGTTTTTGGACTAAAGGTAAAATTGAAGCATGAAATTAAAAATGATTAAATTCAACAATTAAATTTACATCAATGAATAATCACTGTATGCAAACAAAACTAGCATTGTGCTTTAGCAGAGAAATACGTGGTATCCTAGGGAGACAACCTTCCCCTTTCGCAGGAAAAATGGACTGATTAGTTACATGAGGGGAACTATTCTAAAACCCCTGAATTACCTCTGGGAACACACAACCCCTTGTTCAGGTGAGCCAATCAGGATTACTACTCTACCCGCCAAAATCGTTATCAATCCCAAAGATCTCAGAATAATTCCCTATACTGCCTTTATTTACAACTATTCTGGAAAGTATCATCTTATGATACTTGTTTGAAATAGACAACAACTTTCTACAATTCCTCCTGGTTTATATCAATTCGGGACAATTTAAAATTGCAGTCTTGCCTGTTCTTAATGTTAACAGGTGAACTCTAATTCAAATTTATTTCTTGCCACACGTAGAACAAATTATATCCCACACAGTCAACAATTTATTGTGGGACTAGCCAATACATCAATCGTAATGTTTAAGTGTTAAACTAACCACAACAAGACACACTACAAAATCGCTACAAGATTTAGCACCATTACATTTAATTATTTTTCCTTCTTTTATTTTCAGTTGAATGTGTATGCTAAGTTAATTCTAAACATGGAAAATGGATAGAAATTACATTTTCAAAGTTATGCGGATCAATATGTGGCTGCCATATATATATATATATATATATATATATATATATATATATATATATATATATATATATATATAGCGTAAACGTATAGACATTTTCACAAAAGTTTCAGACATAATATTCTCAGAACCTCTAACGTTTCTATGAAATAAGTAAACGAAATCGTCTTTCTCGGCTTTTACAATCACGTTAATACATAGACATGCATGCATATATACATCTATACATCAATGTGCACCAATTAATTATTAATGTACATATGCCTCTCTCTGAACTAAAGATTCCTGGGCGATCCAATTAATTAAATAGTATTAACAGATTTTGTCATGATCAGTATATGGACGTATGTCGTTCCCATTATAACTTCCCATCATCTCTCTCTCTCTCTCTCTCTCTCTCTCTCTCTCTCTCTCTCTCTCTCTCCTGTTACAACACCGATGGAGACAAAATGCTGAGATCAGCATAACTGTCTAATCAGTTTGACAAGAGGATAACAACGGAACCGAGTGCAACCTATTCAATTAAACAACCTTTGTCTTGGGACTGTTGAAACACATCAGTAAATGTAACTCAACCTGACTGTAAGTCAGCAATTATAGAAAGTTCTCAGAGTACTTTAGTATTTGACTGTCATGATACCTAACAACATTTATACAATTTTTGACAAGTAAATGTAAGGTACCGAGACCAATGATTTATAAGAACATTTATTTAAAAATATTGACAAGTAAATATAAGGCATCAAAATAATGATATCTAAGAACATTTATACAATTTTGCTGACACTTAAATATAAGGCACCAAAAACAATGACGTCTAAGAACATTTATACAATTTTTTGACAAGTAAATATAAGGCACCAAAACCAATGATATCTAACAACATTTATATAGTGTATTGATAAGTAAATATAATGCATCAAAACCAATGATATCTAGAAACATTTATACCGTTTATTGACAAGTAAATATAATGCACCAAAACCAATCCATGCTGCTTCTTAATTTCTAAATTAAAACCTGTTTTAATTGTCTAAAAACACACGAGTAAGTCATGTTAGAAGTCAAGAGGATAAGGAATCTTATATTTGGAACATTTGCATCGTACGTGCTTGAGAAATCCACTCTGCCGCACTATTGCAAAAAAAAAACTGTAATCCTTCTCTCCACTAAAACCATGAGCAAATGTAGTTCAACCCATTTAACAGTCCACAACACAGAACTGTCATTTTAATCGTTCGTGTGTCATTTACAGAAGATACGTAGGAAAAATAATGATCATTCTTACCAATGATCATCAGATATATTACTGACAGAAAAACAGTAAAACCTGCTCATGTATTTCAAACTCTCATCTGTAATCCTTTCTCCACTGAGTTGTTGCTGAAGTCTTAATGTTTGTATCGTGCAAACAAGAGAGAGATCCCTAACGCAGAACCAAACAAAGCGGACATTTCGCTTCAGGTCGACACCAGACTGACGAACAAATGAAAAGACTCACGGTCATATCGATAGACTGAGCACTGTGACTCGCAAGAACTGTCATTTGAAAACAGTAGACAAGAAAGCATGATCGATCTCGCTCATCAAACAAAAGTATCAGTTCCTACTTTAGCTTCAGCGTTAGGAATGCCTGAATAGTAAGTACATAATTTATAATGTAAGAAGTACCGTAATCACCTATTTCAACCACGTACAATACGTGTGATACAACGGAACTAACTGCGAAAGCTCAAGGGCTGGGGACAGGAGAGAACAAGTAAGGGGTAGAGAACATTCGATTCAGAAATACCAAAAGACTAGCTTGATTGGTGCATTATACAACAGAAGCAAATCTGTGATACCCAAATATAGTTGAGTCTCTTATAGCATTATCTTAATTTATATATAGATAATATTTTGTATTTATTTGTACTTAATCATGTCAGTGAAATTGTATCTCTGTGACAGAACAATATTACCCATGCCAGATTTGGGCAGAATTATATCCCTTAAGTGGTTTGAAGTTCTGGTTCTGTTTTCGTCACAAAGACAACCAAAAATTGCGTTCTATGACTCACATTCTTGCTAAAGCAGGATAGATTATATATATATATATATATATATATATATATATATATATATATATATATATATATATATATATATATATATATATATATATATATATATCCCGAAGGAATACAAAGGCGTATTGCATATAATCTTCACTTTATGACGTCCTTCCCCTTTGTAGTTCTAGACGTATGGAAATTTTCCACCCCGGCCGAAGCTTAATGTGTCAGAACTGCATCTGCATTCCATCATGCCCCGAACTTGGAAGCAATTACCTCCCGAATCACTACATTTTCCGCTTTCGTCACCCTTGTCATAACAACGGCCAAACCGATACCAGCACTTCCGTCCGTCCGTCTCCGCTATGAGGATACAAAGTGTCACACAGAGGAGAAGGAGAAACACGGAAGACGAATTCATCTTGACCAGGATCTGAAATAGATGTATGTATTAGACAAATCGGTAACTTCGCTTTCTCCACTGCCGAGAATATCGCTTATATGTAAAGTCCAGCCCAGCCACGGCTTTTGTTGTAAGCACACTCTGCAATCTGCCAAAAATAGTTACAAAATCAAAGGATATATTTTTAAATATTCAGTCAAATTTGAGAGTAAGACAACCTCGGTACAAAAAGAATGCCTTATTTAATTCCTCCAAATTCTAAAATCAAACGCATTGCAATCGAAAGATTCCCTCATAGCCAAGGCACTTCTACACCACTAAAATAATACATGTATCAACCTTCAATGATATATCTTACACGGTTCTGGAGCTTTGATGCGAACTAAAAGTGTGGATACTAGATGGGTTCTTTGAATGGTTTGTGAGTTTGTCCCCCGAAAGTAAAGTGAAGAAAATAGACCCATGGATAACAAAACGAACGAAAACAATACAATTATTGCTATTAAAGAATAATGAATATCAAAAGGTTCTCTTTAGTGTGTGACAAGCAACATATACACCTCTTGTCTAACATGTGTGTCATAAAACATCTACACATCTTGTCTAATATGTGTTCCATACAACATCTACACCTCTTGTCTAATATGTGTGTCATACAACATCTACACCTCTTACCTAATATGGGTGCCATATCACATGTACACCTCTTGTCTAATATGTGTGTCATACAACATCTACACCTCTTGTCTAATATGTGTGTCATACAACATCTACACCTCTTGTCTAATATGTGTGCCATACAACATCTACACCTCTTACCTAATATGGGTGCCATATCACATGTACACCTCTTGTCTAATATGTGTGTGTCATACAACATCTACACCTCTTGTCTAATATGTGTGCCATACAACATCTACACCTCTTACATAATATGGGTGCCATATCACATATACACCTCTTGTCTAATATGTGTGTCATACAACATCTACACCTCTTGTCTAATACGTGTTTCATACAACATCTACACCTCTTCTCTAATATGTGTGTCATACAACATCTACACCTCTTCTCTAATATGTGTGCCATATAACATCTACACCTCTTCTCTAATATGTGTGTCATACAACATCTACACCTCTTGTCCAATATGTGTGTCATACAACATCTACACCTCTTGTCTAATATGTGTGCCATACAACATCTACACCTCTTGTCTAATATGTGTGTCATACAACATTTACACATCTTGTCTAATATGTGTTCCATACAACATCTACACCTCTTGTCTAATATGTGTGCCATACAACATCTACACCTCTTACCTAATATGGGTGTCATATCACATATACACCTGTTGTCTAATATGTGTGTCATACAACATCTACACCTCTTGTTTAATATGTGTGTCATACAACATCTACACCTCTTGTAAAATATGTGTGCCATATCACATCTACACCTCTTATCTAATATGGGTGCCATATCACATATACACCTCTTATCTAATATGTGTGTCATACAACATCTGCACCTCTTGTCTACTATGTGTGCCATACAACATCTACACCTCTAATCTAATATGGGTGCCATATCACATATACACCTCTTATCTAATATGTATGTCACACAACATCTACACCTATTGTGTAATATGTGTGCCATGCAACATCTACACCTCTTACCTAATATGCGTGCCATATCACATATACACCTCTTGTCTAATATATGCGTCATACAACATCTACACCTCTTGTCTAATATGTGTGTCATACAACATCTACACCTCTTGTCTAACATATGTGTCATACAACATCTACACCTCTTGTCTAATATGTGTGTCATACAACATCTACACATCTTGTCTAATATGTGTTCCATACAACATCTACACTTCTTCTATAATATATACACCTCTTACCTAATATGGGTGCCATATCACATCTACACATCTTGTCTAATATGTGTGTCATACAACATCTACACCTCTTGTCTAATATGGGTGTCACACAACATCTACACCTCTTGTCTAATATGTGTGCCATACAATATCTACACCTCTTGTCTAATATGTGTGTCATACAACATCTACACCTCTTGTCTAATATGTGTGTCATACAACATCTACACCTCTTACCTAATATGGGTGCCATATCACATGTACACCTCTTGTCTAATATATGTGTCATACAACATCTACACCTCTTGTCTAATATGTGTGTCATACAACATCTACACCTCTTGTCTAATATGTGTGCCATACAACATCTATACCTCTTACCTAATATGGGTGCCATATCACATGTACACATCTTGTCTAATATGTGTGTCATACAACATCTACACCTCTTGTCTAATATGTGTGTCATACAACATCTACACCTCTTGTCTAATATGTGTGCCATACAACATCTACACCTCTTGTCTAATATGTGCTCCATACAACATCTACACCTCTTGTCTAATATGTGTGTCATACAACATCTACACCTCTTACCTAATATGGGTGCCATATCACATATACACCTGTTGTCTAATATGTGTGTCATACAACATCTACACCTCTTGTCTAATATGTGTGTCATACAACATCTACACCTCTTGTAAAATATGTGTGCCATATCACATCTACACGTCTTATCTAATATGGGTGCCATATCACAACTACGCCTCTTATCTCATATGGGTTCCATACAACATCTACACCTCTTATCTAATATGGGTGCCAAATCACATATACACCTCTTATCTAATATGTGTGTCATACAATATCTATACCTCTTGTCTACTATGTGTGCCATACAACATCTACACCTCTAATCTAATTTGGGTGCCATATCACATATACACCTCTTATCTAATATGTGTGTCACACAACATCTACACCTATTGTGTAATATGTGTGCCATACAACATCTACACCTCTTACCTAATATGCGTGCCATATCACATATACATCTCTTGTCTAATGTGTGTGTAATACAACATCTACACCTCTTGTCTAATATGTGTGTCATACAACATCTACACCTCTTGTCTAACATGTGTGCCATACAACATCTACACCTCTTGTCTAATATGTGTGTCATACAACATCTACACATCTTGTCTAATATGTGTTCCATACAACATCTACACTTCTTGTATAATATCTACACCTCTTACCTAATATGGGTGCCATATCACATGTACACATCTTGTCTAATATGTGTGTCATACAACATCTACACCTCTTGTCTAATATGGGTGTCATACAACATCTACACCTCTTGTCTAATATGTGTGCCATACAACATCTACACCTCTTGTCTAATATGTGTGTCATACAACATCTACACCTCTTGTCTAATATGGGTGTCATACAACATCTACACCTCTTGTCTAATATGTGTGTCATACAACATCTACACCTCTTGTCTAATATGTGTTCCATACACCATCTACACCTCTTGTCTAATATGTGTGTCATACAATATCTACACCTCTTACCTAATATGGGTGCCATATCACATGTACTCCTCTTGTCTAATATGTGTGTCATACAACATCTACACCTCTTGTCTAATATGTGTGTCATACAACATCTACACCTCTTGTCTAATATGTGTGCCATACAACATCTATACCTCTTACCTAATATGGGTGCCATATCACATATACACCTCTTGTCTAATATGTGTGTGCCATGCAACATCTACACCTCTTACCTAATATGGGTGCCATATCACATCTACACCTCTTGTATAATGTGTGTGTCATGCAACATCTACACCTCTTCTCTAATATGTGTGTCATACAACATCTACACCTCTTGTCTAATATGTGTGTCATACAACATCTACACCTCTTGTCTAATATGTTTGTTTCATACAACATCTACCCCTTTTGTCTAATATGTGTGCCATACAACATCTACACCTCTTACCTAGTATGGGTGCCATATCACATATACATCTGTTGTCTAATATGTGTGTCATACAACATCTACACCAGCAGCAGAGGGGGCGAATCGGACATTTTGTCCAATCGTTATTTTGCTTAATTATTACTTTCTGCACTCAACGATCTAGTGTCGTCAGCGCCTGGTAAAAAAAAAACGACGTCGGTCCATCCTACACGATGGTGACGTCATTTGGTTTAATTAACACCTTCTGCGCGCCGATCCCCAGCGTCGTCAGCGTCCGGTAAGCACATCGACGACCGCGTCGATGTCATCGCCCCCTCTGCTGCTATGATCTTACAAACAGAGTGATCACTAACTCCTCCTCTTGCAGATCAATTAGGTTATTTGACTGATCGGTAAGTCTGAAATTAATTCTCGTTAAAAACCGATCATGGCATCGCATATAGACCGGATTAATCGGACTCTCAATGATCAAAAATCCCGGAGGGGCTGTTGGTGAAAACGAATAAAGGATATACCCCTGTTGAGCTTGATTTGATTGCTTGGTATCCACCTGGTAACTCCCTTCGATAACATCACACACTAGATTGATCGCTATCACTGATGCGATATTTACGTTGTATGGAGCAATATGCCTACCACCATCTCCGTTATCGTGTCTGAGGATAGTTGATGGGGGGGTGTCCGCGGGTGGATTCTCAGGCCATCCTAGTATGGTTCTTATTGAACTGTTATAAATATCAACCATATACCCCGGTGTGCTTATTTCAATCGTCGACGATAACGTTGGTTCATGAACCGTAATAGCGATTTTTGACTCTTTTCCTGTGATCGATTTTATCCTGCGTTGAAATTCTTTATTGATTTGCTCTATTTGGTATGACCCAGTTGGTATTGTAACCTCCTCCCAGTTTGGGGTCCCATCGGGTTTATTTGTCCGTGCAAAAACCAGCGAGTTATTAGGTTGTTGTCCGTTAAATGCGTCCGCTCGGATATTAGGCCAACTGTGATATACTCGCAATTTTGCCAGCGCTATTTCCTTTACTGGAACCGGTGATGGGAAGTTCACACTGAATTCGGGTTTCGTTGATGTTATCGATATCATACTTGTTTGTACCGGAGTGGTGTTCTCCGCGATCCGCTGAAGTAATTGAGACCCTTCGGGGTTCAGCGACATTATTATTATTCGTTGTTTTTAGTGTCTAATTTTAACAACCAGGTGGTTTCGGCTTCCAGTTGAAAATCCTCGATTTTTGACATCGCGGAGCTATATAACTGGACCATCGTGGAGAATTCAACATCGGATACGAACAAATTATCAATCGATAACGAGATCAACCCGGATAATTTCGAGTACGCGTCGGATACTATTTGATGTTTTACTGTATACTCGTTGAGTTTTTTCTGAAAACACGATGATATCTTCCTAGTGATTGCGTTGGCAACTCCAGCAACTGTTGTCATTGCGGAGACAGCGATTGGAACAGCGATCGGGGTTATCGTGGTCACCGTGGATAAAATAACACCGGCGCCAGCTACTATACCCGACACCGAGTACACGACCGCGTCGATGGCGGTTATTTTACGACGGTATTTTTTTATTTTTACACGGTATTGTTCGGAAAGCGTTTTCAAGTTCGCGGAGAATTCTTTTGCGGTATCGAATCGATATTGATGTGACGTCGGTGATACCTCTGATTCAACTTCCTTGGTGGTCATTTTTATTTTAAAAGAGCTAGTGTTTTTAATTACTTAGATTCGCTGCAAATTCCACATACCATGTAATGTTTGCCCGGGCTAGATTTCTATCAACGGTATAAATTGTAAACTGTTCAGTTGCGTTCTTGTCTATAATTGTTGATATTGTATTGTTAAACCCGGATGAACTCGACGATAATATATTAAACTGCATCATTGAAACCAGTGTCAGTCGATAAATACCCTTAACAGTTGCGGTGATATTTACTGTATTCTGTGTAGGAGTCCAATCGAATGATCCATGCCGAATTGTGTATACTGTGTTGATGATGTTCTCATGAGGGATTTTTATTTTTTCGAATTGCTCTGCTACTCTCGGTAGTCCGTCTTTAATCGCTTCAACATCAGTTTTAATCGTTCCTATTTCCTGTATATGCGTGTCCACATCTTTTTTGTTCGCTGCAACATTAGTTTTGATTGTTTCTATTTCCCGTGTATTCTCGGTTATACTTTTTTTGTTCGCTGCAACATCAAGTTTGATTGTTCCTATTTCATATGTATGCACGTCTATACCTTTTTTGTTCGCTGCAACATCAGTTTTGATTAATCCTATTCCCCGCCAATACGCGTCTACATTTTTTTTGTTCGCTTCAACATCAGTTTTGATTGTTTCTATTTTCCGTCCATGCGAGTCTACATTATTTATGATCGTTGCAACATTAGCGCCGATTATTTCTATTTCCCGTTCATGCGCGTCTACACCCTTTTTGTTTGTTGCAACATCAGTTTTGATTGTTTCTATTTCCTGTCCATACGCAGTGATATCATTTATAGTTATTGTGATTTCATCCGGCTTGGTATTTTTTTTACCAAGGAATTTATCAAAGTTGTCATCGATCCTGTTAACATTTTTTCGTAACGTGTAAAATTGGCCCGACAGCGTCGTAAACTCCAAAATAGTATTTTTTATTGTTGCAAGATTTGGTTCGAATACTATCGGGTACCCAAAAAATCTATCGATAGTTGTTTTCACATGCCCTTCGAGTTCGATTATTGATCTATTCAACCTTATAACACCGTCTTGGATTAATTCTATCGTATTCTCTATCTGAAATATATGTCTACCCGGTTTGAGTAGTCCGTCGCCGGTATACAACGCTATGGTGCCATCGGCGGCATCACGCTGTCGTATTAAAACGTCATTCAGCGACACATTACTGGATTTCAATTTACCCTGGCGGTCTTGAAATACAACTATTTCGCCCGGGTCAACACTTGTTAGATTCAACATATCAGCGATTTCATCCTCAATTAGTTTTTTTATGTCGGCGGCGGCCGTTTCCGTGGATTCTTTTAGCGCCGAAACCGGTCGCCCCCAGATATCAATCATCGTTATTGTAAATGTTATTCTCTAAAATCCGTTGAGCTTCTACGACCCCACTAGTATATTCGTTTACAACCATATGAGGTGGTTTTCGCGATGATGAAATCGCCGCAAGTACGTTCAATACCTCACGGCCACATATCGGCGGGTCGCTTAACTGCTGTGTTGGCAACGTGGAATAAAAAACCCGGGCTGAACACGCCCGGATATACCGCATGAACTCTTTCGGCGGGGCTAACCCGTATGAATCAAAATAGACGATTGCACGCGGATCAATCGCGTATGCAACCCAATGAGTTCCCGCTCCGGAGGACCCATCGAGGTTAATTATGCCGGTTTCAATATTCCTTGGTGCCGCCGGTAATTGATCCCTCATAAAAACACCTCTGAAGTTTTTTATCGCTAACGCGTTTGCGGCGTCTATTAAATCAAAATTAGACATTGGAGTCATTGACTCAGGAGTCATTGACTCCCGAGTCAATAAACGGTTCCTGGTAGTCTTAGACCCTTTCCCGAATACCATGAATACGGGGTCCCCGGTAGTCTTAGACCCTTTCCGGCCACGGGTCGTTTTTTTTTGTAGCCTTTCCCGGTTGCCTTCTTCAATGCCATCCCCGCCGCGGTACCAACGGCTCCTAACGCCGCCGCCTTAGCCACTGCTGGTGCGGCCGCGGCAATCAATGCCGGAATCGCAGCTAACAGCGGAAATATCCCACCGGTCTTTTCCATGTTTTTAATCGCTGCGGCTGAAAAATCTATTTGAACACCCTTTTTATTCTTCATCGCATTATTGAAATGTTTTATTTGACGCGCCGTCAACGATATCTCATGATTACCACCCGCCATCTGTGACGGCTTCAGCGTTATTGTGGTTCCGCATTGCTTAGCCGACTTTGATCGTAATTTCTTGACTTGACCATCAGTCAACTCTACACTGACGACACTATACGACATTTTATTGTAAACGCGTTTTGTGCTTTCAATTACATGTTTTCCACTGGTGCATCAACGATTCTCATTCGTCCACCAACACCTTCCAACAGCATTGATTTATCGCTGAGAATGACAGCAACCGCTCTATAATTAACACCACCCGGGGCTATACGAGCTCTGAAGTGTATATCAACGACGGATTGTCTCGTTAAATCAAGATGTTCCAACGAAAAGTAATAAATCGGATACAGGTTTTTAAAATCAAGTTGTGATATTTGCAAACCAGTGTCGACGTTTTGATCACGACCCATATACGACAGCAATCGATGATACACACGTGCGATATGGTTGTCGCCGTAATTAAGCTGTATATCCTCGGATGGTTCCTGTTGTCCGTTTATTCTCAGCGAAACATCCCTGACTCCTAATTGATCAAATATCATATGGCTGCGTTCTTGACTACCCAATCGTTCCCTATTCTGCAGCGCTATGAATATATGACGCGGGGCTGAAACACCCTGTTTTGACGCCAGGTGCCATGTAAACGTATCGGCGACGTTATCCTCTTTAGCATCAGTTGTTACCGCTAGCCAACTCAACAACGATTTCCCTCCCTGTTCCATAAATGCTAACAATCGTGCTTCCGTGGTAACTGATGGAGTCAGCACCGGCATCCACAATGTCATTTTAGTTAAAACGACTTTACCGGCAGCGACGCCAGCAGTACGCCATATTGCATTGTTATCATCGCCCCTTCGCGTCAGCGCGATTGTATGCTTAGCCCCATAGACAACTTTTCTGACATTTCTGCAGAATCCAAATATGTGATGGAGTGGAATCGCGCATGAAAACTTTCGGCGTATTCCTTGCAACATCCCTACTCGTGTTGCGAATCCTAGATTGAAATCATTGTTGGTGCTTTTTATAATATTGAAATTAGCGCCTGGTCCTGCTCTGCGGTCTGGGTTATTTGCTTCAGCCTGTGGGTCAGTTGCGGTATCTCTTTCCACCAGCACGTTGATGTACTGAAGATGGTCAGCGTTATTGGTGGTGTCCTTCGAAAACATCATAGATGGGCCCGCCGATCTTGTATAATCATCCGAGTATCTCGCCAACCCAATTATCGTCGTTGCAACATCAACCTCGCGTTCTATTGATTCAATTTCTCGCCCGTCAATAAGATATCTGGCGCTCTCAAATAACGCCATGATACCGTTGTTGACGAAGCCAACTCGAACACGATGGTCATCTGCGTATGGTGCATTATCGGCGGCATTTGTCACGAGTTCTCCCTCGATTTCGATAAACGCTTCACACGGCAAAAAATATTTACTGGTATCTTGGACTTGAAGTTCAATTCGCGATCGTAGGTCAGGTTGCGCTGCATAATAAGAATAATATTGATAATCGCGGACAGAATCATCCCTGTGCACTGGGGCGTCCATATCAAACGCGGGATCAGCGGTACGCGCAAACATTTTATTATTTATCATGTTGATGTTTTCAATTGCGATTTTTTTGTCGTAAATTCTTTGAATTTAAACCACTCCCCGCTATCGCGTTCATGAGTGCGTTGGTTGCCGCATCGGCGGATGGCGAAGTCGCCAACGACGGAGTCGTCGCCAACGACTGAGTCGCCGCCAACGACTCTAGTTTTTCTTCCACGGCGTTATTTATTACTTTACTGACATTTGCAGGCATCACTGTCGTTGATGGCATTACCGGTGGTTTCTGTTTTTTTCTCCTGGATTTCACCAACGACATTAGTTTGTCTCGCGCGGCTGAAAGCGCCTTTCCGGCAACATCTCCAATAGCACTAATTCCCTTATCACGAATAACATCAATAGCCTTCATCCCTAATTGTTTGGCTAACGGCGCTACTTTTGGAGCCATTCTTGTAAATAACCCCGCAATGGTGCTACCGAGACCATCTCCATAGTACGCGCGGTAAACAGGCAATCGCGAGTTTACCACGTAGACGAGTACTGGTTTATCATGGTTGTAGTGTATGATCATCCTTATTAAAAACACCAGTTTTCCAATTAATCATCCACGAGTTCGTCTATGAGCGTTCGATATGCATTAATGTCCATAATACCGCCTGCAAATAACCGCTTGCAAATATCAGCGGCTTCATTGATTATTTCCGGAGAGTTATTTCCGGCTCGTTTTCCTCCGATTAGTACTTCCAGCCGTGATATATCACTGAGAACACTACCAGGACAGGTAACGCCGTAGGATTCTTTACCAACAGAGTATCCTTTTCCTTTTTTTGGTGTTATACTCTTAACTTCCTTGTGGAATGCGTCGTAATCGGATTTACTACGATGTGGTAATGCATCTTTATGTTTACTCGCTAAATACACTATTCTTGCCCAGTCCTTTAACGACTTTATATTTTTCTCGTAACCGCTATTGATATGCTTCTTATCTCGTATGCTCTTAGCAAAATTGTTGGCAGCAAAATTAATTAATTCTTCCCTGCTGCTGAAGCCTCTAATTTTATCTATTGTGCTCTTCTTGAGTACAATACGGGGTATATTTCCCTCTTTTTCTTCCGGTATTTCTTCTTCTGGTATTTCCTCTTCTGGTATTTCTTCTTCCGGTTCTTTCGCAGTAGCACCTAGTTCTTCTTCATCGGCCATTGTAACATAGGGTTCTTGTGGTTCGGTTATAGCGAGTGGTGGCAGCCTCCGTGTTGTAGCAGTCGCTATTTTTGCAGGAAGTGTTTCTAAAGACCTTTTTGTTTGTTCGGTCTGAGCCGCTATCTTTTCAAGCGCACCAAGAACGGGTACAGTTGCCGCCGTAACATCTTTGGTCGCTTTAGTTACCGGGGCAAAGAGTTGTTCGCTTCCAACAGTAAAATCGGTTTGTAGTTGCTGCCGCGTTTGAAGTTGTTCTCGGACCCTGTCTCGTAACGGTATAAACTTTTTAAGCGCTGCTAGCCGCTCTCTGGCTAGCCGAGTAGTAAGTGATTCGCCTACCATTATTGCAATTGCGAAGCAATTTCTAATTTCTCGCCGGAGTTTTCGTCTATAATCCTTCTAATGTTTTTGATCTTACTAGAAATCTCCCGGCGTCGTTCATAAACACGTCCGAGTTTTTTTCGTATTATTTCAACGGCAGTAAATAGTCCAATGAATGCATTTGCGTCATTGTGGTACAAGTTTTCATTAATCGTATGTTGTAATCGTTTTATAAAAAAGTACTCGCGGGCCAGGGTAAAACGTCCCCGTTTCGACTGTTCGTTAATAATCTCATAATCGGATAATATTTTTTCACTGTCAAGACCATCAGATAATTCAATTCCTTGATTTTTTAATTTTGAAATCTCAGTTAATATATTATTGATGTCTTCGATATTCATTATTCTTATAAAACATCTTGTTTCTAATATCAAAAATATTAATAAAAAAAAATGAAAACCCCGTGTATCAATTCCGAGGTGTTCATACTTTGTTTTCTTCCGGAACGGACAATTTATTGTCAGCGCCGGTGGCCTTGTCAGCGCCATAGGCGCCGGTGACTTCGTCACTCGCTGATATTTACATATGAAAATCGAATTCTGTGTCCGGTCCTTTTTGAGATCGCTGTTTGATATACTCGTTCTGCAACAAATCGTACTGAGGCCCTACAAATGTCGAAATATTTTCCCGCCGCATGCATGGAGTGAAATGTTTTTTCCTCGTGCGTTGATGTATTAAACGATTTGACACCTCTTGCTTGATTTGAACACTTACCAGTTTGGCCTTTTTTAATATTTTCGCTCTGAGAGATAGCTTGCAGATTACACAGTCTGTTATCTTGACAATTAGAATTAATGTGATCAATAACGAGGCCATCTTTGATCAATCCGTTAAACGCTTCATATACCACCCTGTGAACAAAATACGTCTTCTTTCCAGCACTAAATTGCAAATACCCCCGATTATTCACGGTACCAACCGGCTTCTTCAGTTTGCGGTTTCTAACAATGCCGTCGCGAGATGCCTCGTAATTGACGAGCACAGGATGCGGCTGAAATTCTTGGTCCATTTGTATAATAATACTACTTGTCTAATTTATTATTTGGTTTAATTATAAATCTTTCAACGTAGTCTTGGGGGGTTTTGATGACGAAGTCTGCGGTAGGGTCAATGACGGCGTTTTTAATTCGTTTGTCATAATAGCGTTTTAGTTCCCTGTATCGCTTTCCGCCACAATTAATACACAACTGCGATTTTCCTCTTACACCAACGTGACAAACCAAGCACGGGAGGGGGCCAAGAGAACCATTACGAACGCTTTGTAAATGATACCCGCAGAATTCACCTCTACATGATTTATTGCACGGGGTTATCGACCCAATCATCAACCATTTGCAGTGATTCATTATACTATATTCTTTCATTTAAATACTTGTTTTAATTATATGGATGAGTTTGAGAGATTGGCAGCAATTAAGCCCTGGAAAAATATTAAATTCAATCTTGATAGAGTCCTCAAGGACGCACCAAAAGCGTTAATAAACGAAAGAACCCTGTTGAGTAAAATACGCGATTGTATCGATGAATTCAAGCGTGATGGTGCATTTCATAGTTGGTCAACATTTCGAATCGATGGCGTTGTTGATGCTACCATGAACGACAACCGCGCAGCAACGATAATATCACAACTTGACGGTAAAAAGTATTTCTTCAGAGTAAAATTCATTGTCCGGGTGGAATCAGGTGATTGGATCATACGTGATAAATTTGAACCAGTTCTCAGCGACAAGAAAACAGTCATTGTCAGCCGCGACTCCAAGCCGGGGTTGTTAACCGGAATTGACAGACCATACTATGAACGAGCGTATCCTGAAACAGCAGTTGTTTATGGAATATACCCGTTAAATAAGAAACCTGATATCGGAAAACTGAAACCGATGAAACAGTCAACCGGGATAAATTGTGTAGCAGAACGAATAATAGAGCATTTTACAAATGCGTGTCGAGGAAACAAATTGACTGATTTACGACGTAGCAAAATCAACCAGTGGGAACTAACCGTAAAAGAGCGTGGAGCAACCATCAGCGACATAGCGAGATTAGAAACGTCGTTGAGATTTCCAATAACCGTTACAACGATAACCGGTGAAGTATTATACGAATCGAAGTATAAATCGAAGGGAGCCCCAATCAAAATTATTGATCATAACGAACACGCATGGACGCCCGCGATCACAATATTTCCACGGGATAGAACAGTAAAGTATATACCCGAAGAATTCCTGGGAGAACAATTCTCCAGGGATGGTTTTCTCGCGGAGAGGAAACTATTTGATGCTATTGCCTACTTGTGTAAAAACGACCCTGTATCAGTGTGGTTACTTCGCAGCGCTGAAAACGATGCGGATACCTTTGATCAGTTTGTAAGACCAAACGGTGAATTATACCGCACTGAAGCGTTTCACAACAAGATGAAAAAAACTGCCATAGAATTTGAGGAGCATGATGAACAACTGCTAACAAATTGTTTTACGATTCCATCGGTTGTAGCTCATGTTGCAGCAAGGAAAAATGCGTGGAGACCAACGCGCAAGGAATTTCTGCCGGATATACAATCCAGTTGTTTGGAATACTATCACGGTGGACTATGGAACACTGAATACAACCGCGACGCTATGATTTCCGTTGATATGGTTGCCTGTTATCCAGCGAGTTTTCTCGGGTATGGATCCGCCGCTGAGTATTTCAAACGATTTGGACACCCCAGACATGAAATGACTCGTGTTGCTATTAATGGACCACTGCCTGATTTTGATTTAACGGGATTCGCTCGCATAGTATCATTTGAATTCGCGGCAGGACTCCATCGCTGTTGCTATATTTGGATCGGTAGACACATAGCTGAAAAGAAGTGGTTGCCAATAGCGCTGCTACGGTATATGATTGATTGTAGCATGCTAGTTTCGTTGATTGTCAGTGACGCGATTATATCATACCGGGCGCAGACTGAAGTCTGGTTACCAGAACCAGAGCGTCTAGATAGCATAATTGATGAATCCAGAAAACACATTGATGCCGACGAGGAATATATCATCGAATGGTCCAGGAGGATATTCAACCAACGAAACCACGAGGCAAAAGATCTCGGTAGAAGAATAATCGGTAAGTTCACACAAGGTGGAAAAAACTGCGACTACAAACGATATTGCTCACGGCTGATTATAGATGACGCAGAATATGATTTCGTAATCAAGGACGCAGTGGCGAAAAATAGATACGTGAACTGCAAAACAGCTTTCTTGTCCAATGGAACAAAGTTGGGTACAGTTGTTTCCTACAGCGATGGAGACAGCCCCGCGTATCCACATTTGAGGGCGTCTATGCTGGGTTACGCCGCTATCAATTTATTCTCGATGATAAATAGATTTCCCGACACCGCGGTTAGAGTAGCCGTTGATTCGTTTTATGTTAACGTAGCGTATAAGGAAAACGTAACCGAGTTTACTAGTCCGGACGAGAGTTGGGGTACATGGAGAATTAAAGAAGAAATACGACGCGATTATTTCCCGTCAGCAAATGTCATCGTTGAGAACAATTACCTATGCGGTGATAAATTGTCAGAATGGTCTAATGCACCACCGTGTTCTGATCCAATTTGCAGACACAAGACGGTTTATTTAAGCGGCTGTGGCGGGTCAGGAAAGACGACTCGGGCAATTGAATTATTTCGAACGCGGGCAAGTATAATCGTGCTTACACCGACCCATAGACTAGCGCGAGAGATAAAACAACGAAATGTTGACGCCGTTACTTATCACAGCTTTTTTCGATACAGCGGCGGTGAGTGGACTCCTGATCGAATGGGTGAAAAATTTATTCCCGACATTATCATTTGGGATGAGATATGTACTGTTTCGTTAGATGTTTTACAAATGTTTCTTGATTGGTTGCTGCGCGCGAATACAGCGGTGATCATGTGTGGCGACCATGGTCAACCACCACCATTTGTCGGCGAGGGTCCACATGATTGGTTGAGCGGGTTCGTAGACTATTATGAAGAAACCGATACTGATTACCGAGCACTTGATGAACAACTGCGCGAGGTTAAAAAATTAATCAGATTACAGCCGGATAGAGTTCAATGTGAAATAATCCGCGAGGTGATTCCGGAAACGCCGTTAAATGAATTCTGGGAAACATGGAGACCGAATGATTTGATTGTAGCGAGTAGAAAGATAGTCAGAGACACACTTCAGCGGAGGTTGTTTGCGTTGCATAAGGAAAAGTTTCCAACGCGTCCAGTGCCGTTATGTTATAGACCCGCTGACACACGGCGGCAGAACATTGAAGTTGAAATCCCGGGCCCGACAGCGTCAGGGACAAAAAAACAAATTCTCGTGCTGAATGATATCGTGCTCGTTGATATCGGTGTCGTCGAGGACGCGCTACGTGCTGATAAATCCCCGTGGACGCTAGGATACGCAACAACAATACATTCCTCGCAGGGACTAACCATCACGGACACAATTGTTTGGATGGTTGATAATCGCATCGAATGGTCGAATCTAGTCTATCTTGCAGTGTCCCGAGTACGGAGAATAAATCAGCTTCGAAGAATTGTTGTTGACGAAGTCAGTGACGGAGTCACCAACGACAAAGTCACCATCGATGCAAGCGTCATTGATAGAAAACTCTCGGGTTACCGCCAACAGGATAAAAAAAAACAGCGGCGTTTTGATATTGATGCCGAATTAATAATTGCGTTACGACAACAACAGAATAATCACTGCGCGAGTTGCAATTGTATAATGAGTTGGCGTTATTCGGATAAAGACGCTCGCCAATTTACCGTGGACAGGATCGATAACAGTCTCGGTCATGTCAAAAACAATGTGAGGTTGACCTGTCTTGAGTGCAATAGACGCAACGGCGCTAGTTAAGACCACGCGGGGGTAATTGAGTATCGTCAGGTATCACTTGTAGTTGCTCGCGTGTAAATCCGCGCTGAGGAGCAGTTGAATCCAGTCTGTAGATCGGTGGTCTACCAGTTGATCGTGTTATCGTTGATATGTTATGTGTGGTAACACTCCAAATAGGATCAGTAGCTCTTTTTTTACCGCCTTCAAGCTCTCCTGGTTCATATAGATATCTAACAGTGACATCGCCAAGAATCGGCTTGGAAACGCTATTTATTTTTGATTTTCCGGGTATATACTCGTATTTAATCGCGTCGCTGGGCTTCATGTTGATTGCTCGGGTAATCTCGTTATTTAACGCTGCAATTACACCTGGCAACCTTTTAACCCATTCACGAGATCGTTTTTCCTGGATGAATTCCTTCGCGTATTGATATCCAAATAACCGTTCAGCGAGAGTTCGATTGAATCGTTCAACAATTGCCTGATCACGATGTAGCGCAGTATGACCTCGTCGTATCGCGACGCTATGATGTTTCAGCGTTGATAAAACAGCGCCGCGAAATTCACTACCGGGATCAACTTGTAATAGATTTGGCCAGCGCAGAGGGCCTCTTCGATAAATTCTTTCAAACGCAGCGGCTACTTCAGTTGCCGACTTTGTTTTTAACGGCTCCGCTTGTTTGTATCGACTCGCAACATCAACTACGGTTAGCGCGTATTTGTAACCGTTGTCATGCGGCAGAAATAATATATCAGCCTGATGAACTTCATTAGGTACGCTGACATCAAAGCGCGAGAAGTTGATTTGTTTAGGCGGTGGTAGATAGATTTGCCATATAGCCTGTTTGGATAACCAATTAGCCGCAGTGGTCTTTGTTACCTTTGCAGCGCTTGCAAGCTTACCAATTGCGGCCTTCCCCTTCCAGTATCCTCTCGGAGAATAATAGATGGATTCCATGTTGTTATTATAAACGCTATCGTTTTCAATTACCAGCGCCAGAAGCTCCGCTTCCAATCATTAATTTACCTTTCATAGCCGATTTTACCAACCATGAGGCCAATTTTTCTTTGACGGATTTATCAGGAATAGCATTTAACGCGTGGATTAATTTTACGTCCGCGATATGACGCTGTTGCAGATCGCTACTTTTGTAAGCAACATCATGAGCATGACACGCCTTATCGATAGCGTTTATTGGATACTCACCGGGTTTGGGCTGATTTTGATCATCGAGTCTAATATCTAATCGTGTTCCGGGGCCACAGTAGTTATATCCTGGGAGGTGTTTTTCTCCTGGATACTTTGCCCACGGTGTTCCGGGGAGTTTTGCCAATTTGGCTGCGATGTCACCTCCTCGCTTTTTTTTAAAACATCTCCGGGTCTAATAGAAATAAATCTAAATTTCTTTGTACCGCATTGTACACACTTACCAGTAAGTGCCGATCTGTTATTTCTTGTTGTAACGGTTGTCATATCATTTGTGCCAGTACGCACTCTACACTTCACACAATATAGATCCATAATTTATGTATAGAGATATGAATATAATTGATTTTTCGGCGACTAAAACAAGAGAACCAGTTAAGCATGTTGCAGCGTTACCAAACTCGATCCGGATGATTATCATCGGACCATCTGGATCCGGCAAGACGCAATTGTTACTTAATTTAATAATGAGATGGATGAAGTGGGACAAGTTGTATTTAATCGCCCCTAGCGTAGATGATCAACGATGCTACGAGGTGTTGAAAGATTTTAACGAGAATGCATCAGCGATCACTGAAAAAAATGTTATTGAGTTTATTACAGATATCAATGATGCACCAGGTATTGATGATATTGATGGCGACGTTAACAATTTAGTCGTGTACGATGATGTTATGTTAGACAATCAAAAAAACCCAGCTAGGATATTTTCCAGAGGCAGGCATAAAAACACTGACGTGATATATGCCACTCAACGATACACTCAGATTCCAAAAGTAATCAGAGATAACTGTAATATTCTTGCTGTGTTCAACGGCGTTGATACACACACGCTACGAAATATTTGGCAGACATGGTGCGGCGGTGACATGGACTTTAATGTTTTTCGAAACTTTTTTAGTGATGCTCAGTCGACCCCACATGGATTCGTAACGATAAATTTACATGATCCTCGGACACGATATCGTATCGGACTTGACCAAATATTCGGTTAGTTGTAAATAATTTTCATTGTAAATAACCACTTAGCAGCAGAGGGGGCGATGACATCGACGCGGTCGTCGATGTGCTTACCGGACGCTGACGACGCTGGGGATCGGCGCGCAGAAGGTGTTAATTAAACCAAATGACGACGCGACGATCCCCCAGCGTCGTCGTCGTTTTTTTTTTACCAGGCGCTGACGACACTAGATCGTTGAGTTGCAGAAAGTAATAATTAAGCAAAATAACGATTGGACAAAATGTCCGATTCGCCCCCTCTGCTGCTACACCTCTTGTCTAATATGTGTGTCATACAACATCTACACCTCTTGTAAAATATGTGTGCCATATCACATCTACACCTCTTATCTAATATGGGTGCCATACAACATCTATACCTCTTATCTAATATGGGTGCCATATCACATATACACCTCTAATCTAATATGGGTGCCATATCACATATACACCTCTTATCTAATATGTGTGTCATACAACATCTACACCTCTTGTCTACTATGTGTGCCATACAACATCTACACCTCTTATCTAGTATGGGTGCCATATCACATATACACCTCTTATCTAATATGTGTGTCATACAACATCTACACCTCTTGTATAATATGTGTGCCATATCACATCTACACTTCTTATATAATATGGGTGCCATATCGCATCTACACCTATTATGTAATATGTGTGCCATACAACATCTACGCCTCTTATCTAATATGAGTACCATATCACATCTACACCTCGTATTTAATATGTGTGCCGTACAACATCTACACCTCTTATGTAATATGTGTGAAATATCACATCTACACCTCTTATTTCATATGTGTGCCATACAACATATGCACCTCTTTTCTAATATGTGTGTCATACAACATCTTCACATCTTGTCTAATATGTGTCATAAAAATATACACCACTAAAGTAATATATGCGTGCCATATCATATCTACACCTATTGTCTAATATCTGCGCCATATCACATCTACACCTCTTGTTTAATATGTGTGCAATACAAAATCTACACCTCTTGTCTAATATATATATATATATATATATATATATATATATATATATATATATTTGCCCTTTCATTGAGATATTATGAACTATTTGATAGGTACACTCTGGAAACGAAAATGTCGATAATGCATTTAAGAGAAACAAACAAAATCATGAATTAATGACGAAAGGGGAAACTGTTTACCATAAAATGACACATATTAACCTTTTATTCTAACACGTGTACAAGGTTCAATAGAGATACATTGAAAGGTATGAGAGATGTTTTCCAGAAACGAAAGGGTGAGAGTCACACCGCCAAAAGAAAGTGTGATAATCGACGGATGGATGAATCGAGAAAAAATCAATATCGAAAGAGAATATTTTTGTGCTATAAAAAGCATATTTTGACCACCAGTCCAATATGAGTACCATGATTCATACGATACAACGGATGATTCAACAGCTATACTTCGAAAACGATGTGGATAAATAATGGATGAAAATAAATATATGGGTAAAACCACTGAAATAAGGATTTGTGACTGGTAAAAGACGCACAGAGAACACTAGTACAACATGTGCTGCAAGATTCATATCGATATTTTAAATTACCTTAATCATTACGAATAGCAACAATCACATCTAGGACGAACGTTAAATTGTGTAAATAATTTATAGAAATGCCTTGAACGGTTCGAGAGTTCCGTTCTGAAAAGAATATCTTTAGAGACATGCCAAAAGACAATCATAGATATACCTCTGATTCACATACTGGTGGGAGATAAAATGTGCAAACAGTGACTCTCTTTAGGCAACTCCCATCCCCAACTATGACCAAAAACCATTGAACAATTTTAGGCTCCATTCAGCCCAACCGAAAGGGAGTCTTCAGGTGTAGTTGTGAGTGAAATCGTGATGCTAATGCATGCAGACATGAGAAAAACCATTAACTAAAACGAAAAGAAAACGAATCATTCGCTAAGTGTTTGCACAAGTGGATGCGTCTCGAATTCATTTGTGTGTTCAAACAAATAATATTTCAGCAACATCTCTCAGTGGTGTAGACTACACCAATAAATGATGTTCGAGAGATATATTTTATAAAATCAGAAATGTACACCTCGAGTTAAATTTGCATGAAATTCAACTGTGACCTTTTATTGAGAACAAGCACTAAAGTTTTCGACGATTCGTAACCGAGTGATAGTAACAACATATTAGTGTTATCGTAGGAGCTATCAAACGAAAACATAAAGATGTTCATGGAAATCGGCAGAAATATTAAAATCATCGGTTTTATATTTCCCTTCAGCATCAGAAATCTATGATTATTACGTGAATATCTTGTTATGTTCGACAAGTAAGTACTGTAATTAGGAGTTTCTTGGGACAGCTTTACACACAAATGTAATTTTAAAAGATCATAAAAAATAAACAATTGAGGCCAAAAAGGTCATATTTTTGAATAGTTATATTAAAACAAAGCATAATACGATATGAACTATAGCTGTCAAAGGAATTGTTGATACACCGCCTTGAGGAAGTCAAGGTTTTAGTACAAAGGAAACCTGTGTACCAGTCAAAAGAAGCGAATGCTTAGAAAATTATATGCAAAATATATGTAAACGTCCACGCAAGTTCATTTATTAGAACTGCTGAACCACTAGTGAACCATGAAAAAGTAATGAACATGCATATGGCACAAGCCTAACATAATATTTACCTCGCATGATACGTTTAGCTCAACCACTGTGTCCAACAGATTCTGCCACTTTCTTTTAAGCTTTCACCTCTTTGTTAACTGAACGTAGAATTTTCAAGATATGTGTATAAACATTGACATATTTCTTGCCACATTCATCTTCCTGGTTTAAAACAAAATCACCAATGAAAATGAAATACATAAGTGTGAAAAAGGCCATATTTTTATAGCTTTATTAAAACAAAGTATAAGAATAATATTCACTTTACAACATAAATCAATGAGTCATAGCAACTTAAGTTTATGCACCCATACCATAAATATATACCTGCATTTGTTAGTTTCCGAGGGTCATTTGGGGCAAATGTGACGCTCACAGAGCAAAAACGAGCCCTTCTGCTATTGATAGTTTTGAATAACATTGTGTACTAAAATGTTGATGCAATTCAAAATCATTGCCATCCATGTCGTTTTGTAGAAATTTTGCTTGACCTGCACACACGTTGTCTACAGCTATGGGTGGCTAACATCTTCCTAGCTGACTATTGGTATTGCACTGTCTACATATTGTCAAGAAAATCTTTCAGGTGAACACATACCTGACATCAATTTCAAGAACAACACAAGCCCAAAAGAACCTAATTTCTATGAAGATCTATATCTTTAATTATCAAACAATAATAACTGAAATTGTCATAATAAGGCCTTAGGTTACGAAATTTGACAGGGGACAATTTACGAAAATATCCACTGCCACCAATATGTGCCAATGTAAATACAAACAGACTTTGTGGCATTACGGAATTTTCTAATTGCGGTCGTCAGTGACAGTGGTATCGTGCTACTTCCGAACGATTCATTTTCTGCTGGTGTAGAGATTATATAAAACATCTCCTCCATGCTACATGTAATAAATTAAATTTAAGCAGGACTTTCTTTTTAATTTTGAATTAGTGTATCTAAGTCCGATAAAAGCGAACTTAAGGTAATATATGATCGTGAACATGATGATGATAAATGTGATGTTTGTGGTGACATTTGCGGCGGCGATGGAGACGACAATGAGGACTCATGCAACAATGTTATAATGACAAAAATATTGGTTGGCTAGTTTCCTTCGGTACTTTCAAATTTTTTCGCTATATCACGTAGAGGAAATGGGCGCAATGACCCTAGTATACATCAAGGCAGCCAATCCGGGCTGGCATGGACTGGTTTTGTACCCAAGACACTGTACTAGCTAAGCTACCGGGGCTGCTTACATGATAATTTCATTAAGAAATAGGCACAAGACAATAACTGTAAAAAGTGGAAAGTATCGACGCAAAGAGATAAACTCCGACAGGAAGAACAAAGAGCAAATAGTCTACAGGAATACCTGAATTAACGAATGCAATGTAAAATATTTTCTCCTTTATTCTCAACACGCCTTAGACATGATTTTATTGACCAAGACTGATCTCTAACTTCACTTATTCTAAGTATCCCAAAATTAAGACAGTAAACATGGGTAGACACACAGACAAAACGTGATATTACATGAGATATCTGCGAAATATTTTCTTACTAAAAGGCAGAATAACACTATGTACTGCTGTACAGCTATCTTCCAAAGCACTTGACCTACAACCCGTTTTCAGTTTTACATCAGACGTCTGATGATTCATGGCTTCGAAAGATAGTGGATTATATTTCATTCTTACGAACAGGTTCCTTCTAGTTCAGCATTATGTAGTTCCGCCTTATGTTTGCAGTGTGGTACGTTATCAGTGGTGCGTCATTAAGAATTTCTTTATTAACACGGATCTGTGTTTTATGTCTGTTGGGGGGGGTGCAACAAAGGTTAATACAGATGGGGAGGGGTGGGGAATTTCATTTCGGTTTCTTGGGATGGTGCGTATTAGTGGTGGTTGGTCAATCATTTTGGTACTTTGTGTTCAGTATGTCTTGAAAATGTGCTATAATTGACGCTCAAATCGCTATTAAAAATGAATCTGATAACTCTCTTACTTTAGCATGGTAACCGACCTTACTAGTTATTTATATTGTTTACTATTAATATTATATTTTAGTACGAGCGCTTTAACTATTCCAAATGTGCATCAAAAATGTGACTGTTCGTAACAGGATTCAGTCATGGGTACATTTTCCAAATTACACAATAACTTTAGCTAGTCTTTTTGGAATAACCCTCAGTCACATGCCAGGTTTTTCTGTTATGATTCCGTCATACACTATGTGTTCTGTTTAAATCACTATATGCTGTACAACGTTATATTTGGGGATATAAAAGCAAGCCATTATCTTGTTATTTTTCAAATGAACCTGTTACACGTTCCCCCTGGGCCGTCATATGGCAAAGGTAGTCCAATCAAACTGACCAGGCTGTTTCAGGTTATAAACACCTTTTCAAATAGCGTACGCAGTTCCACTAATATCAGCATGCATATCATTATAATAACCAGACTTTCAGGTATATGTACTGTAAAGGTAGCCACGGGTGCTGCAGCTTGTGCATCCGTTCTCAAATAGATGGATCTTCCGCCATTGTGGTTAATATATGGACGGATGCTAGAGAAGTGCAGATTGTTTTTTTTCATTGCAAATATGTTGCTAAATTTACCATGTATTTCGAACATCTGCATTTAGTACTCGTATGTCTTAAAGTGATTCTCATTTGTTTGAAATATTGCAAACTGATTGACTTTCTTTTTTAATTTCTATCCATCTTGCATTGACTGTATCTGAGAACTAACTATCCTCTATTGCATATAAGACCTTATTAAATGTATATGAGACCTATCTACCCCTTCTTCACTCTATAATATATATATATATATATATATATATAGAGAGAGAGAGAGAGACAGAGACAGAGACAGAGACAGAGACAGAGAGACAGAGAGAGACAGACAGACAGGCAGACAGACAGAGAGAGACAGACAGAGAGAGAGACAGAGAGAGAGAGATAGTAACGGGGCAATATTTTGTAGAATGATTTCTGTATTAAGTTTTATCAGAGCTCACGTTGTGAGCGTGACACGTAATCATTAAGACTGATGTATTGGCTAAGTCCATTATTACATGGCATGTGGTAATAATGAACCTCTCCTGCTTGGACGCATAAACTACATTGTAATCAGAGTCCATTCGATATTGGTCCGACATATATGTCAGTGTATGTTCATGTAACGATAAAGACCAGAGTTCAGACAAACCAAGGAAGTCGGGGGTATTTAAAACAGGTGTCATCAAGTGAAATTTTCAAGAATAGCTATTAATAAAGGCGGATTTGAGAAGATTATTCTCACTTCAATGGGAGTGATACAAAATTTCAAGTAGTATTCAGACGGAGTTCGGGGTTTTAAAATAATCTACCTCGCAATATTAGGCAGTCCAAAAAATTTTACCGAGAGGGAAAGTCTGAGGGACGCCGATAAAAAATTATTTAGAATTTATTTCTTTAAATAAATTATGCAAAGGACAAGGGGGTCTGAGAATTTGTTCAACCGTATCCAGAGAAGAGACAGAGGAAATTATCTGATGATAATCGAGCGGTGGCACGCGAGGGCAAGCCTAGTCTCAATTGCATAAAATGTGTTCATTGATGCAAATTTGTAATTATTGTTCAATATATTCGTTGGTAAATTCATACTTTAATTTCCTTGAGTTCGGAAATTATCGTACATGTTTTATTTTAAGAATATTATATTATATTGTATTTCATGAATGGGCTCGATGCAGTTGTTTTGAATGTAACATAAATCATGTATTGTAAGATTTCATGAATTTCTTATGATGCAAATTTCTTGAATATCCAAATGACCTGTTGTGAATGACTGTATCATTTATACTGAGGATTGATTTTTCTTTTATCTGGAAATATGTGTCAGTGAATCGCTAATTAGCACAGCAACATAGTTAAGGCAATGAATGAAGTCCATTTATTCGCGTGTGTGTGTGTGTGTGTGTGAGTGTCTGTGTGATTTGGAATTTTAACGTAGCTTTCACTATGACGCAGACATGTAGCATGATGTCCAATCCATCCACATTATCCTGAGTGGAAGTCTTATTGTATTCACGATAATTGATTACACAACCAGATATCTGGAGGTCGTTGCGTTAAAAAAAAAAAAAAAAAAAAAAAAACATTGACTCATTCATGGTGAATGTGGTCTTGTTATGGGTTTCATCGAGAGTTGGTGTTTCCCATATGATATTCAATGTTTAAGTGATTTGTCTGTCGAAAAGGAAGTCTGGTTGTCTCCGCGAAAACTAAAATGTAATTTTTTCTCGTTAAATCAATCGTCCGAGTGACGGGTGTTGGGAAAAATTTGAAATACCCCTGAAGCAATGAGATTCTTCTTCATAGAAAAGGAAGCAAGTCTCGAAAAAAACATAGGGTATTGTCTCAATTACATACAATATGATCACTGATGTACGTAAGTAATTACTTGCTGAATGTATTCGCTTTAAATTCATACTAATGCTTCCCTTGGATTCAGAAGCTATTGTGAATTCATTGTCTTTTTATATTTATACTTCAGTTTTGCTCGAGTTAAAAGTTAGTCGTGCATTCATTGTCTTGAATGATTCGTTTATTGTAAGAATGTAATATAATAATGCATCGATATCAATGTGTTCCGATTATTGGTTTGTGTGTAATAGAAATCATGTTTTACAGGAATGTCATTCATTATTTTGATACCAATTGTGAGAATTAATTTATCCATCCTAATGATATGTAGATTATATGCTAAAAATTGATTTCACAAAGTCTATTTCAATGAATCGCTTGTTAACAAGTAATATAATTAAGATCAGACTTGAAGTCCAATAATTCATTTGTGTAATTATGTTATGAATTATCTTAACCGATGAAATTCGGCGTGCGTCGAGGTAGTAATTTATTGCCCACAGTGGGATGCAATAGTTAATCTAACAGTTATATTTATGTCATGGTTCCAGTTAGGAACGGGAGTAGACACAAGCGAGACATTATTGGTATCTTTAAAGAATCGTGTTTCAGTATCAGGTTGAGAACTAACAACACTCGCTTAGTTCTGTTGAATTACGATAAGACTATATCTGACACAACAAGAGTAATAATATTCTAAGGCGCCAGAAAAGAAAAACAAACCTGGCAAATATTTAGGTTGCGTTTTGTTTGTTTGATGAGAAAAATAGCTCCATATAAGTGCTACCAGTGGGAAGGATTGCAGACCACACCAAGTTACGGTTGATGATACGATGGTACGAAGAGGTTGGGGGGGGGGGACGAAATGCGGCAACAATGACCTGTCGCCAACAGGGGTCTAAAATGGACCATGAGCAACTAGTGTATTATGACAGGCTTGCAAACTGAGTTTGATCATTCGCTCCAGTCTGTTACGAAACTTCTTTAATCTATATAACAGAACGGCTAGTTGCATTTCGCATAGGTTTTGTACTTCTATTTCTTAGAGAAAATGTCATTCAAATGTCGTGTTCAGTTTTATTTGCTTATGTAATTGATTCAAATGTTATATTGTACATGCGGGATTCGTGATGTTCCATTCTATATCCTTGCTCATATCTCTGTTATCCATCCATTAATTTCATATTTTATTGTTTGCTCGATCCGGGCAATAACTCCGTGTCTGATCATCTCCTAAATAACGATAACCAAAGCACCATAGCAGGTGGGGTATCATATCACATCCTCACAAAATCAAATGCCATCCAACCTGACCCTCAGTCTGAGCAGTTCTGTCTTTTTAAATGTAACAAACAAATGGATAAAGTGAAAGGGTATTCAAATAAAACTACGATCGGTACATTTTTAATTCATATAGGATATAATAGTAAAAGTTTCATTCCTCCATCACATGCACAAAATAGAGCAAAAGGGGTTACAAAAGGGTATGGTATGATGATTGACAAGCAGAAAGTTCAATCACTCAAAGGCTTCACTTTCATTGCAAGTTTTCATTATAATTAAATGAGAAACGAAAAGTAAATAATTCAGTATATTATCCTATCATTTGAAAATGTAAATATTCATGTAACAGCTCTGTCAACACATAACAAAAGACAGAGGTGTACAACGTAGGTACTGTAAGGTGTTGAGTCAAAGGACAGAAAGTACTAGTAGCACAAAAAAAGGCTGTTAGGTGAGGTGAAGAATTCGTACAATCCAGGTATTATATAAATCCAAATGAATCTGCGGACTATTAACAAATGAAGGCAGATTTTCAGAATTTATACATGCTTATTTAATGGTCCTTGTGCACGGTATCCCAGTCACAGTGAGCGTTTGACTTTTATTATTTAATGCAGTCCATTTAAAACCACCCACTTAACTCGTGAGTGAGAATCGTGACACTACTGAAACGTGGTAATCCATCCTGAACTGGGTGTTAACCAGTCAGGTTATGATACACATACCGGATTTATGCTAAACAGTGCATTTTGTCAAACTTCATTTTAGAGAACCACATAGCCCCTTCTGAATGAATCAATGAATGAAACAGTATAGCTATCGCTGGATTAATTATCCCCCATAAGGCAAGGATGTACTTAGGATGAAGAACTTAAGGTTTCGCGTCTTAGAAATAAAGCTCTCAGAAAATTATACAGTTATTCCTTTCTTCCACAAAAGTATACACATTTTCGTTGTTGATTATTTTTAATTCCACTTTTGCAAGTCACTCTGGATAGATGTATGTGGGTGAAAATGATTCAATGTTATAGACAATACTGCACCCCCGATAGCAATGAAAATATTTGCAATTAAAAAAAAAAACAGTTACCGCACAATCGTTACTTTATACAGTGTTGATTACAAAGTGTTGCATTTGTACTAGCTGTTATATGAAAACGAATTCACAAAAGACCATAATTATCGCAAACAGTGCTGTCGGACAAGAGAAGAGAACATGTAATCAGACTGAGGTGATGCCCATTACGCTGTCAGACACGCCCATGTATCACGGGGTAAAACCGATGTGACTCATGTACATGTACACAAAACACAAAATAACCCGAAGGTATAGCATATGTTCCTATTATTCATGTGTGATTATCAAAGAATGTCTTCCCAGCCGAAAAACGGATGCACCTAAAATGATTATCAGTTAATAAAAAAATATGTCTTCAATTGTTATAAACTGTAGCAACACTCTTGTCTTACCAGTTTGCAACCGGTTTGAGGAGAAAATGATGTTCTGATACTGTAAAGTTGCACACATTGCGTCACAGTCGGTTTTTTTTTCCTTCTCATCTCTGTAAAATTATAAGAATTAAATAACTTGGACTCAGTTAATGATCACTAATGAAGAATTCAAAACTTAAAACCAAATGCGTAATTACTTAACTCAAGCTAATGTGTATTTCTTAGTACTGAATAGGTAATACAGTGTAGTACACAATACAAGTGTCTTATTATTTATGATAGTTTCAATGCAGCGCTTTTCAACGGCTGCAATTTGGGTACATTGACCAACCTTAATTTTAATTACGATAAATATTTGCTTGCAAACTTTTGTCAACCAGTCGAACGAGTCAACCACAGACAATTATTGTTGTTGTTGTTTTTGTTGTATGGTTTAACGCCACTTTTCAAAGCAAGAGAGTCCATACATAGTGGCCAGTATAAATGGTGGAAGAAGAAGCCGGGGAATCCCCGAAAAGAACCACCGACCCACGAGAAGCTACTGGCAAGCATTCTCACGTACTCACATTGGCCGATCCCTCAACCACAGACAAACGAAAGCGCAACGTAAGAGATTTTGCTGGATCGGATTCTCAGGTGGCGCCACACATCATATTCAAGTACAAGCAAAGTAGCTGACGTCATTGAGAGATGAGAACGAGGTATATTCCAAATGGGTGGACCCAAATGAAAACCAGGTCCCCGTATTTGGTTTCTTTCGGATTTTATCGTTGGCCAAAACACAGTACACATCTTGTATAAACTCTAAGAATACATGATTCATAATATACGTGTCAATAAAAATAAATCGTCTTTTTATTCTGAGATTAACTTTTTTTTAAAAAAATCAGCTTAGCAACAGACGACAATAAAACTGCAATTTGACCCTTTTCCCGACTCCTGTTCTACCTAGTACATATCAACATTGTATAGTATTGACTAATATTTCTAACCGCTCCGGTGGCCTAGTGATTAGAGCATCCGCATCGGATGCGGGAGGTCGTGGGTTCTATCATCGGCCGAGTCATATCAAAGACTTATTAAAATGGTACTAACAGCTACCTCGCTTGGCACTCAACATTAAGAGGTTAGTGTTAGGACTGTTCGGTCTGGTGTCAGGATAATATGACTGGGTGTGACATCATGCTACATGTCTGCGACATGATGCCCCAGTGCTAGACATCACTATAAACTGCCACATTGCAGACATCGTAGCGATATGACTGAAAAAGTATTAAAGGTACGTTAAAAATCCAAATCACACATACATACACACACAAATATTTCTTAGCCACATATGTCATTAAACATGAGGAGGTACAAGATTCCACCTTATCCTCTTTGTGGAAGACTGTTCTTTATAACCTGTGATGTGTTAAAGGGCCATTAAATAAGATCAAAATACAATGATGTAACAGCATACATGTAGCGACTTAATATCAATACACCGATTTTAGATATCTAAAGGTAAATGGGCTAAACAGAAGATTGCATGTAAATAACATAAATTGCCTTTAAGGCACTGAAACGTATGAATATTTAATTCAACTTACCTCAGGAAATTGTACGTTATATAGACAAGTTCGGAGCAAGTAAGCTGTGACGGTTTCAATGTAATGTACAACGAGTAATATTCGACTTATTTGGCGGTGATGTTATTTACACTCCGGTAAACAGAACACTCCTTACAGTTTACCCGTTTGACATATTTATTGTCGTCGCATCACAAGGACGAGACAAAACGGGTTGAAGGACACGCTACTTCAGGGTCTTTTTAATAAATTAAATTGAAACGTTTGATGCATGTATGCACTTTATTTCCATTAATGAATGAATAATTTAGTTTCACCCTATGTTGCTTTATTGAATACCCCCACCCATTTACAAATATTATAAAAATCAAACAGCATAATGGTCAATAGTCCAAAGTTTGGTTGATCCGACAGTTTGTAACATCGAGAAAAGGATTCAAAGTTTGGTTGATCCGACAGTTTGTAACATCGAGAAAACGATTCAAAGTTTGGTTGATCCGACAGTTTGTAACATCGAGAAAACGATTCAAAGGTTCACAAACTAGAAGGTTGTTTTATTCCTAAGGATTTTTACAACAATGAGTCCATAGGTCCGAAGGGTCCATTAGTCCGGAAACATTTGAATGAAAGATTCACAAGTCCTAAGGTTCAGAGGATAACTGAAATTAGGTTCCTTGTTTCTAACATTCAATAATTTAAAAGTGTGTTTTATTGGCCCGGAATAACACACCTTCGAACCAAGGAACCTTCGGACTATTAAACCTTTCATTCGAACCAGTGAACCTGTGGACTACTAAACCCTTCTCTCGAGCGAATAAACATTGGATTCACGCACTTTCTTATAACTGAATCTTGAAACAACTGAACCCCTCTTTCGGACTGATGACCCTTTAAATGAATGAACATTCTACACAGTGAACCTTTCTTTAGTAACATAGAACCTTCGGACGATCGAAGTGAACCAGAACCATATGTCAATAACTAAACTCATCTGAATACATTTGCATGTATATCGCTATGTAGATGAGAAGGGGTTAGAATGTTGACATAGTCAGGAAAAAAAAGCAAACATAAGCATGTATATAGACAGTAATTTGATAAGTCGGAAAAGGTTTCGAGAGAGAGAAAAAATTAGGAAAAAAAGACAGTACTGAAAAATTAAACAACCAAGAACAATCTTCCAGCCAGGGAAACTCATTAACCTACGATATCTGGAACCGACATTTACTTTTCACAGCATCATACTGGTCGTTGTTGTCTTTAAAACAAGTTAATTTGAGCTAGAGACCTTGTCAATTTTCTTTTCTTTGCCCAGAAAAAATAGTAGATTCATTGTGAACACTTATTTTATCCCTTCTTGTAGCAGTTATCATCTAGTCACTTTGAAATATAAGCAACAGGGAGGTCGTACAGACCACTATGATAAAGGTCCGATTTGTAAAATCAACGCTTCTACCAAGAATGGACAGGAAGTAATTTGCATACCATTTATTTCAGTAGTATGAAATTATCGATTTAGAGAAAGGATATGGGAGATTGTACATACAAGGTCAGAAAGATAAACCGAGGCCTCTAATGTGTCGGTTAGTCCAATACTTATTTGACCTTTTGAGTCAAATTACCGTTCGTCATCGTTCACGAACCGAGACATTCGTGCTGGTCCTTCCACCCGGAGGGGGTTAATAAAATTGGTGACAGGTTTCTCAACCAAAGATTTTATCTAGACCAATGCGATATCGTGTTGTCGGATCGAGTAAACTTATCGTGATACATCTGTACGGAATTTTCTGAGCATTAGCAATCACGTTTTTCAACCTGACCATGTCCATCTCGCCAGAGCACAATTTCGGAAGTTCATCTAGCAGCCCTATGCTTGACACGCTGATTAAAATTAATCTGTAACTATTCTGACAGCGTCCTTAGGGAATCGGTTAATCATCGATAACATGTTTGTTGACACATAAGCAAAGATTCAAGATCACAAATGAGTAAACTGCGGAGAATCACCATCATAGAACTGGTAATGGTGCCTAGCTTGGTTCTACCTGGTAGATTTACAAGTTCTCTATCCACAAATACACAGTTCTGTGTCGCATCAGCAATTATAAAGTCGAGTTACGAACCTTTTCTGATAAATCTTGGACAATTGCGCTTATTACCAGATGAGTCTCCATGTATAAATTTACTAATGACTTTGATACCTATATCCTTTGCAAATCAATTCTCATCCTTGTTGTCGACGGGTTTTTAGGCAACCAAACTGAGGTTTGTGGTCTATACGAAATTATTGCCTCACTCACTGTCATCGATAACAATATCTTCTCATCAGCATATATCTCAATAACGCTATTGGAGCCAAACCACGTTTGTTTCTTGCGCAGTTATCACTGAAATTCATCTCTGTATTGGGTTCGTTAAAATGACGACCCAACCAAGCAACAATGATCGGATAAACAGTCAATTTAAATCAAAGTCAGGTAGTGGCCATTTACCGCAACTTGAGTCATTTCATGTTTCGGATGCCCAAATATCTCAAAATAAGACATACATTGATCCATCTCATGAAAGCTGCCTTGATAACATGTAACCATGTCAATCGAGATAACGTCCTTGTAATCATATTTAGTATTCCAGAGACCTCCGTGTCAATATTCAACATATGAGCCTTGAACATCTTCACGAAATTCCATACGCGTTGGTCGCCATGAATTTTTCTGCCAGAAAAAGTGTGCAACGAAAGATGAGATAGTGAAACAAGTATTCAATAATAAATATTACAGTGGATTTTAGTGCAGTTTTAGACATTTGCTCATGCAGAGATTGCATACGATAAAATTCACCACACGGTGATACTAATTGATCAAATCCATTGGGGTTGTCGTCATTTGACTGTTCACAGGCCCAACTCTGAAACAGCAAGACCGACACTGGCTCGTCTTTGCTGACATTCCAAAAACACTCACAAATATCACCGTTGTAAAATCTGATTTTTCTTTCTTTTTGGAAATTTTGTTATTCTCCTGGTCAATGCGTGAGCGTTGTGGTCAATTATTACTGTCTGGGAGCCCCTCGAATTGTACTTCGACCTGTACAAGATCTCATTGGTCACTGTTCTTACTTGCATTAAGAATTTTAATTTCTTTTCTATATCAGTGATATCTCTTATTCTGGCTCCATTTTCCCTTACATGTTCGGACCATTCGTTTATTTTTCTGCATCGCAGATCAGTTAGAACATTACCTCCTAACAAGTTCATGTAATGCTATGTGATTTCTCAGCTACACAATTTAGAATAACGCTTCGCATCGGAAGAAGAGCATCAACATCAGGTTCATAATTCAGTGGATAAATGGCGTAAACAACTGCCGTCACAGGATATGCTCGCTCATAATATGGCTTGTCAATTCCAGTCATCATCTTTGGTTTGGAATTTTCGCTTAACGTGGCAACACACTGACGGTGTTGTGATTCCTGAATAGGGTCACGTTTATCACGGATAATCCATAATATGTCAGCGTAAACGTCATCAGTGACAACAACACTGACGGCAACGATAAATTTTATTCCAAACAAGTATCTTTGGATCGCTAGCAATCCATCGTTAAGATAATCAATAATCGTCCTTGCTCGTTAGTCGTTCATCGAAGCATCGATGAAAATATAGTCTTGCTTACTTCTGCATGTAGTCCAAACATGCACTGCTTCATCGTCGCTTACCTCCTTCTTGAACTCATGGATACAACTGCGTAACTGCAAATTTGGTACTATTGATCATTTTCTCTTATCGGATAATCTGTTAAAATCGAACCTAGGATGAGAAGGTTTGATCGTGGCTAATCTTACAAACTCCTCCAATATATAAATGAGGCAAATATATTTATAATTAAAGATCAGTAGAGATCAATATACAATGACGTCACGAGCAAAGAATAGTTGTTAGTGGTTAACGATTGGATCAACAACCCGCTGTGGCAAGTCTTGATACTATAATTATTGCGGCTGTCATCAAACGAGTGTGCGACGAGCGAGTTTAGGGCCCAACCCATATTTGATAATAATGAGGCAAATCGCACAGGTGTAATCAGAACATCTCGAATAAAAAAGAAGGTCGAGTCATTTATTAATACTGGTTACAGCATGATCTGTATTGGGGAAAAATATCTCTCCGACAAATTTGTTCATGAGTGTTTAAATGGTTTGATCAATGATGGTCTTGTTGATCACATTAACGGCGAAAAATGTTATATTTCTTTACAGAATCTTAAAGCTCTTACTCCGAAACAAAATTGTCTTAGAGGAAATAAGGATAAACATAGCAAACATCCACAGTCAGTTAGATCTGTAAATTTACAGACATGTGATAAAAGAAGATTTTCCATCAATGACCGAGGATGGAAAGTATCTAATATTCATCCATATTCAGTACAGCTTGTCGCATAAGGCATAACCAACACAGTGTTATCGAATGGACCTAATCAAAAAATAAAATTTCAGTATATATTATTAAACCACCTTAGATTCCCTGGAATGCTGTCGATATTGGCTGTTATAGATGTGTTGATTAAACGCGTATGAAATACACCAGCTTTCTAACACGTTCACTGACTCAATGATTCTACCGGATACATCTGCGAGTGCTTTGTTACTCTTTGTGCCTGACTTTTTAATGTTGGTAGATTCGCTTGCAAATTGGATGATCTGATTGCTAATTTCGGCGAGTCTTACGTCGACAACCATCGAACTGAAAAAGAATTCATCGGTGGTGTTATAAAGTTTATGAAAGTTTTGTAAACATATTTACATGAACATCATACACAGCTCTCAACGTGGCTAATATATCACTGCGCTGTAATTGTTGTCCACGTATTTGTTCGATGCGGCGTCATCGTCAGACACTGGTTCTCTCAGAGCAATAATTATATTACTGCCCACGTTGAGTTCACCGGTCATTGTATCACCGGTTTTAGCAACATGATCTGGTTTCTGATCGTTGTGATTGATACGCTTGAGTGTCAAATTATTCCGCCATTAGTTAATACAGATAATCATCGGGTGTCGTACCTAAAATTCGTCGGACAAAATCAACCCACATAATATTTATTGTTTTTAGAAGACCCAGAAAAACAAATTTCATCGTTGTCAACCCCAACGAGATTCCTACGTTCAGCAAGCTCATCTTTAGTCCCATACCAGCTTTCTTGACTCCAGAAAGAGATGTTCCGTAAATATCATCCATTATAAACTTAGAGCTGTTTATAATGACGGATCGCTAGTGATCTGCCGCTATGTTTGTGAACGACTTTATGCGGTGGTTCTTGTGGCCTTGATATAGCGTTGAGTACAGCAAGTGTTCTGGACCACATATAGGTGGATCTGTTATTGTCTGTGTTGGTAACTTTATATACCAGATCGATATAGTGCTTCGCACTCTACTGGCAGATCCGATAATATATTTTAAAAAATTCTTTTGGCTGCGCTAATCCATACGAATCAAACTAAACAACACTATGTGGATCAGCAGCATAGTCAACCCAGTGAGTACCAGGGCCAGAACGACCATCAAGATATTTCGTAATAGCTTCTAGTCATTGTCGAGCTAGTTTAGCTGTACGAGATTCCATAGTTAGCGCACAATCACTCGTTATTATTGATGTATATGCGATTTAATTACGTAACTTAATAGCTGTTTTTACCCCCAAGGTGAGGACCAACACGGATGTCTCGAGTCGTGAACTATGACGAACAGAAATTTGACACACAAGGTCAATGGGGGGGGGGGGGGCAACCGACACCTTAGAGGCCTCGATTTAGCTTTCTGACCTTATATGTACAATCTCCCATATCCTTTCTATAAATCGACAATTTCATATCACTGACAGAAATATTATGCAAATTACTTCCTGTCCGTTTTCGGTAGAAGTGCTGATTTCACAAATGGGACATTCCTCTGATTTGTCTGTTCAACCTCCCTCTTGCTATCTACAAAAAGCATTAAATTATTCAACAACAAAAAAATTGTGACTGCAAGCATTTACTTGTATCCATTTACTTGTAGCCAAGCGGTACGTATTTATCAGTCCTCTGATAATAAACTGGATTGAAAGTATGACAGAGTCAGCCCTTTGTATGCATACTATACATATTTATTCAAGATACAAGATTCAAATAAATTATGCAGCACTAAATCTAATATTCAACAATGGCTTAGATACATGAAAATATATCACGATGGTAGAGAAGCGAACTTCGACAAAAAGGTCTGATATTCGGGTATTTTTTTTTTTTTTTTTTTTTTATTTTTTTTTTACGGTTGATTTTTATTCTTGTTTCCTGTCACGGATGTGCACGGGAAATTATTGCCAACTTTCTGTATATGTCTGACTTTACTCCTGTAATTGCTTACTGGCTGTGGAAATAAAAAGGGGGGGGAGGGTATTAAGAACATTATCTTTATTGATATAATATGCAGTCGTGGGCAAAACAACGGCCTTATCACTTAGAATTGTCTAAGATGTTAGCAGGAATTAATAGGACTGCAATAGACCAAGGAGAACAACTTGTCCTTCGACTGTTTCTAGTTTCTAACAGAAAAGAGTTCTGTCCCTTAGATGACGTCCTAACCGACGAATACTCGAAGTTCGATGTGGTATGGAAGGAAGATTATATTTGCACGAAAAACACAAATAAGTTGTCAGGTCGAGAGTTTCAGTCTACGAAAGGGTGATATTTTAAGTTAAATATATGCATTCAATGATTACACACAGAACTGAATAGATGTGACATGAAGAGATAATTATTTTTATCAAATGATCCACACAATGTTTTTTCCAGTAAAAGCGTGGAATGTGAAGAGAAAATGGGCTCTTTCAATGACTACACACGATTAATATTAGTAAAAGTGTGGTACGTGAACTGAAATTGTACTCACTTAATGACCCCACACAATTAATAAGAAAGAGGCGATATGTGGTGAGAAAACGTCGCCAGTGATCACCAAACCGGAATGTCCCGACGTCAATGCGAACTCCTTTACATTTATTCAGCTGAGATTTGCAAACAATTCTTCTCACATAACATGAACTTAATGTCAAATAGATAAATATTTGAAACTCATGAAAATGGATCCTAAATGAAATATTAGAAGTAAAGAAATTTTAAAATAATACCATAAATTAAGTTCTACTTTAAAGTACTGAAATTACATTATTAGCTATATGTATCTTAAAATTCTTTAACTAGCGATAGTGTTAATGAGATAAAAAAATAATTCTAAAATAAATCTTACGTAAATTATAGAAGTAACTAAAATCTAAATTTAAAGTAGACACCCATGTCTTGCTATGTTGACTCTTAAAACTGGCTGTTGCGTGCTGCTGTACATACCTAAGGAATGTGGGCTTCCCACACTCTGTTGTCTCCTTGAGGGGCTCCGAGTGGCCGAGTGGTCTAAAGCGCTCTCCGTTACGGATCACTGCCATCTTTCGTCTATCTGCGTGAGTTCGAGTCTCAGATTCGGCCAATGTGGGTATGTGATAAAGCTTACCAGTAGCTTCTCGTGGGTCGGTGATTCTTTCTGGGGTTTTCCCGGGTTCTTCCTCCACCATTAATACTGGCCGCCATTTATAGCCGATCGTGTGCTGAAAAATGGCGTCAAACCTTACAACAACAACAACTACAACTGTTGTCTTCTTGCTGTGCACCGGATTTCTGGCTACTGATTGGAACTTTCCCGGGTCTTAAATACCGTAAAGCGTAAAGTTGGAAATTTGCTGCAAAACCAAAGAAAGTTGGAAGACTATTGGAAAAGTGTTGGATGTTGGAGAAGTTGGAAAATTGTTGGAAAATCCTAATTCGTCTTGAGACTATAAATCTATGAAAAATAATTATTATTTCCAACTAAAATGATATATTTGTTGAAATTATTACCCGCTGAAAATACTTTATTGAAAACTTATCCAAAATCCATTGCAAAACCGCAATTTCGTAACTCATTTCGCCTTCCATACGGGTGTATTATACTTGACCTATCTGGATCACGCTCTGTGACCTATAAACAGCAAAGGCAGTGACCTATGAAAGATACACTCAGTGCTAATCATATGATTCCCGGCATTTTCAATAAGGATCGATGACATCTGATACATATCATATCCGATAAGCGAACATGGTCTCCGCAATCGCCCCCAACCCCAACCCCCCAATCTAAAAAACTTTTTTTTTTCATGCAAACTTTGCAAATGCGTCCTTCGAAATCGCCAGTAGGTCAGATGTACATGTATGTAGCCTGGAACGCTAAATAATCGCAGTACTTAATGTTGTCAATCGATAATCATAATAATAAATATTATTTAGCTTTATATTAATTTTGAATGCAATGTTAGCAAAGAAATAAAAATATATAAAAGAGTCTGCAAATAATAATAATAAATAATATTATTATCATTATTATTATTATTATTATTGAATTATTACTGATTTTAAAAAGTTTATCTGCTCGCATTTTCCTATTTATGTACGATAAGTATGATCATAAGTAACGATTTGTCAATTTCGGTCCATATTGGTTAGCATGGAATGAAATTCCAAGTTTAACCTTAAAAAGGACATATATGTCACCGTCGGTATATGACCCATAATCATAAAACAGCAGACGATACTCTGTGTATATTTCGTAATCAAAGCTAGAGACCACCTATTCAAAATTAATCGGGAAATCCCGTTTGCCGCTATAATCCCGCGATATCACAGCGTTGGAGTATACCATAATCAGCTGATTATTCCAATGACCATTATTATTTTAACTGTAACTTATTTTCTTCCAACCTGAAACGTTACTTTCTGGAAAACAAAATTTGTTGTGTAGTGTACTAACTGTTATCCTATATGTCGTTGATTATAGCGTTTAAAGAACTTTCATCAATTACCGTAAAGACAATGAAAACTTCGTCCGTTAAAGTAGCTTTTGTTTGATGTGTGGCGTCCTCGCAAACACTTAACTCTAATAATAAAAAAATAAACATATATACCCTTTATTTTAAAATTTGTTTCTATATTTATTGGTCACACTGTAGCGATCAGAATATGAAACAAAACTATTCTTGTTCCACTTATCCATAATGTTAGTCTCATTCACAGGTGCTCGAAGAGAGTTTAGTGATCAAATGTTAGAACTGCGAAAATTTTGCCAGCCAGGACAAACTTGTGCTTATATGGAACATGATCTATTTACTGAGAGACACGGTCTTTTTTTGATTGGCCATTTATGAAATAGAAATATGTCTGTGTAGGCTGATCCAATCAGGAACAAAAACAGCAATAAGATAGTGGGAGGGGGGTGAAGTGCAACTATTAATGTCAAGTTACAATGAATGAAAGAAAGCGATAAATCCTGCTTCTGTATTGTAAAATAAATACTTTTTACAAAAAAATCGTGCTTGGATTATACAGGAGCTATTATAACTATAGCGCAAGTGCCACCGGTCATGTAGGCATTCAACACCGATTATTTCAGTAATGGGTGTTACTTTTTATAATTTGATTCTACATACATTTCAGTGGCAAGTATTCACTTCATTTCGATTCGTATAAATACATATTCTTTTGAAAGGTCATTATTTCGATGCCCCGAGTGATGCATACTGCAAAATCAATGTTAAAGACATTTTTGGAGGAAATGAACCTAAGGTGTGATAACATTCAATCCGGTTTGGATGTCGCGCGCTGTTATGTTACAATGAAAGCTATGCATATTGATAAACAAGTTCTTACTACCCTAGAATTTGACGATTCCACTCGACACACTCTTATTTTGACCCAAGTTTGCTACATGGCCACCTTTGTAAAAATCCATAGCGATAGATAATTTTCGTCCGAAAGTTTCTTGCTGCAAGGTGAGATGCAGAGCATTCAATAATCAGGACGGAATAAACTTTGGTTAAAGAAAATTAGTGTTAAATTTTATAAGAACAATTCATATTTAATTTAAAATGAGTAAATGTGCATACATTACCTATGTGACGTGTGCTATATTCATGTACGTCTTCATGCGCTTATAGCTTTTTTATCGATACAGATTACACTTTTTTTAAAATAAAAAAAACATCTAGAAAATTAATGGATGATGTTATAAGCACGGAAATAGTGCATATCTGGAGAGAGAGATTGTCGAGCCCTATAATAGAAGTCGATGAAATAGCATAATTTATCTTACTTGTTGAAGTTAACGGCTTCGCCATACTTTAGTATGTATCAAAATGGTTCTAATCACTTCATTATATCGACTTTTATTTCCTTTAAATTCATAAATGTACTTGAAGGTCCTCATGCTGTCGTTCTCAACGACAAACCAGCAGAGTCCACCCTATAGATGGGAAGGTAAATGTGACGTTTTATCCAATCCTTTTCGTCAGCTACACCCTTCTGATATTCATTGTAAAATGAATGTTTGCTTACATTTTTGTATGCTTGCATAGATTACCTGTATTAGATTTTCAGGGCATTACAGCAGTCATTTTTCTTTTTTTTTTTTTTTTTTTGCATATTTTAAAACTGTCTGGAATTGGACATTTGTTAACATTGTTACCAATATTAAGCATAAAACGCTTTTACTCGTATGTAAATGACCTAATTAAATTTTCAGAAAATTCCATGAATTTTGTTTATTTAGTTTTTACACAATTTTTTGAATATTTTGGATTTATACATTTTGAATGTAAACCTTGGCAGAACTATTAAACAAGAAAACTTGACGTCGACAAGGGAAAGAAAATGTCTCGCTCTTTCGCAATTTTATCTCACTAAAACCGAGACAATAAATAAATACATAAATAACCAAGTGAAATTAGTACATATTCATCATCGTTTTCGAGGCACAGAAGTTCCATAGAAAAGATAATCATTTCAATTTTCTATTTTGAACAGCATTTAAACACCCAACATTATTCACATTCTTATCATTGATAGAATATTAGGGTGTTCACTTGGGTGTCATCCAAGATGTATTAGCAACGCACTTGACAAAGAAATGCAAATTAAGATCAGATGCCATAGAAAGGCTGTATAAAATAATGATTCATGAGCTACTGTTTCGAGATTTCTGAATGTCCTGATTGAAAACAATATACAATGTAATTATCAAAAGGGTCGTTGGATAGACTTATACTAAAACATTCAAATCTGTTCACTAAATAAGGCAAACAATTGACAATTATCTAGGATAAGAGAATAACAAAAAATTTATGCAGACGGCTACAAACTCAAATAAAAGCCTGAATAAAATCTAATTAATCTATCAAGACAATTAGAATTTAAATTTTTTTAAATGTTTTTTCGTGATTTGCTGCAACTTTCTGCACTCTGTTTGAGTGATTGTCCGCTGTTTGATAATCAGTGTTACCTGAATTATGTGTACTCGAGTGAGCATCCATCTTGTTTAAATTATTTCAGTCGAATTGTTATATCATGCACTGTGCACCGTATGGTCAAATATTGCCTGATATATACATAGACAGCCCATCATTTGCTTTATTAATAGTTTGCTAGGTTTACATAGATCCAGCAATGTTTCTTAATCACAATATATATAGTTCTGGGGAATCACAATATATATATAGTTCTGGGGAATAATTGTACAAATATGCAGTTTCAATGGAAATAGATACATAAATGAGAATAATTTGTTCAGCTCACTACGGAAACATAGCAAACCACTGGCAATATTACATTTTGTTGTGACGAAATAAAATATTGTGAAATATCCATTTGGAATTAAGCACTGTACAAATGTGTGTGTGTGTGTGTGTGTGTGTGTGTGTGTGTGTGTGTGTGATTTGGATTTTTAACGTAGCTTTAACGATGTTTCAGTCATATCGCTACGATGCCTGCAGTGTGGCAGTTTATAGTTATGTCTAGTACTGGGGCATCATGCCGCAGACATGTAGCATGATGTCCCACCCAGTCAGATTATCCTGACACCAAGCCAACCAGTCCTAACACTGACCTCTTAATGCTGAGAGCCAAGCGAGGCAACTGTGTGTACCATTTTTGTAAGTCTTTGGTATGACTCGGCCGGGGATCGAACCCACGACCTCCCGCATCCGAGGCGGACGCTCTAACCACTAGGCCACCGGAGCGGTCTGTACAAATGTTATAGATACTACCAACCAATAAAAAATTGTTATGTTTTACTCTCCATTTTAAACACTCTTGAATGATAGAAATATCCGTTTGATTAATATTAGTTTCTTGTTTTAACTGACACGCTTTATTTATACAAGTGCCATCAAGTCTGCATAAAAGAATTCCAATAAAAATTGTATTCATTCCAAATTCTTGAGGATACGACTATCTGATTTTGATGATAATGAAGATGTTGCGGACGATAATGATCATCGTTTACAGTAAGGACTGTTTAATATTTTATGGGGGGGGGGTGATTTATTAAACGATAACGTGGTGCCTGAGTGGTCTGATCGTTGCCATCTGACTTTTATATGCGTGGGTTCGAGTCTGTTGGTATGTGAGAAAGCTTGCCAGTAGCTCACCGTGAGTCGGTGGTTTTTACCTGGTTTTCCAGAATTCTTCCTCCACCAGTTATTCTGACCGACATATATTGCCTATCATCAGCTGAAACAAATGACCATAACCCAAAGCAAAATATTAAAAGATGGCTGCTCATAGCAGAAAAGAGGAAAGACGCAGCAAAAAAAAAATATTATACGTACCGAATAGAAGGTATGAAAAAGAACTTAGTCCACTGATTTAGATTCTCAGGATCTTGGTTTATCGCTTTACTAATATCAATATATGTTATATCACATTGCACGGAATACCTCTGTATATCTGCAATTCCTGACCTTGACATACCGTGTCAAAGGACGCATACCAGAGAAGTAAGAATGTCGCTAGCAATCACATCTTAAGATGTTAAGGAGGGCTCATGCCGCTTGTTCTACATACCCGAGTCTACATGAGAGGTAAGGACTTTTATGTGGCCCTCACTAATTTTCACCAAGCTGACGTGGTTTAAATATTAAGCACGGAAATAGTTCATATCTGGAGAGAGAGAGAAAGAGAGAGAGAGAATATATGCACTTTAATGGACTCCGCGTGATCTAATAAAATTAAACTTATATAGTCATTATGAAGACTTTGCAGGTACTGACGAACCAATAGGCGTAAATGCACACTATGCCCCTACAGCAAGGCATTTTGCAATTATATTCGATATAATTCGTACTAATTAAGGGGTGTATGACACACTCTGATTGTGGTGTATTGTGGTATAGATAAGTTCTATGTCTTGGCGGTTACATGTTTATAACTATATATACTAGTGAATGTTAATTATTCATATATTGTTGTTCTTGCTTTTATTCTGAACTAAGGCCATTTTTCAACATATGATACGCTATCCAGGGAGCACCTTGAGAAGAACCACCGAGCTACGGGACGCTACTGGCAAACTTTCTCACATTGACACATAGGTCGAGCCCGAGACTCGAACCCATGAAGAAGAAGTGAGATGGAAGCAGTCTGTAAATTCGAGATGTTTGAACACTCGGCCAACAGGGACTCCATTGTTTCATACGTAAAAAAAATTCATGCATGTACATAGACGCAATTATCCTTTGAATTATTACACCTAAATGCAACTTGTGGTCCATTTAGCTCTGTTTGATACCCTAAAAATTGAAACAAATGAAACAACTAGTGTTGCGGATCAGACGTGTCGTTTTACAAACAGTCTTCGATTCATAGGAAGTATCTCTTGGGAGACCCTCGCCTCAGCAACATCGGAAAGATGCTGGAGTTACCTTCCTTGTAAAATAGACACTGGTGCAGAGAACAGAGTTTATGCACAAATTTAATGTTTCGTACACCTGCCTAATGTAAAACTTCATAAAAAATTAAAATGCATAAGTGAGATCGGAAAGGTCCATATTTTTGGATAGGTATAGTTAAGCAAAACATAAGAATATGATTCACTTGACCTGACAAGTAAGTGGAAATTCATAGAATAAAAGGTTAATGCACCCAACCCCCAAATTTACATATGCATTTTTCGTGCCCGAAGGCCATTTTTGAGAACACGTGATGCTCAGAGTGCAAATACAAGTCCTTTCCCTGGGTGGTAATTATGACAAACATTGTGTATTTAATAGCTTGATGCAATTCAAAATAGTTGTCATCCATTCAGTTGTTAGACATTATACTTGCCTTGAACCAACCAATTTTATCTCTTGCTATAAGTGGCTAGCTCTGCTTCCTAGCCGACTATTTGTATTTCACTGGCTACATAATGTTCAGTGACTGCACGAGGTGTACATGTCTCACATCAATTTCAAGAACAACATAAGTCGGAAAGACCAAATTCACAAATATATCCATATCTGTAATCATTACACAATCGTAGCTCATATAGTCACACCATAGCCTAAAGTTAAGAAATTTGCCAGGGACCAATTTGCGAATCTGTCCCGTGCCACATTAGGTTCCGATTAATAGTTTTCTTTCTATAAACCTTTGACAGCACATAACCTATGACAATAAGCCAGGCTGTCTCGTAAATTGTGCTCTCATTCTCATCGGTAAGCACTGTTTGCATAGGAAACGAAGTTGGCATCGGTATATATGTATTGAACTGCGGTGGAAGACAACAAGTTATATGACTTCCAAGTTAAACCGTACCTACACGAACCGATAAAAAGAATAACACTATGTTATTATTTTGCTGGTGATCGAATGTCACAGGTTATGCATACTATGGTAAGAACAGAGTTTAATAGTTTATATTTGAAAAATATATCTGACCAAAAGTGTTGTTTGTGCTGTGAGATAAAGAATGCAAAAGATTTTCGTCTAGACTGTCCAAAATACCCGGATTATAATGATCATATATTATACACACACCGATTAGCTCTCACAATTGAAACGTTATTGTTTGCAAGCCTACATTCGCTGACGAAAGAGCATGCACATGTTTTTGATAGTATGATAATAGCGATTTTTGCAAGAGTCCAGGTTATGATTGGTTTTATGATAATTTGGTCAGTTCTTTTGGAATGATAAATGATAATAAGTATTTAGATCAATTAACTTTGCTTATAAATAAATAGTATCTCAGCAACTCATCTTTTTTAAAGATAAAATTTATTTTTAAAACTTCGAGACCAATATCTGTTCTCAATAATATCTTGAAAGTGGCCTCAGCATGGATTGCATATAAGATTTTTTTAAAAATTACCATACATAATTAATGACAATCAAACTGGTTTTACTGCTGGTAGATCTGTTATGATACGGTTTGCATCATAACCTTCTTCTTATCTCTTGCTATGAGAAGGGATTACTCATAAGTTACTAAATGTCTTTGCCCATGGTTAGAGAGAGAGAGAGAGATGAAGGAGTTCAGCCTCTCTAACAAGGGTGTCACAAATAAGCGTGTAGATACGGATATATATATATATATATATATATATATATATATATATATATACATTCTAAAGATACATTTAGAAAGCCTTTATATTTAAAATACACGAAATACATATGAAATTACACTTTCCCATCGAGCGTACCAACTTCATTGTATAATTTCTGCCTTTTAGAATGTAATACAGATAATTAAATCTCGATTACTTCATGATATCCAATGAATATAGAACTCAATAGTTGCGATTAATGCAGCAATCATTTTGAAGAAATATATTTTACTAAATTTAAAAAGAATACTAATTTGGAATAGGTTACTAAACATTACTCATTATTAGTCACGTGCAATATAACTGATCCTGAAGAAACGTTTAGTTTAATGACATATATCGTTTTACTATTTTATAAAGCTTTTAAGTTGAATTTTCAATTATGGTTATGCAGATATCATTTCTTTTGCAATCAATTAATTTATTTTCATAAGCCGTAGTTGTTCGATATATTGATGTTCAAAGTTACTAAGATGCGATCAGTTGTCTAAGTCTACAAGGCGCATGTAACTGATTAGGTCTTGCATACCCTTCAGAGGCCCCCAAAATGCGATTTTGACAATATGACATCGACTTCAGGGCTCCCATTCCCAAGCTGGTAAAATAATTGTATTAAAAATGATCTCATGAGGAGGGATTGACTTGGGGAATAACTTCATCATCACCATCATTATCGTCATCATTATCATCTTATTATTATTATTATTATTATTATTATCAAAATTATTACGTGTATTTTCGTTCATGCCTGCCATTTCTGGGGGTGGGGTGGAGGGGCTGAGTTACGTACCTAAAATTACTTCTGAAATCTGTCACCAACTCAAACATATAGCTATCTCAAACAGCTTTATTTATATTTCTGTAGGAATATGTGTCGTCATAATTCAGATAATGATTCACACACTTGAATGCTATATATTTAATTAGAATTCGGAATTAGCAAATCTTCCAACTCATCAAATAATTATTTTCTTTCTTGGATTATTAGTAAGATTATCATGTTATATGTACTTCATGGTCCATTTAACACACGGAAAGAAGTAAATAAGCTTACTTTAGTGATGCAAAATGTTTGAGAAAGCGAACTGAAACCCTTTCTTCGTTGTTCCTTTACATCCTCTCTCTCTCTCTCTCTCTCTCTCTCTCTCTCTCTCAGATAACATTGTAACGTGATATGCATAAAGGTTCCCTTTGTAACTATGCGGTCTTCGATGTAACTCCCGATTCCGGCATTTTCGATGGTAAGTAGGTAAACCAAATGGAAGGTTAATGAGATCCCTTCCTGATTAACCAAATAAGTATACACACTTTCTGAGCATGGAAAGGTAAAAAAAGAATTTGAATATTCAACATGAATTCCACCTTTCGTCTGTTCTCACCCCTAGAATTTTACCCAACGGATAGGTTTTTGAGACGGGTGTGACAAAGTAGGAGAGTGCGAGGATATATGCTGTACAAATGCTTTCATTATTTTTGTGAATGAGTCATTTAATTTTATTAATTTTCCATAAAATCATTCTATATTTTAATGTTTTGCCACTGTCTAACACTATTATCTCATTTTAAACAAGATCATCATTTCAGTTAAGTGCATCTGTCAAGAAGGCGGCAGTGTCTGTTCCAGCTTAAGTGAGGTTAACACCATAATGCTAAATTAAATTATGCAACAGAATTTGAAAGGAACCAGGGAGTACAAAAGTTATGAAGGTTCAATTATAACGTTTAATAAAATTGTCCATATTTGCTCTTCAGAGATAGGACAGATATCAACAATGCAGAATCATGATAGTGGCTAGTTCTTCTTAGCCGACCATTAGTACAACACTATATAGATGCTATAGTGCAACGATGTGAGGTGTACATACATCATATCAATTTCAAAACAGAACATAAAAGAACAGCTAGTTTATTAAGACTGTAGGCCTCCAGCTTATAATAAAAAAAATATAATAAAACAGAGCATAATACACAGTGCGCCATAAACCGTATAGTGACATACGTTTATTTCAGCTGTTGATATTGATGATTTGAACAGCTGATCTCTTAGTTTAAAAACAAAATACAAACATTTTGAAACATTTGTAATAAGGCTGAGAGGACAGTAAACTTATACGTTTATCTTACGAAGGGTTGATACAATGCATCTCGTCGACATAAGAAGTACACATACATACACAATGATATTTATCTTCCACACAATTAATATTTTCTTTAAGACATTATTCGCAAGCCTTTGATCCCTTTCAATGTTAGGGTGTCTTCCTTGTTCAATCATCCAATCATGTTTAAAACATCGAAAAGATGCAAATAATTTTCTGAAAAGAACAGGTAGATCTAATGTTAAATATTTATCAATACCCAATGACGACTTATATTCACTTTAATAAACATATTTTGTAGCATTTTACTGGCCAGATCTGTAAGGATGAATCAGATAGATAGTTAGAAAACTGTTTCTTTCACCAATTTCTTGAACATGCCATGCTTTTTAACATAATATAACACGTTGGCATATGTATAATTTTCGTCCAACACTGTACACGTCTGAACATAAAGTTTGTACTCATATCTATTTCAAGAACAGCACAAGCCAGAATCGCTTAGTTCACACATATATCCATATGTTTTTTTACTTAACGCTAATAGCTGAAAACGCACGTGATAGCTTTGAGTCAGTACATGTAATAGGGGCCAGTTTGCAATACGATTATTTGTTTTTCGTACCTGTTACTTCAGGAATTAGTTCTTTCCTTCTTTAGTCTGAGTTTGTTTACATGGTTTTGTCAGGGATGTGATATAAGCCCGTGACGCAATACTGCTCTGGTGGAAATGTAGTTTAGTTGGAAGTCGCAAGTGCATGAATATCCCAGTCGACTCATCCACGTTCAACCGATTTCATCCTGTCTAAGCAAGACAGTCATATTAGCAATTTAGAATTTCGTTCTAGCGAAGGTGCAAGAGTTATTGCAATGAATTATCTTGGTATCCGTATAAAAGACAACTCTGTACACATTCGTAATTTGTCAAGATAAATATCCCCGGTTCGCTGGACTATTATTAATTTAAAAGAGTCTCATGCTAATGGTATGTTTTGGTCATTATCAAGGTCATCATCATTGAAACCTTCGAGTTTTCTGAGGCTAAGGTATTTGCAACATAAGTGAGTCCAGGGTGCACGTAACAGAATCAGTGTCGTTCCTAAGATGACGCAACGTAAATAAAATTAGAAAACATGATAGGTTTCTTTCTTCTGGTTTTGATCATTGTAATATGCAAGTTCGTGATGTTCATTACGGTGCCTTCCTTGCCATCGCTTTTGTTGTTCTGTGCATTCCTTTTAACCATCTTTGCCTTAGACATCTTTTTTTTTTATTTTATTCCATTAGGTTGGTTCTTTTCTTCATATTTTCACAAACCTACAATAAATACATCTCAACAAATTTGTCTTTATGTCACATTTTGGACATGACCTTTTATCCGTCTCTTTACTGGGTCATTTTATATTCAAATTATAATTTTGTATCAATCTGTTTACTGGGTCATTTAATATTCAAATCATGGCTTTGTATCGGTCTGTGTACTGAGCCATTTGATATTCAAATCATGACTTTGTATCTATCGTTGGCTTTTAAGTAACTACATTCAATTCTGTAATGATTAAGTTAACAGTCAAATTTTGATTGACAGTTAAACCGAGGATGAACAACCTTAAATAATTGAGAAATTAGTCAGAAGAGAAAGAAATTGTAATATAAGTAAATATACCAGGCATAATTGAACTTGGGGGACAATTTAGAAATGTTCACATAAATTCCTTTTTAATCTTAAAACGTAACTGAACTGTCTTTCACACCTAACAAATTAAACACTTTTGCCAAGCTTTTGTTAACGTCGTTTAGACTAATAAAGATCGCATCGTGTGATGCGGCCAAAACTAAACGTTATTAGTTTCATAACACGCGTACATCTTTCGTGCGTGCTTGGAAAATATTTGTAAACTATGATTAAACAGTAGTAACATTTTTAATGTTTCAAACGTTGTTACTATTTTTTAAACTATTTATAATTATACATTTCGAGCTTCAGCAACGCAAAAGCCGTACATGCATGGCTTATAATCGATTTTCAAGCTTCATTACCTCATACAGCCTGCAAAATGTAAAGTTAATGTCTTAACGCGATTAAACTTTTAGCAAACTGATCTATAAATGTAGCCTATTTGTGCGTTACTTAAATATTAATGTGCACTATTCTCACAATGACAAATAACAATAACACCTGTAAATAGTGTTATGTTTAAGTCACCAGTAAGATCAGTGCGTTTTTTTTTTGTTTGTTTTGTTGGTTTTTTTCAGTAGGACAATCGATTTCGGACTTGCGCCAGGAAGAACAATCTCGTAAAATGAGAATATCAACCCATTGATTCAAGGGCACGGTCCGTTATTTTGATTTATATATTGGCTGGATATAGTAGGCAAATAAGTTCCGCATACCAAATAATGTATACAAAAGCGACAAAGCCGTTTTATAGATCTGATCAATTAATTTCAAGAACTCGTCCATAATCTAGCTATGTTTTTCTAGGTCACATAGAGTACATGGCCCATATATTGATCCACATATTGACACCTTTATTTAAGTTTACTTTTCAAAACATGACAAACACTGACCAATGAGTTAGTGTAAAGCAATTACGTTTATATGAAAAAATGAAGAACACAATCATGTATATCTTGGTAAATGATACGCTATGAGGATAGATATAAATAGATTGATATGTAAGTCCATCGATAGAAGGATACGATTGTAGAATGAATTAATTGATTTAAGGACAGAGATAGGTTGATAAAAAATACTGATATAACATAAGTTAAAACTGAGTTCAACGAGTATCAAATAGAAAAGACTCCAGTACCCCGACTAAACTACTTTCCAAATATATCCACCATTAGTTTCCAAATGAAAAAGAAATTTGTGCTTTGAAAAGTTTTGACATTACTATTCACTGTCGTCTATACTTCACTAACGAACATTTTGCTAACAATCTATCCATGTTAAAAATTATTTGGTAGAAAAATAATTTAACATCAAAGTTTAAGGTAGCATAGAATGTTCCAAAAAAAATGAGTGCGTAACTAATAATGTAGCAATTGTAAGTTATACAAACCATTATATACTTGCTTGCTTGTATATTAAATAGCAAAACCAAAACAGTGCTCAGAGAACATTTTATTTTTGTATCAAATGTCTAACTATATCTCGGACAAGTTCCAACTGTTTCAGAGCAACAAAATGTAAATATATATCAAAAATGATAAACGTGTAATACATCATTTATATCCCCTTATATTAATCACGGAAGTCGTCATTTCAAGAAAGAATACATAAAAGAAGATTGATTACGCAGAAGCATCTGCATAATACATTAACGTTCTTATCGTTCTAGTCATCGTAAACCATGTTTGCTTCATGTATTTGGAACCTGGTCCAGGCCGAAGGCATTGTACACATTTTAATCACTCAAGACGTTGTTGCAGGAGGGAATAGAAACATAGATCAGGAAGAAATACAAAAATTGATTATGTATAACTGCATTATTTCAACGTCATCGTTCGTATCATTTTAATCCTGATACACCCTATCCATTCTTCTTTAAATATTTGGAGAGTTGACGAGGCCGAACACATTCTGAGGAGAACTGCACCTGCATTCCAGCGTGCCAGTAACTCGATAGCACGTGCCGCCCCAATCGGTACATTTCCCCCATATGTCCCCCTTGTCATAACAACGGCCAAACCTGTACCAGCACTGTCGCCCGTCCGTTCGAGCCATGAAGATACAGATGAGAATGACAGTAATGGAAGGAAGCCTCATCTTGACTATGATCTGAAATGAATATATTTTGTACTCTCAATCTCATAGAAATTTAGTGTAAAATCCTATCAAAATCAACCATAACTTTCCCCTCCCTTTCCAGATCTCTCCTCTAAAATTATTTAACTTTCAAAGAACCTGCATTTGCTATTGCCCTTTACTAGATATTAGTGATAATACCACTACACTCTAAGGGCCATTGTCCCAAGTCTTAAGATGAGCTTTCTGTCTTGGAATTATCATTTACCATCTGGCTATATTTCTCGTCAAGTAATAAATATTAGCGGTCCATAATATGATGTGCGGCAAGTATCAACTGCTCGCCAACGTTATTTTATAGGATGAGTTTTCAAACTGTTATTTCACTCTTTTCCAGGAAGTCAAACATGATATGTATGCACCACGGAGTATCCACTCTCATTTTCAGGTGTCTAAGACGCATAGCAAACTATGCATTTAATGTAATAACCTACGTGATCTTTGGTGCGCGACGAATGCAATAATGGTTATATTTCGGACTAGGTTCGAAGTGCTACCAAAAATGTGCTAAAATCGGAAACAAAACTAAGGATACTAAGCTAAAGATGACTAAGAAACTGTGTTCCTCAATGACGTTAGCTGTTTGCAAACTCCTGCCTTCAAAAGCATCTCGCCATCTGCTAATGGTTATCGTACATGATTTGGGCATATAAATCTATATATAATTGAATTTTTGTTTTCTCATTACGATTGAAAGCAATCAGATTGGCATGGCCATTTTAAATTTCCCGGTTCATAACTGAATGAACCCAATCTTTTCGAAGTCACTCTTACCTGCTCTACTTTTCTTAACATAATACACATTGCCTATTATATTTAGAATAAAAGATCACTCAAACTCAGACATATTAAGCTATATTTAAATATGAACCAAATACTGGACCTTTTCCTAGATAAACGAGATACTGAACTATTTTTGTTTGCTAATGCTACAATTAAAATATACTTTAAATGAATAAATAAGCATGGTCTGCCTTTATTTATTGATGTGAAAGACATGACGATACCATAAGCAATGTGTTTATGTATTAATGCCTGATATGAAATCTATATACCGTTGCAATATGGAGATTTTAAATTTGTTTTGTAGAAGAAAAAAAATATAAAGATAAGAAAAGAGATAAACACTTTGTGGCCAGAGGTGGATTCGAACTTACAACCTTCGCATTAACGATTTAACCATTTTGGGCTAAGCAAAACGTCTGACATATAAAGTATTAAATAATGCATACAAGCCTATATGCTAGGTGAGGTGAAGAATTCGTACAATCCAGGTATTATATAAATCCAAATTAATTTGCGGACCATTGACAAATGAAGGCAGATTTTCATAATGTATACATACTTATTTAATGGTCCTTGTACACGGTATCCCAGCCACAGTGAGCGTTTAACTTTTATTTTGTTATGCAGTCCATTTAAAACCAACCGCTTAACTCGTGAGTGAGAATCGTGACACTACAGAAACGTGGTAATCCATCCTGAATTGGCTGTTAACCAGTCAGGTTATGATACACATACCGGATTTATGCTAAACAGTGCATTTTGTCAAACTTCATTTAGAGAACCACATAGCCCCTTCTGAATGAATCAATGAATGAAACAGTATAGCTATCGCTGGATTAATTATCCCCCATAAGGCAAGTATGTACTTAGGATGATGAACTTAAGGTTTCGCGTCTTAGAAATAAAGCTGTCAGAAAATTATACAGTCATTCCTTTCTTCCACAAAAGTATACACATTTTCGTTGTTGATTATGTTTAATTCCATTTTCGCAAGTCACTGTGGATAGATGAATGTGGGTGAAAATGATACAATGTTATAGACAATAATGCACCCCTAGAGCAATGAAAATATTTGCAATTAAAAAAAAAACAGTTACCGCACAATCGTTGCTTTATACAGTGTTGCTTACAAAGTGTTGCATTTGTAATTGCTGCTATATGAAAACGAATGCACAAAAGACCATAATTATCGCAAACAGTGCTGTCGGACAAGAGAAGAGAACATGTAATCAGACTGAGGTGATGCCCATTACGCTGTCAGACACGCCCATGTATCACGGGGTAAAACCGATGTGACTCATGTACATGTACACAAAACACAAAATAACCCGAAGGTATAGCATATATTCCTATTATTCATGTGTGATTATCAAAGAATGTGTTCCCAGCCGAAAAACGGATGCACCTAAAATGATTATCTGTTAATAAAAAAATATGTCTTCAATTGTTATAAACTGTAGAAACACTCTTGTCTTACCAGTTTGCAACCGATTTGGGGAGTAAATGATGTTATAATACTGTAAAGTTGCACACATTGCGTCACAGTAGGTTTTTTTTCCTTTTCATCTCTATAAAATTATAAGAATTAAATAACTTGGACTCAGTTAATGATCACTAATGAATAATTCAAAACGTAAAACCAAATGCGTAATTACTTAACTAAAGCTAGTGAGTATTTCTTAGTAATGAATAGGTAATACCGTGTAACACACAATACAAGTGTCTTATTATTTATGATGGTTTCAATGCAGCGCTTTCCAACGGCTACAATTTGGATATATTGACCAACCCATAACTTTAATTACGATAAATATTTGCTTGCAAAATTTTGTCAACCAGTCGAACGAGTCAACCACAGACAATTGTTGTTGTTGTTGTTGTTGTTGTTTGGTTTAACGCCACTTTTCAAAGCAAGAGAGTCCATACATAGTGGCCAGTAAAAATGGTGGAGGAAGAACCCGGGAAATCCCCGAAAAGAACCACCGACCCACGAGAAGCTACTGGCAAGCATTCTCACGTACTCACATTGGCCGATCCCTCAACCACAGACAAACGAAAGCGCAACGTAAGAGATTTTGCTGGATCGGATTTTCAGGTGGCCCACCCATCATATTCAAGTACAAGCAAAGTAGCTGGGATGAGAACGAGGTATATTCCAAATGGGTGGACCCAAATGAAAACCAGGTCCCCGTATTTGGTTTCTTTCGGATTTTATCGTTGGCCAAAACATGGTACACATCTTGTATGAACTCTAACAATATATGATTCATAATATACGTGTCAATAAAAATAAATAGTCCTTTTTTTTCTAAGACTAATTTTTTTTAATAAAAAAATTCAGCTTAGCAACAGACGACAATAAAACTGCAATTTGGCCCTTTTCCCGACTCCTGTTCTACCTAGTACATATCAACATTGTATAGTATTGACTAATATTTCTAACCGCTCCGGTGGCCTAGTGATTAGAGCATCCGCATCGGTCGAGGGTTCTGTCCCCGGCCGAGTCATATCAAAAACTTATTAAAATGGTACTAACAGCTGCCTCGCTTGGCACTCAGCATTAAGAGGCTAGTGTTAGGACTGTTCGGTCTGGTGTCAGGATAATATGACTGGGTGGGACATCATGCTACATGTCCGCGACATGATGCCCTCATGCTAGACATCACTATAAACTGCCACACTGCAGACATCGTAGCGATATGACTGAAAAAGTATTAAAGCTACATTAAAAATCAAATCACACATAGACACACACACACACACAAATATTTCTTAACCGCATATGTCATTAGAGATAAGGAAGTACAAGATTCCACCTTATCCTCTTTGTGGAACACTGTTCTTTATAACCTGTGATGTGTTAAAGGCCGTTAAATAAGATCAAAATACAATTATGTAACAGCATACATGTAGCGACTTAATATCAGTAAACAGATTTCAGATATATGGACAGTCTTCATAATAACGATAAATGGGCTAAACAGAAGACTGCATGTAAATAACATAATTTGCCTTTAAGGCACTGAAACGTATAAATATTTAATTAAACTTACCTCAGGAAATTGTACGTTATATAGACGAGTTTGGAACAGGTAAGCTGTGACGGTTTCAGTGTAATGTACAACGAATACTAGTCGACTTATTTGGCGGTGATTTTATTTACACTCCGGTAAACAGAACACTCCTTACAGTTTACCCGTTTGAAATAATTATTGTCGTCGCGTCACAAGGAAGAGACAAAACGGGTTGAAGGGCACGCTACTTCAGGGTCTTTTTAATAAATTAAATTGAAACGTTTGATGCATGTATGCACTTTATTTACATTAATGAATGAATAATTTAGTTTTACCCTATGTTGCTTTATTGAATACCCCCACCCATTTACAAATATTATAAAAATCAAACAGTATAATGGTCAAGAGTCCAAAGTTTGGTTGATCCGACAGTTTGTAACATCGAGAAAAGGATTCAAAGGTTCACAAACTAGAAGGTTGTTTTATTCCTAAGGATTTTTACAACAATGAGTCCATAGGTCCGAAGGGTCCATTAGTCCGGAAACATTTGAATGAAAGATTCACAAGTCCTAAGGTTCAGAAGATAACTGAAATTAGGTTCCTTGTTTCTAACATTCAATAATTTAAAAGTGTGTTTTATTGACCCGGAATAACACACCTTCGAACCACGGAACCTTCGGACTATTAAACCTTTCATTCGAACCAGTGAACCTGTGGACTACTAAACCCTTCTCTCGAGCGAATAAACATTGGATTCACGCACTTTCTTATAACTGAATCTTGAAACAACTGAACCCCTATTTCGAACTGATGACCCTTTAAATGAATGACCATTCTACACAGTGAACCTTTCTTTAGTAACGTAGAACCTTCGGACGATCGAAGTGAACCAGAACCATATGTCAATAATTAAAGTTATCTAAAGGCTATATGAATACATTTGCATGTATATAGCTATGTAGTTGAGAAAGGGTTAGAATGTACATATAGTCAGAAGAAGATAAAAACCAGACATAAGCATGTATATAAACAGTAATTTGATAAGTCGGAAAGGGTTTCGAGAGAGGGAATAAAATTAGGAAAAAAGATACAGTACTGAAAAATTAAACAACCAAGAACAATCTTCCAGCCAGGGAAACTCATTAACCTACGATATCTGGAACCGACATCTACTTTTCACAGCATCATACTGGTCGTTGTTGTCTTTAAAACAAGTTAATTAGAGCTAGAGACCTTGTCAATTTTCTTTTCTTTGCCCAGAAAAAACAGTAAATTCATTGTGAACACTTATTTTGTCCCTTCTCGTAACAGTTATCATCTAGTCACTTTGAAATATAAGCAACAGGGAGGTCGTACAGACCACTATGAAAAAGGTCCGATTTGTAAAATCAACGCTTCTACCAAGAATGGACAGGAAGTAATTTCCATACTATTTATTTCAGTAGTATGAAATTATCGATTTAGAGAAAGGATATGGGAGATTGCACATACAAGGTCAGAAAGATAAACCGAGGCCTCTAATGTGTCGGTTAGTCCACCACCTCCTTGACCTTGTGTGTCAAATTTCCGTTCGTCATCGTTCACGAACCGAGACATTCGTGCTGGTCCTTCCACTCGGAGGGGGTTAATAAAAATGATGACAGGTTTCTCAACCAAAGATTTTATCTAGACCAATGCGATATCGTGTTGTCGGATCAAGTAAACTTATCGTGATAAATCCGTACGGAATTTTCTGAGCATTAGCAAAGACGTTCTTCAACCTAACCATGTCCATCTCACCGGAGCACAGTTTCTCGTGGATGTCCTCAGAGTGTGACTATCAACGCCATTAAGTATAACCAAAATATTGCAGTTGTCCCTGGTAACCTTGGGAATTTGAATGTATCACTTCGTGACGTAGATCTCGACTGTGTTTTGTATGTATGCCTCGAGAATATATCCTAGCTGGATTAGTTTGTTTGTCTAATATAACATAGTCGTACGCTATGAGATTGTTGAAATCCCCGTTAAGTTCATCGACTGATGTTGGATCATCGATGTCAGTGATAAATTCAATAACATTATCGTCATCCTTTTCCAGATCTTTTGCATTTTTATTGAATTCATTAAGAAGCTCATGAATGGTTTGCAAGACAACCAAGTGTGATTGCTGCTTTAAACAACGAAGTTATGCGTGGAATTTCTATGAAACCAGTCAATGCAATCTCGAAGAAAGACATACCATTTAAGCGACTTGACTCTTTCTCACAACAACCATTACTCGGTAACGTGACGGTCGGGTATTGATATAAACCCGGTGAACTTGAAGCTGGTAAAAAGGAGCAACCGATCCTATCTGGCGTGTAACCACACAAAATATTTCCAATGTGGTAAGATCTACACCAGGCCTTCAATCTACAGACTAGATTCAACGGCTCATCAGCGTGAATTTGTCCTTGAATAATTATAAATAATTCCTGAGAATATTCAATTACCGCCGGCATGGATTCGCTAGCAAATCAAAGCACTAGCGTGCCTACGTCGGTTACATTCAAGACAGGCTAGCATCACATTTACACGTCTATGACCGAGATTACTATTAATTCGATCCATGGTAAATTATCGTGGGTCATTAAAAAAGTATCGCTACATCATTATAGTGCTACAACAAATACATTGATCTTTTGTCGTTTCTTCAGCATCATGATAAATTCAACGTCAAGATCAAATTAGCGTTTATATTGTCTGGCATGTCGCTTAGAAACTAGCTAATTTCTCCATTATCATGTCATCGTCAGTTTTCTGAGCTTAATTATCTTCCACAGTATAAACTATCCTGTGTTCATCAGACGTGTTTGTAACTCTCGATATTACTAAGTACACTAGATTTGACCATTCTACACGATCATCGACTATCCAAATATTTGTGTCATCGATTGTTATACTCTATGACGAAAGAATGGTTATTGCATATCCTAGGATCTGCTAAAGCTTTCTCATCAATGTCCACAAGGAACAAGAACAATATCATTAAGAACGAGTTTTTGTTTCTTCACGGATCCCGGAACCCTAATGTTAATATTTTGTCGACGAGTATCTGCTGTGCGATAGCATAATGGGACCAGTAGATCTGGAAATTTTTCCTTGCAAAGTCAAAAAAATAACGTTGAAGTGAATCACGAACTATTTTCCTGCATGCAACTATCAGGTCAGTAGGTCGCCATAAGTTGCTAAAATAATCAATCGTCGCTTCTTGAATTATCTCACGAATCATCCAGCATTGCTTCTCATTGGATTTAAGTCTAATCATCGTTTTTAGCTTCTTCAATGATTCATCGCTGGCCCTCTGGTCCTCTAACATTTCTACATAATACTTTACATATTGTTTCAACCAACAATGCGGGTGATTCTCCGGAAAAGGTGGTGGTTGAACACCATCGCCGCACACGACAATCAACGTCGATTTCGACGACACCAATCAAGAAAAAAATTTAAAGTATCTTTAGATGCCATACGTATCTTTGCCCGTTGATGATCCTAGAATATATTTCTCGCCCATTCTTTTTGGAGTCCACGCATCACCGCGTCATCGAAAGAAACTGTGATAAGTGTAAGACTTAACACCTCTCTCTTTCATCTCCCTGGCAAGTCGGTTAGTTGGGGTTAGCACTACCTTGTCAGAATACCTAAACAATCTGAACGCGCATGTAGTTTTATCAGAACCACCAGGACCATTATGATAAACCGTTTTATGTCGTGATTTAGAATCATTAACTGATGGTGCCAACGATGGTTGTGACAAAAGTAGATTTCTTTTAAACCAAGGATGAGGATTATAAACTGCAGATTCTGGATAATTACATATGATTTCATTTTTTACTCGCCATTGGTCCCATGGAGTATCGCCAATGCTTATCGGAAGTTCATCTAGCACCCCTATGCTTGACACGCTGATTAAAATTAATCTGTAACTATTCTGACAGCGTCCTTAGGGAATCGGTTAATCATCGATAACATGTTTGTTGGCGTATAAGCAAAGGTTCAAGATCTCAAATGAGTAAACTGCGGAGAATCACCATCATAGTAACTGGTAATGGTGCCTAGCTTGGTTCCATCTGGTATATTTACAAGTTCTCTATCCACAAATACACAGTTTTTTGTCGCAACAGCAATTATAAAGTCGAGTTATGAACCTTTTATGATAAATCTTGGACAACTGCGCTTATTACCAGATGAGGCTCCATGTGTAAATTTACTAATGACTTTGATACCTATATCCTTTGCAAATCAATTCTCATCCTTGTTGTCGACGGGTTTTTAGGCAACCAAACTGAGGTTTGTGGTCTATACGAAATTATTGCCTCACTCACTGTCATCGATAACAATATCTTCTCATCAGCATATATCTCAATAACGCTATTGGAGCCAAACCACGTTTGTTTTTTTGCGCATTTATCACTGAAATTCATCTCTGTATTGGGTTCTTTAAAATGACGACCCAACCAAGCAACAATGATCGGATAAACAGTCAATTTAAATCAAAGTCAGGTAGTAGCCATTTATCGCAACTTGAGTCATTTCATGTTTCGGATGCCCAAATATCTCAAAAAAAGGCATACAATTTAGAATAACGCCCCGCATCAACATCAGGTTCATAATTCAGTGGATAAATGGCGTAAACAACTGCCGTCACAGGATATGCTCGCTCATAATATGGCTTGTCAATTCCAGTTATCATCTTTGGTTTGGAATTTTCGTTTAACGTGGCAACATACTGACGGTGTTGTGATTCCTGAATAGGGTCACGTTTATCACGGATAATCCATAATATGTCAGCGTAAACGTCATCAGTGACAACATCACTGACGGCAACTATAAATTTTATTCCAAACAAGTATATTTGGATCGCTAGCAATCCATCGTCAAGATAATCAATAATCGTCCTTGCTCGTTAGTTGTTCATCGAAGCATCGATGAAAATATCGTCTTGCTTAATTCTGCATGTAGTCCAAACATGCACTGCTTCATCATCGCTTACCTCCTTCTTAAATTCATGGATACAACTGCGTAACTGCAAATTTGGTACTATTGATCATTTTCTCTTATCGGATAATCTGTTAAAATCGAACCTAGGATGAGAAGGTTTGATCGTGGCTAATCTTACAAACTCCTCCAATATATAAATGAGGCAAATATATTTATAATTAAAGATCAGCATAGATCAATATAGAATGACGTCACTAGCAAAGAATAGTTGCCAATGGTTAACGATTGTATCAACAACCCCCTGTGGCAAGTCTTGCTACTATAATTATTGCGGCTGTCATCAAACGAGTGTGCAACGAGCGAGTTTAGGGCCCAACCCATATTTGATAATAATGAGGCAAATCGCACAGGTGTAATCAGAAACTGTCGAATAAAAAAGTAAGTCGATTCTTTTATTAATATTGGTTACAGCATGATCTGTATTGGGGAAAAATATCTCTCCGACAAATTTGTTCATAAGTGTTTCAATGGTTTGATCAATGATGGTCTTGTTGATCATATTAACGGCCAAAAATGTTATATTTCTTTACAGAATCTTAAAGCTCTTACTCCGAAACAAAATTGTTTTAGAGGAAATAAGGATAAACATAGCAAACATCCACAGTCAGTTGGATCTGTAAATTTACACACAAGTGATAAAAAAAGATTTTCCATCAATGACCGAGGATGGAAAGTATCTAATATTCATCCATATTCAGTACAGCTTGTCGCATAAGGCATAACCAACACAGTGTTATCGAATGTACCTAAACAAAAAATAAAATTTCAGTATATATTATTAAACCACCTTAGATTCCCTGGATTGCTGTCATTAGTGGCTGTTATAGATGTGTTGATGAAACGCGTATGAAATACACCAGCTTTCTAACACGTTCACTGACGTCAGTGATTCTACCGGATACATCTGCGAGTGCTTTGTTACTCTTTGTGCCTGACTTTTTAATGTTGGTAGATTCGCTTGCAAATTGGATGATCTGATTGTTAATTTCGGCGAGTCGAGCTGAACAAGAATTCATCGGTGGTTTTACAAAGTTTATGAAAGTTTTGCAAACATATTTACATGAACATCATACACAGCTCTCAACGTGGCTAATATATCACTGCGCTGCAATTGTTGTCCACGTATTTGTTCGATGCGGCGTCATCGTCAGACACTGGTTCTCTCAGAGCAGTAGTTATATTACTGCCCACGTTGAGTTCACCAGTCACTGTATCACCGGTTTTAGCAACATCATCTGGTTTCTGATCGTTGTGATTGATACGCTTGAGTGTCAAATTATTCCGCCATTAGTTAATACAGATAAATCCTCGGGTGTCGTACCTAAAATTCGTCGGACAAAATCAACCCACATAATATTTATTGTTTTTAGAAGATCCAGTAAAACAACAATTTCATCGTTGTCAACCCCAACGAGATTCCTACGTTCAGCAAGCTCATCTTGAGTCTCATACCAGCTTTCTTAACTCCAGAGACAGATGTTCCGTATATATCATACATTATAAACTTAGAGTTGTTTATAATGACGGATCGCTAGTGATCTGCTGCTATGTTTGTGAACGACTTTATGCTGTGGTTCTAGTGGCCTTGATATAGCATTGAGTACAGCAAGTGTTCAGGACCACATATAGGTGGATCTGTTATTGTCTGTGTTGGTAACTTTAAATACCAGATCGATAGAGTGCTTAGCACTCTACTGGCAGATCCGCTGATATATTTTAAAAAATTCTTTTGGCTGCGCTAATCCATACGAATCAAACTAAACAACACTACGTGGATCAGCAGCATAGTTAACCCAGTGAGTACCAGGGCCAGAACGACCATCAAGATATTTCGTAATAGCTTCTAGTCATTGTCGAGCTAGTTTAGCTGTACGAGATTCCATAGTTAGCGCAGAATCACTCGTTATTATTGATGTATGTGCGATTTAATTACGTAACTTAATAGCTGTTTTTACCCCCAAGGTGAGGACCAACACGGATGTCTCGAGTCGTGAACTATGACGAACAGAAATTTGACACACAAGGTAAATTGGGGGGGGGGGGGGCAACCGACACGTTAGAGGCCTCGGTTTATCTTTCTGACCTTGTATGTACAATCTCCCATATCCTTTCTATAAATCGACAATTTCATATCACTAACAGAAATATTATGCAAATTACTTCCTGTCCGTTTTCGGTAGAAGAGGTTGATTTCACAAATGGGACATTCCACTGATTGGTCTGTTCAACCTCCCTGTTGCTATCTACAAAAAGCATTAAATTATTCAACAACAAAAAATTTGTGGCTGCAAGCATTTACTTGTATCCATTTACTTGTAGCCAAGCGGTACGTATTTATCAGTCCTCTGATAATAAACTGGATTGAAAGTATGACAGAGTCAGCCCTTTGTATGCATACTATACACATTTATTCAAGATACAAGATTCAAATAAATTATGCAGCACTAAATCTAATATTCAACAATGGCTTAGATACATGAAAATATATCACGATGGTAGAGAAGCGAACTTCGACAAAAAGGTCTGATATTCGGGTATATATTTTTTTTGTACGGTTGATTTTTATTCTTGTTTGCTGTCATGGATGTGCAGGGGAAATTATTGCCAAGTTTCTGTATATGTCTGACTTTACTCCTGTAATTGCTTACTTGCTGTGGAAAAAAAAGGGGGGTGAGAGTATTAAGAAGATTATCTTTATTGATATAATATGCAATCGTGGGCAAAACAACGGCCTTATCACTTAGAATTGTCTAAGATGTTAGCAGGAATTAATAGGACTGCAATAGACCAAGGAGAACAACTTGTCCTTCGACTGTTTCTAGGTTCTATCAGAAAAGAGTTCTGTCCCTTAGATGACGTCCTAACCGACGAATACTCGAAGTTCGATGTGGTATGGAAGGAAGATTATATTTGCACGAAAAACACAAATAAGTTGTCAGGTCGAGAGTTTCAGTCTACGAAAGGGTGATATTTTAAGTTAAATATATGCATTCAATGATTACACACAGAACTGAATAGATGTGATATGAAGAGATAATCATTTTTCTCAAACGATCCACACAATGTTTTTACCAGTAAAAGAGTGGAATGTGAAGAGAAAATGGGCTCTTTCAATGACTACACACGATAAATATTAGTAAAAGTGTGGTATGTGAACTGAACTTGTACTCACTTAATGACCACACACAATTAATAGGAAAGAGGCGATATGTGGTGAGAAAACGTCGCCAATGATCACCAAACCGGTATGTCCCGACGTCAATGTGAACTCCTTTACATTTATTCAGCTGAGATTTGCAAACAATTCTTCTCACATAACATGAACTTAATGTCAAATATATAAATATCTGTAACTCATGAAAATGGATCCTAAATGAAATATTAGAAGTAAAGAAATTTTAAAATAATGCCATAAATTAAGTTCTACTTTAAAGTACTGAATTTACATTATTAGCTATATGTATGTTAAAATTCTTTAACTAGCGATAGTGTTAATGCGATAAAAAAATAATTCTAAAATAAATCTTACGTAAATTATAGAAGTAACTAAAATCTAAATTTAAAGTAGACACCCATGTCTTGCTATGTTGACTCTTAAAACTGGCTGTTGCGTGCTGCTGTACATACCTAAGGAATTTGGGCTTCCCACACTCTGTTGTCTCCATGAGGGGCCCCGAGTGGCCGAGTGGTCTAAAGCGCTCTCCGTTACGGATCACTGCCATCTTTCGTCTGTCTGCGTGGGTTCGAGTCTCAGATTCGGCCAATGTGGGTATGTGATAAAGCTTGCCAGTAGCTTCTCGTGGGTCGGTGGTTCTTTCCGCGGTTTTAGCGGGTTCTTCCTCACCATTAATACTGGCCGCCATTTATAGCCGATCGTGTGCTGAAAAATGGCGTTAAACCCTACAACAACTACAACTGTTGTCTCCTTGCTGTGCACCGGATTTGTGGCTACTGATTCGAACTTTCCCGGGCCTTAAATACCGTAAAGCGTAAAGTTGGAAATTTGCTGCAAAACCAAAGAAGGTTGGAAGACTATTGGAAAAGTGTTGGATGTTGGAGAAGTTGGAAAATTGTTGGAAAATCCTAATTCGTCTTGAGACTATAAATCTATGAAAAATAATTATTATTTCAAACTAGAATGATATATCTTTTGAAATTATCACCCGGTGAAAATACTTTATTGAAAACATATCCAAAATCCATTGCAAAACCGCAATTTCGTAACTAATTTCGCCTTCCATACGGGTGTATTATACTTGACCTATCTGGATCACGCTCTGTGACCTATAAACAGCAAAGGCAGTGACCTATGAAAGATTTACTCAGCGCTAATCATATGATTCCCGGCATTTTCAATAAGGATCGATGACATCTGATACATATCATATCCGATAATCGAACATGTTCTCCGCAATCGCCCCAACCCCCAACCCCCCAGCTAAAAGACTTCTTTTTTTTATGTAAACTTTGCAAATGTGTCCTTCGAAATCGTCAGTAGGTCAGATGTACATGTATGTAGCCTGGAACGCTGAATAATCGCAATACTTAATTTTGTCAATCGATAATCATAATAATAAATATTATTTAGCTTTATATTAATTTTGAATGCAATGTTAGCAAAGAAATAAAAATATATAAAAGAATCTGCAAATAATAATAATAATAATATTATTATTATTATTATTATTATTATTATTATTATTATTATTATTAAAATTATTGAATTATTACTGATTTTAAAAAGTTTATCTGCTCGCATTTTCCTATTTATGTACGTTAAGTATGATCATAAGTAACGATTTGTCAATTTCGGTCCATATTGGTTAGCATGGAATGAAATTCCAAGTTTAACCTCGAAAAGGACATATATGTCACCGTCGGTATATGACCCATAATCATAAAACAGCAGACGATACTCTGTGTATATTTCGTAATCAAAGCTAGAGACCACCTATTCAAAATTAATCGGGAAATCCCGTTTGCCGCTATAATCCCGCTATATCACAGCGTTGGAGTATACCATCATCAGCTGATTATTCCAGTGAACATTATTATTTTAACTGTAACTTATTTTCTTCCAACCTGAAACACTACTTTCTGGAAAACAAAATTTGTTGTACAGTGTACTAACTATGATCCTATATGTCGTTGATTATAGCGTTTAAAGAACTTTCATCAATTACCGTAAAGACAATGAAAACTTCGTCCGTTAAAGTAGCTTGTGCTTGATGTGTGGCGTCCTCGCAAACACTTAACTCGAATAATAAAACATATATACCCTTCATTTTACAATTTCTTTCTATATGTATTGGTCACACTGTAGCGATCAGAATATGAAGGGAAATAAAACTATTCTTGTTCCATGTATCCATAATATTAGTCTCATTCACAGGTGCTCGAAGAGAGTTTAGTGTTCAAATGTTAGAAATGCGAAAATTTTGCCAGCCGGGACAAACCTGTGCTTGTATGCAACATGATCTATTTACTGAGAGACACGGTCTTTTTGCGACTCGACGAAATATGATTGGCTCGAAAGGTAACATCATGAACCAGATGCATATGTGTTAAGTATTACCCTTTCAGCCAATCATATTTCGCCGTTAACGTGTGTGCCGCATAGTCGGGATGTTCTGTAAATGAGTGTAACGTCTATTCGATCGATACGAACTTAAGGCAAGAAATGAAGAGGTCTCCTATGCAACAGGATTCCTAAAGTTGAATCGAGTTAGTAATAAGTATGAACTTACGATTGCATCTACTCCTGTTTTCAGATTAATGAAGGAATGCAGTGTAGAGTCGCAAACACCGTATCTCACGGTTAAAAGAGCACGTTGCATATAAACGTAAGTTTGTCCCGGCTGGCAACATTTCTCACAATTCGTTTGTTTTGTAGCACGTAGGTTCAGCTTGTTGCGCCGCAGAAAAATCAAGTATAGTTTGATGAATCAAAACATATCTCATTGTGAGGTCTCTTGTATTCACTGCATGTTTCTGCAGAGAGGTGTTGATGGGTTCCAGAGCTTTGTTATTGGTTTAAATATGCTGTAACGTAAAGTCTAATGTCTCTTTTAACTTATTGATGATACCCTGCCCAGCCAGGCTGCAATTACATTGAGACGCATGTATATCAGTAAGAAACATCGTCTGCTCAAGTATCTGCTCTTGGATTTATGCTGTCTACTTTGTAATCTTCCTGGGGTAGACGTTGGGGCATTATGTCTTCATCAATCCGATCTTGCAAGTTCTGAGTTGTGGTAACGCCTTCCATAACTTCCATCTGTGCCGCGTGTCGAATCGAGAGCTGTAATGGAAGAGACACGAGTAGGGTAGCAGCCTGGATAGGGGAGCGTTTCCTTTCATGTTACATATTTTGCTGATGTCTCTGGTTCATATTAGAAGGTGTCACTTCATTCCAATGCGACGTATGGTTGTCACATATCACATAGAATTTTTTCTCATTAATTAATAGTCTTTTCCTCCCATCCGCTTCAGTGATCATTCGGTGTCTCCCCCCCCCCCGAAAAAAAGAAAAAAGACGGCTATGATCCATCAAACCTTTAAAGGTGGCGGACCTGTCGTGACACAGTCAGCACAACAAGGGCACTTGTTCAATATCAGTTATGAGCTATTTCAGGTAGAGAGCTACCTCTTTCATTCTTCTGACTATGGATAACGCAAGTATACAATCTTCCTCTCTTCATAATCTCATTCATTTGATTGGCCATTTCTGAAATAGAAACATGTCTGTGTAGGCTGATCCAATCAGGAACAAAAATAGTAATAAGATAGTGGGGGGGGGGGTGAAGTGCAACTATTAATGTCAAGTCACAATCAACGAAAGAAAGCGATAAATCCTGCTTCTGTACTGTAAAATATATACTTTTAAAAAAAATCGTGCTTGGATTCTACATGAGCTATTATAACTATAGCGCAAGTGACACCGGTCATGTAGGCATTAAACACCAATTATTTCAGTAACGGGTGTTATTTTTTATAATTTGATTTTTCATACATTTTAGTGGCAAATATTCACTTCATTTGGATTCGTATAAATCCATATTCCTTTGAAAGATCATTATTTCGATGCCCCGAGTGATGCATACTGCAAAATCAATGTTAAAGACATTTTTGGAGGAAATGAACCTAAGGTGTGATAACATTCAATCCGGTTTGGATGTCGCGCGCTGTTATGTTACAGTGAAAGCTATGCATATTGATAAACAAATTCTTACTACCCTAGAATTTGACGATTCCACTCGACACACTCTTATTTTGACCCAAGTTTACTATATGGCCACCTGACAGGTAAAAATCCATAGCGATAGATAATTTTCGTCCGGAAGTTTCTTGCTGACAGGTAAAATTCCATAGCGATAGATAATTTTCGTCCGGAAGTTTCTTGCTGACAGGAAAGATGCAGAGCATTCAATAATCAGGACGGAATAAACTTTGGTTAAAGAAAATTAGTGTTAAATTTTATAAGAACAATTTATATTTAATTTAAAATGAGTAAATGTGTATTCATTACCTATGTGACGTGTGCTATATCCATGTACGTCTTCATGCGCTTATAGCTTTTTTATCGATACAGATTACATTTTTTTAAAACTTCTAGAAAATTAATGGACGCAGTGTAAATTTGCGCACAGAGTTTTAGCGTAAGAAAATATTATGCTGTTTTGCAAGTGTGTTTCACAAAAATATCCGAAGCAACATTTCGTAAGGCTAGGAAAACATTTGCGTAAGCTACCCTTTTGCATGGGAGGTAGATAATTAATCGGTAACATATAGCAGGACACGTGCAAGCTACTTACAAAGGTTGAGGATGAAGATGACGACAAGCACAATATCAGTACAATACACAGACGAAAAATATCGGGCAAAAAATGTCTTGAAGCGTTGGTCATTTTGAATAAAATATATATATATTATTTATGTGATTATAGAAGACAGGATGCGCGCGCGCGTGCGTGTGTTGTTGACGGATTTATGATTTTTGCAGCCCCAAGGCGTTGTCCGTGCTGCAGCATCCCACCCCCTACTACTTCCATAATAAAGCCTTAAATCAAGCCCCTTTAAATACCTTTACTCTCTAAAATAATATAAAAATTGTGTCCAATGTTTGTTTTTTTTTATCTGCAAAATAAATACTTTTTAATAAATCAAGATTTTCATACTTTAAAAACTGCCGCTGCTTGGAATTCTATCGGATCTTGGCAGCCTTGAACGACCTTTGCAAACACAGGGCCCGATTTTTAGATCATTTTGGCGGGGGCCCTTGGATTTACGCGCGGAGCCCCCTGTATGCAAGGTATTTGGAAATATACCTATAAACAAGTTTTATATGATATTATAAACACGGAAATAGTGCATATCTGGAGAGAGAGAGAGAGATTGTCGAGCCCTATAACAGAAGTCGATGAATAAGCATAATTTATTTTACTCGTTGAAGATAACGGCTGCGCCATACTTTAGTATGTATCAAAATGGTTCTAATCACTTCATTATATCGACTTTTATTTCCTTTAAATTCATAAATGTACTTGAAGGTCGACAAGCTAACAGAGTCCATCCTTGGTAGGTAAAAGTGACGTTTTATGCAATCCTTTTCGTCAGATACACCCTTCTGATATTCATTGTAAAATGAATATTTGCTTACATTTGTGTATGCTTGCATAGATTACCTGTATTGAATTTTCAGGGCATTGCAGCAGTCATTTTTTGTATACATATTTTAAAACTATCTCGAATTGGACATTTGTTAACATTGTTACCAATATTAAGCATAAAACGCTTTTAATCGTATGTAAATGACCTAATTAAATTTTCAGTAAATTCCATGAATTTTGTTTATTTAGTTTTTACAGAATTTTTGGAGTATTTTGGATTTTTATATTTTGAATGTAAACCTTGGCAGAACTGTTAAACAGGAACACTTGACGTCGACAAGGGAAAGAAAATGTCTCGCTCTTTCGCAATTTTATCTCACTAAAACCGAGACAATAAATAAATACATAAATAACCAAGTGAAAGTAGTACATATACTCATCATCGAGGCACAGAAGATCCATAGAAAAGATAATCATTTCAATTTTCTATTTTGAACAGCATTTAAACACCCAACATTATCCACATTCTTATCATTGATAGAATATTAGGGTGATCACTTGGGTGTCATCAAAGATGTATTGGCAGCGCACTTGACAAAGAAATGCAAATTAAGATCAGATGCCATAGTAAGGCTGTATAAAATAATGATTCATGAACTACTGTTTCGAGATGTCTGAATGTCCTGATTGAAATAAATATACAATGTAATTATCAAAAGGGTCGTTGTATAGACTGGTACTAAAACATTTAAATCTGTTCAGTAAGTAAGACAAGCAAATTGACAATAATGTAGGATTAAGGAATAACAAAATATTTCTGCTGACGGCTACAAACTCAAATAAAAGCCTGAATAAAATGTAATTAATATGTCCAGACAATTAGAATTTACATTTATTTAATTATTTTTTTTTTTTTCGTGATTTCCTGCAACTTTCTGCGCGCAGTTTGAGTGATTATCCGCTGTTTGATAATCAGTGTTACCTGAATTATGCGTACTCGAGTGAGCATCCATCTTGGTTAAATTATTTCAGTCGAATTGTTATATCATGCACTGTGCACCGTATGGTCAAATATTGCCTGATATATACATAGACAGCCCATCATTTGCTTTATTATTAGTTTGCTAGGTTTACATAGATCCAGCAATGTTTCTTAATCACAATATATATAGTTCTGGGGAATCATTGTACAAATATGCAGTTTCAATGGAAATAGATACATAAATGAGAATATTTTGTTCAGCTCACTACGGAAACATAGCAAACCACTGGCAATGCTATATTAGTCTCTCAATTTGAAAGATGTGTAGAAATGAAATTTTGTGCAATATCCATTTGGAATTAAACACTTTACAAATGTGTGTGTTTGTGTGTGTGTGTGTGTGTGATTTGTATTTTTAACGTAGCTTTAACAATTTTTCATTCATATTGCTACGATGTCTGCAGTGTGGCAGTTTATAGTGATGTCTATCACTGGGGCATCATTCTGCAAACATGTAGCATGCTGTCCCACCCAGTCACATTATCCTGACACCAGACCGACCAGTCCTAACACTAACCTCTTAATGCTGAGCGACAAGCGAGGCAACTGTTAGTACCATTTTTGTAAGTCTTTGGTATGACTCGGCCGTGGATCGAACCCACGACCTCCCGCATCCGAGGCGGACGCTCTAACCACTAGGCCACCGGAGCGGTCTGTACAAATGTTATGGATACTACCAACCAATAAAAAAATATTTTGTTTTACTCTCTGTTTTAAGCATTCTTGAATGATAGAGATGATGGTTGATTAATCTTAGTTTCTTGTTTTAACTGGCACGCTTTTTTTATCCAAATGCGATAAAGTTTGCATGAAATAATTCCAATAAAAATTGTATTAATTCCAGTTTCCTGAGGATACGACTATCTGATTTTGATGATAATGAAGATGTTGCGGACGATAATGATCATCGTTTACCGTAAGGACTGTTTAATTTTTTTGGGGGGGGGGGGGCGGGTGATTTATTAAACGATAACGTGGTGCCTGAGTGGTTTGATCACTGCCATCTCACTTTTGTATGCATGGGTTCAAGTCTGCGGGTATGTGAGAAAGCTTGCCAGTAGCTAACATTGAGTAGGTGGTTCTTACCTGGTTTTCCAGGATTCTTCCTTCACCAGTTATTCTGACCGACATATGTTGCCTATCATCAGCTGAAACAAATGACCATAACCCAAAACAAAGCATTAAAAGATGGCTGCTCATTGCAGAAAAGAGGAAAGACGCAGAAAAAAAAATATTATACGTACCGAATAGAAGGTATGAAAAAGAACTTAAATACTGATTTAGATTTTCAGGATCTTGGTTTATCGCTTTACTAATATCAATATATTTTTTATCACATTGCACGGAATACCTCTGTATATATGCAATTCCTGACTTTGACATGCCATGTCAAAGGACACATACCAGAGAAGTAAGAATGTCGCTAGCAATCATATTTTTCGACGTTAAGGAGGGCGCATGCCGCTTGTTCTACGTACCCGAGTCTACATGAGAGGTAAGGACTTTTCTGTGGCCCTCACTAATTTTCACCAAGCTGTCGTAATTTGAATAGGAAGCACGGAGAGAGAGAGAGAGAGAGAGAGAGAGAGAGAGAGAGAGAGAGAGGGAGAGAGAGAGAGAGAGAGGGAAAGAGAGAATATATGCCCTTTATTGGACTCCGCGTGATCTAATAAAATTAAACTTATATAGTCATTATGAAGACTTTGCAGGGACTGACGAACCAATAGGCGTAAATGCACACTGCCCCTAAAGCAATTATATTCGCTATAATACGTACTAATTAAGGGGTGTATTACACATTCTCATTGTGGTGTATTATGGTACAGATAAGTTATATGTCTTGGTGGCTACATGTTTATAACCATATATACTAGTGAATGTTAATTATTCATTTATTGCTGTTCTTGCTTTTATTCTGAACTAACGCCATTCCTCAATATATGATACCCTATCCAGGGAACACATCGAGAAGAACCATCGACCCACGGGACGCTATTGGCAAACTTTCAAACAAACACATAGGTCGAGCCCGAGACTCTAACCCATGAAGAAGAAGTGAGATGGAAGCAATCTGTAAATTCGAGATAGTTGACTACTCGGCCAAAAGGGGCTCCATTTTTTCATAGGTAAAAACTTCATGCATGTACATAGACGCAATTCTCCGTTGAATTATTACACATAAATGCAACTTGTGATCCATTTATCTCTGTTTGATACTCTAAACACTGAAACAAATGAAACTGTTGCAGATTAGACGTGTCGTTTTACACAGTCTTCTATTCATGGGAAGTAACTCTTGGGAGACCTCGCCTCAGCAACATCGGAAAGATGCTGGAGTTACCTTCCTTGTAAAATTAGACCCTGGTGCAGAGAACCGAGTTTATGCACAAATTTAATGTTTCATGCACCTGCCTAATGTAAAACTTCATAAAAATTAAAATGCATCAGTGAGATCGGAAAGGTCCATATTTTTGGATCGGTATAGTTAATCAAAACATAAGAATATTATTCACTTGACCTGACAAGTAAGTGGAAATCCATAGAATAAAATGTTAATGCACCCAGCCCCCAAATTTACATATGCATTTTTCGTGTCCGAAGGCCATTTATTGAGAACACTTGATGCTCAGTGCAGATACAAGCCCTTTCCATGGGTGATAATTAAGACAAACCTTGTGTATATAATAGCTTGATGCAATTCAAAATAGTTGTCATCGATGCAGTTGTTAGACATTATACTTGCCTTGAACCAAACAGTTTTATCTCCTGCTATAAGTGGCTAGCTCTGCTTCCTAACCGACTATTGGTATTTCATTGGCTACATACTGTTCATTGACTACATGAGGTGTACATGCCGGAAAGACTAAATTCACAAATATATCCATATATGTAATCATTACACAATCGTAGCTCATATAGTCACACCATAGCCTCAAGTTAAGAAATTTGTCTGGGGCCAATTTGCGAATCTGTCCCGTGCCACATTAGGTTCCGATTAATAGTTTTCTTTCTATAAACCTTTGTCAGCACATAACCAATGACAATAAGCCAGGCTGTCTCGTAAATTGTGCTCTCTTCGGCAAGCACTGTGTGCATAGGACACGAAGTTGTCATCGGTATGCATGTATTGAACTGCGGTGGAAGACAATAAGTTATATGACTTCCAAGTTAAACAGTACCTACATGAACCGATAAAAAGAATAACACTATGTTATTATTTTGCTGGTGATCGAATGTCACATGTTATGCATAATAGGGTAAGAACAAAGTGTAATAGTTTATATTTGAAAAATATATCTGACCAAAAGTGTTGTTTGTACTGTGAGATAAAGAATGCAAAACATTTTCGTCTAGACTGTCCAAAATACCCGGATTATAATGATCACATCTTATGCACACACCGTTTAGCTCTCACAAATGAAACGATATTGCTCTCTCTCTCTCTCTCTCTCTCTCTCTCAGTAGTGAAGTGGGGCACCCTACGTACAATGGAAATTAGCATTACAGGGACCTCTGGGCAAATCTACGTACAATGGAAATTTAACATGGCGAAAAATCGTGGGCAAATCTACGTACACAAGGGGAATTAACATGGGAATAAATCGTGGGCAAATCTACGTACAAGGGGAATTAACATGGGAATAAATCGTGGGTCACTTTACGTACAAGGGGAATTTAACATGGGGAATAGAGTTTGGGCTTGTTTAGGGACAAGGAGAATTGAACATGGGATTTTTTTTTTTTTTAAATTTAAAAAAAAAGGGGTAGGCAATTGAAAAGTCATTCTCTTTTCGAGAAATATGGGGGCCCTGAAAAGGGCCTTTGGGTTTTTCTTCTTCTTCTTCTGCTTCTAACTCCTTAAAGTCTTCCACCATCCTCTTATTTTTTCCATCATTCCTTTCTTCTTCTTCTTCTTTTCTGTTTCCGGCATCCAGTCCGGGTGACCCATGGCTCGGAACTTGTTTTGGATTTTCATCCAATTGTTGTTAAGCCGCTCAAACTCTTCTTTTTCTTTTTGTTTTCCACGTCTTTTCTTTCTTCCCTCCATTTCTCTTTAATCTTCTCTACTTCTTCCTCCATTACTTTTCTCATCAGATCTTCCCCTTTCTTCACCTTGTCCAACCCCCATTTTACATTCCTCCACTCTGTCCAGTATAATATCTTTTCTAGGAAGCACCGGACTTGGATGACATGATCCAGTGCTTCCTTCAAACTTCCCACTCTGAAGTAAGGTGGGTTAACGAAGCCTCTTGACTTATTGACTTCTTCTTCAATCATCCCTGCTATGATATCTCTTGCTGTCTTTAGGCCTTGAACTTGACTGGATACAAAGTCTTTCATATCTCCATGCCTCCATTCCTCTTCTATTCTTCCTACAACATATTCTACATCCATTATCCAAAAATAGATGTCTCTCAATAGATTAAATAGAACTGATACTTGAGTCATTTTCTCTCAGTTATTCCTTAGAATGGTTCCAACATCAAACTTTGTGGGTTTTTATAGTGAAAGCGCGAACGTGAAGGAAAACATCCCCCTAAAACATAAAATTGATCTTACCTAGATCATGACCAAACAACGCGCGGACGTGAAGGAAAACATCCCCCTACTTTCTCATTTCATATAATAAAACCCTAACTATACTCTCTACATACGCTAAGAAACAATAAAGAAACCCATAATCTACCATTCACACAAACTTACGTGAGCAGTTACAAACACAAACACACAAACACATACACTCTCACTATGAAAAAAGAGTTAGTCTTTATATTCACACTACTCAACCTACACACATTGGCAAATTGATGGTTATTTCTTTTCTTGAGTATTGGGTAGCCCTGAAAAGGGCTGTTTTTTGGAACTTCATGGACACCTGGTTAATGGTGGCACCTTCCAGGCCTGGCGCCACATACACATATTGTTCCCCAGTTACTTTTTACTTTTTTGGGGGAGAGAGCAGAGGCAGGATATGTGGCTTCAGAATCCCAATTTTCGGTTTCTGGGATTCTGAAATTTCTTCTTCTCTCCTTTTCCTCCTCCTCCTCTTCTTTGTATCTTCTCTCCTCCTCTTTGTATCTTCTTTCCTCCTCTTCTTTATATCTTCTCTCCTCCTCTTCTTTGTTTCTTCTTTGCTCCTCCTCTCTCATCCTTCCTTCTTCCACAATGGCCCCCGCGGCCAGTTCGTTCAACAGGCGCCTGGCATATTCCAGATGCACATGAAGTTCCAACGGTTTCGCCAATCTCGTGTTCATTTTTGGTGTTGATCAATCAACAAGGGTAGCTAGACTGCCGAACGAGTTTCAATTTATAGTGAAAGCGCGGACGTGAAGGAAAACATCCCCCCTAAAAAACATAAAATTGATCTTACCTAGATCATGACCAAAAAAAAAACAACGCGCGGACCTAAAAGAAACACTCACTCACTTTTTTATGCTACCCATCACTATTTTAAAATTTTTTATAAATCACTTCAATAGACTATCCACATACTCAAAGCAATCCAATCTAACCCCAAATATACAACTCAAACGCCAAAAAAGACATCATTTTAATCTACTATCCATACCAACGTACTTGAGCACTTACAAACACAAACACACAAACACATACCCTCACATTTTTAAAAAAGAGTTAGTGTTTATATTCACACTACTCTACCTACACACATTGGCAAATTTATCGTTATTTCTTTTCTAGAGTATTGGGTAGCCCTGAAAAGGGCTGTTTTTTTGTTTGCTATGGCAATCTTTTTTTAGTTTCTAAGAATGCGATGTCCTCTGAGGATAGACTTTCTGGCGATAGGTCTGCTTCTTCGGAAAGAGAAGAAGAACTCTTTGGTGTCGATACGACAATCGACAAAGCCTTTGTCAGGTTCAGGTTGCTGCTGCTGCTGCTGCTGTTGTTGTTGCTGCTGTTGCTGCTGTTGCTGCTGTCTCTGAAGTCTGTACTTCTCTGTCCATTCTTCTTTTCACTTCTTCTCTGAAGAGCTCTTCTATCAGGTCTTCAGTGACTTTTAACATTCTCACATTCTCTATTTCTTCTGGCTTCGGTATCAGACTGTGTCTGACCCTATGCAAATTCACGTAGGCTTCGTTTAGCTTAGCTAGTTTGGAGCACATCTTCGTAGGAGGATGAGTCGACAATGGATGGTTAGACTGGAATCAACCCGGTTCTTAAAGTCAAAGCTCGGACGTGAAGGAAAACATCCCCCACACGGTTTTCGAGTCGCAACGTTCAATGAGTGTCATGAGAGGGATAGTAAGAAATTAAAGAGCATCAATCCAACATTCTTATAGCTAAACAAAAGACAAAGGCATTTTTTTCAAAACACAACATTTTTTATTCAAAAATCACTTAACACTAAACAACAACTCTAACATTTTTAACAATAATCCAACAATATAACATCAAGCAATTGTTTCAAATTACAAACATTTTTTTCAATTTACAGTCTACTTTAAACAGGGCTGACAACGTTGTGAATGAAATTGTGATTTCCACTGTTGGAAGTCATTAGGCCATTGATGGACACTACGTTTCCTAGCTTGAGACAAAAGATAAGCATAATGGTCACAAAACCATCGATCTACTTTCACATCGTTTCTAGAAGAACGAGGATCAAAATGAGTCACTAAATGTTCTAAGGAATAGCCCAGGTTGCGATGATGCAGAAAATACACACAGTACTGTCCACACACCAAGGAATCTGTGCCTTGTAATTTCACATTATTGAATCGGGTGGTTTGAGCATTTCTTCTCATAAAGTCAATGATATCGTCTTCCAAAGGGGGCAATCCATACGAATCGAAATATTCCACACATCCTTCTTGAGGAAAGTAAACGGCTACCCAGTGGGTTCCTGGGAAATGACTGTCGTCCGTGTTGATCACGTAAGCTAGATGGTCTTGAGGTTTGCGATGAGGGAGTTCATCTTTAGCACAGACGACAGGATTCCAAGAAGCCGTATACGAACTGTGGTTCAAAAGGTAATAAAGTTCCCAGGTATCCATTGGTTTGTGTGTTTTTTTCTTCTTCACAGGTAATAATAAGTCGTCAATTCGATCCTGACTTTTTGCTTGAAAATGTCTGACAAATAACCGTTTCTTCGTTTCGTCTCCTCACTCTGATTCAGGAGAGCTTCGATACGATGGATCTCTTGAGTGGTTAATGGTGGACAAGAATGTTCACGCAAGTCTTTATACCACTGGTGCAACACGTCTTTGTCCGAGATGAGACTCCAAGCTTCGTCCAGATACTCGTCCAATTTTTCTTCTTGACTCAACATCAGGCATTTATCGTGTTGAATTTGACTGGGATGATCGTTTTGACATCCATAGCAATTTTTCTTGATCAATTCCGTCATTTTTTTCACCAAGTGTTTGGCAAAAGAGGAGACTAAATGGGCTTCTTGTTCTGGCCATCTTGACTTCATCATGATCACTTCTTCTTTTTCCACGGTCTCCTCACATTTCATCTTTAAATTTTCTCCACTAGGTAAAGAGGGATAACAGTCTTCCATGACTTCTAGTAATCTAGAATGACTTCTCTCAAACTGTTGATTTCTATGGTATTATCGAATTCTGCATACAGGAGGACGTTCACCGTCTCTGGTAGAGCACTCGAAAACTGAATTTCCACACGAATCTGGCCAGATTTTATAGGGTGGAAATGTCCCTCGTCGCTGCCTTGGTCAGGAGTGAAATCGAAAGCCCACAAAGCATAGCCTCCTACATAATCCTCGTACGTAATGCCGTGACTGGTGTTGGTTCCTAACTGTCCGGTGGCTTCGTACAGGGACAAGTACGATCTCAAATAATTCTTTGCGGCACCAAAGTTAGGCTCGAAAGGTCGGGTACACAAGGTCTTGCCGTCGCGACTGACTTCGATCTTGGACACATTGTAATGTTGAAACTCAAAAGGATTTTGATCGTGGACTCCATTGAAGGCTGAATTCCTGACGATACCAACAATCAAACGTTTGGGTAACTGTCCTTGGAACAGATGATCTTCGATCATAGATCGCTGTCCAGTGGGAATGGTGAACGTTTTCACTTCCACACGTCGTATCGGATACTTGGCGGTCGTTCTGCTTAACGTCTGACTGACGTCGTTTCCCACTTTAGGTAACACTTCCACACGACGCACGTAAAGTCGGGCTTCTTGAATGATAGTTTTGTATTCATTGGCATGGGCCATCAAATGGAAAGCGACACTGCTACGATTCAGTCTCAGGCGAATATCCACCCCGTTGAGCAAATACTTTTCTTGTAACCACATGTCCAAATGCAAACGATCCATCAGTTCTAAACTTCGCCCTTGCAGAATTTTCTGTCGTCGAGCCATATATCCCGCATTGTGAGGATTGTCATCTTCTGGTGCAATAGCTAGGTCGTTAAACTTGTCTATACCTGCCGTGTCAGGTTTCCATACTACGCTAGCATCCAGATGAGTGTTCTTGGCTTCTTTTCCATACGTCAAGAGATTTTCCAGGTAGGCGCGATAAGGGTAAGTATCCATGCTGCTGCTGACCAGTTTGTTATTCAAGTACAAGTCCACTTCGCTGAACAAGGAATGCATGAAATTGTTGACAGGAGCTACTCTAGCAACGTCTGCAGGATTAGTGTTGTCCACCGCTTTGACCACTTTGACTTTCAAGTACAGGTAACTGCTATTCAGATCGATGTAATCTTCGGGCTGTCCTTTGATTTCAAACTCGATGGGGGCGGAATCGGTCAATGAGGAGACGGGGTGAAATTCCACCCACTGGGATTCTTGCATCGTCATCATCGTGGGGGGCATGGCAAACAGATCCAGTTCCGTCTTGGAACAAGCGCAAGACTCTCGGAGCATCATTTTTTTTTTTTGCATCTTTCTCAATAATCGAAAACGTCTAAGTCTCGAACGGTCCTTCTTTTCTTGGCCTTTCTAGCTTGAAGTCTGGTGAAAGGGTGTTTTCTTCGTCGTCTCTTTCTGCCTTGTCCTTGCTGAATGCCTGACTCGGTAGCGTGCAGGGCATTTATAGGTGTGTCTCGTCGGCCCAAAATGTCTTTGCCCGTTTTCAGCAAGACATTTTTGCCAGCCCTCATGAAGGCTTCTTTAGGGTTTTGTTTGTCGATGATGACATTTTGGAGAAATTCTTTGCCTTGCGTCAGTGCCGCATCTTTCAAGGCGTGCAATCCGCGTGTCACCATCGGTTTCAACACCGGAGCCACCGAACGAAAGGCCGATTTCAGCATATCTCCTAAACATTGTCCTCGCTGTCGAGCCACCCCTTGGTACACTGGATACATGACTTAAGAGTCGTGAGAAAACCGTTTTCGAAAATGGAGTTTCACCGTGACTTTTCCTTTGGTGAATGGAATATTTTGTCCCAAATCTCCTTTTATAGTAATGTTGACCGTGTCCAAATACGACTTGCTGGGCAAATAGTGAGGATGGACAAATTCGCGGTGGACGTGGTAAGTGTTTCCACCTTCCTCGTCAGCGTTCGTGGCAGAATCCACTTTGAAAGGAATGACACGTAGTAACGGCAAGGAGGTGTGTCCCACCACGTTATACTCCACCACATCGGAATACACGAACATCAAATTCAGTCCTTGATTCAGTTCTAATGGGGTACGAAATAACTTGCTAAAAACTCGTTGTCGTAAACGATGGGTAATTCGTTTTTCTTCATCATGGCCATTCTCATGTTCATGTCTCCGCCCAACATGTCAAACAATTCAGGACAAAATAAAATGGACACGATTTTACTCCGTTCAAATTTCATCGAGAAGCGACGAGCTGCTTTGTGGTACTCCATGGTGACACTTTTGTTGACATGCTCCAACGCTCTAAGAAACACGCCATTAAACCTGGTGGCTATGGCGTTGACCAAATGTTGACCACTAAAATAATAGCCTGGGGGAATGAACAAGTGATAGGTGGTGTAATTTTGTGTACGAGTTTTCTTGTCATATTTGACATTCTTATCCATCTCCTGTTGCAATTGCTCGTCATGAACTTCCACATCAAAAAAATTTTGATTGGGAAGGACATTGAGGACTTGGGTCGGGTCAATCATTTCTACTAAAGCCACTTCCCAATGGGCTTCGTGATCTAAGGGGATGGCCTGAGGTAATTTGGCCGTGTAACAGCACAACGTGTTGTGGGGAAACACCTCCATGGAACTGTCACTGGGTAAGGTTAAGTAAAATTGGTTTTGGTGACTCATAATTCCAGAGTTCTGTGGCTGTCCGAGGGGTTACTGGACGTTAGAGGTGTGTCTCCGCCCAAAATGGGGTTTTGGTTGTTGTTGTTGGAGTGGTGACTGGCACTGGCACTGGACACAAGGTTCCCGTTGGAAGAGAATTTCAGGGAGGGATTGGGAAGCAGGTAACCGATGCAACTGCTCAATAAAATGGTCCACAATTGTTTGTCTCCTTGTTGCAAACTCAAATTGGCAATGGCTGCCCCGATGACACAATACACCACGAAGATTTGGCAGAAAAAGACGATTTGCGTTTTAGGCACACGTTCTCCACACCACACCCACAAGGGTTGTTTTTGTAAATCTTGCACAGAAGAACTAGGTGAAGTAGGAGTGGTCGCAGTAGCTGAATCTGTGTGAAAGGGCATGATGGTCACTTCTTTTTATAGTCGATGACTTGCGAAGCGTCGATCCAAGAATCAAAACTGGGTGGATATCCTTTCCAACGTACTTTGACTTCTTTGACACGTCGTTTGCCCACTTTACGGGTTCTGCGTTCGAGAATGCTCTCGATGTCGTACACGTCGTCTTCTTTTTTGGTGACACGTTGTAACTCGGGCAAATAAAACGTTCCTTTGAGCACTTCTCCGTTCATGTCTTCCAATTTATAGACGGTAGGATGACGGCCATGCACTCGTCCAGTGACGCGAAACAATTCGGTCGTCCAGTTAGGTAAGTAACCTTTGTCGAAAGTGCGTTTGGTTTTGCCAATGCGCACCCAATCTCCTACGGCCAACTCTCCACTTTTCTTGGGGACAGCCCTCGTCGGGGACGTACCAAACAGGCGCTCAAACACCACCACTTCGTTGTCGGGAGTCACGTCTTGCGGGGCACGTCCGATGCTTCGATGGTAAGATTTGGTGTACGCTTGCACCAGGTGCGGTAAGATGTCGATGTACTTCAGAGTGTGGCGATGCGTAAAATATTTCCACATGCGTTCTTTCAAAGTGCGTTGAAAACGTTCCACGATGCTAGCTTTGGTTTCGGGATTCTCGGTGGTAAAAAAAATGAATGTCACGTTTCTTTAATTCTTTTTGGAAAGCTTGGTTCAGAAATTCGGTGCCTTTGTCCGTTTGCCATCGAAGAGGGTGACGACCGCTTTGTTTCAACACCCGTTGCAGGGCTCGCACTAACTCGCTGCTCGATTTGGAAGTCAAGGGCAAGACCCAGGCAAATTTGGAAAAGACGTCGATGACACAAAACAAATATTTGTAGCCACGATTATAGCTGGCCAAATGAGAGACATCGGCTAAATCGGCTTGCCATTGATGATCGATGCCTTCCACTCGCTTGCGTCGAATGGGTTTGTGTAAAGTGTAGGTAGCTTGTTCTTGTAACCATCGTTGCACTTGAGGTAAACGGAGACTTTTCAGTCGAGTTTTGGCAGCACGATACAATTTTTGAACTCCTGCGTAACCTGCAGGATGGGAGGGATCGTAGTAAATGCTGGCTAAGACTTTTTCCATTTTTTTGTGTATTAATAAGTCACCCACTCTTCGGTGATGCTACTTTGGGTGGGTCGAAAGGGTGGTTTGGAAACGGATTTACGTGTCCGATGGGCTACGGGAGTATTAGTCGAAGGTAGTGGTGGAGGTGGCAATGAAATGGCTTTGGTCTTCTTTTCTTTTTTTCAGTTCTGGTTTCCCTTCGTTCTTTTTCACTTCTGTCGAAGGAGGCGTGGACATCATCTTTTTAACCCAAGCTTTCATTTCTTCTCGTTGGGGTGTGGGGGACGGGGTCAACAAGGATGCTGCAATCTTACTTGAAATGGGAGCTGCTGACGGTGTTTGAAACACTTCTCGCATCTCTTCTTCCTCAGCTCTTCGTGGGGTATCATCTCTGGTGACCCCTGGGGATGGTAGTAGTGGTGGTGGTGGTGGCGGTAGTGATGATGGTGCTGGACTTTTCATCAAGGTCTTAAAATCTTTCAAAGTGGGTTTCGTCTAAAGCTTTCTGGTGAAAGAGTTGCAGTCGTTGCAAGAGTTGACCGTACTTTTGCGATTTTTCTGTTTCGGACAAATCTTGGCGATCCATCAAGGATTGCAATTCGTGTTGTAACTGGGACATCTCGCTCAAATTGGGATTGGGAGGTAAATGCGGGGTGCGTTGTTCTTGCCACCGATGGTATTCCATCCATCGTTTGTAAGGCACTAAAGCTAGTTTTCGTCCTTCCATGGGGTTGTCAGGGGTCGATTCTGAGATCTTGGGACTTCCGAGGGCCTTTTTATCTTGCTCCCACCAGTCCTCCCAACATGGTTCCCAAGACTCCTTTCAGTATGGGACCTAACAAGAGGGGTAAAATACCTCCACGTTGGACCAACATCTTCTTCTTTTGACGAATGGGAATTTTCTTTTGAACCATTTGGCGAAGAACGTGACGATGTTTGCCTAAGCATTGTTTCTGGTGTTTGGACAAAGGGATCGTGCCTTTCAAAACGTTCAAACAACATTCGCACACGGTATCGATGACCTCTTTGGAGGCCGATTGAATGAGTTTTTTTCGTAGAGGTGGAGAAGCTTTGGACAGGACAGATAACATGTCCCCATGTTTGACTAAACGTGGTGGTAGCCCTTTCCTTTTCTTTCCTTGGAGTTTTCTGGAGGGTGACATCTTTGAGTCTTCAGGAGCACCAAAGAAACACTGATACCCCCGACTTGGTCACAGGCCTTTTTTATACTGGAACGCGTCGCCACTGATTGTCTTTACGTCGTATTAGTTTGAGGACAGGCATGACACGTCGTGCAGGGGTACGTAACGGACTAAATCGAGCCAGTTCTTGCTTGGACAAATCCAGTAAACTTTGTAACATGCCCGATCTTTCTTGGACTTTGATTTTTGGGAGAAGGTACTTTGTGAGCAGCAGCCACTGCCACTAAATTGGAGGGTCCTGCCACTGGGGAAGTTCTTTTGGGGGTCATCAACGGAGAAGTTCTTGGTGTGATCAACGTCTCCAAGTACTCTTCAGTTCTTGGTGTCATTAACGGAGAAGTGCATGAACGTGAGGCTGCCGGAGACGCAGTCACCGCTGTGGCAGGTCGTGGTTTGCGAGTGTAAGGTTGCGTCCTGGCAGAAGTGCCTCTCTTGCGACTAGTTTTCTTCTGTGGACTTTTCTTTTTCTGGGGACTTTTTCTCTGTTTCTTTTTCTGGGGGCTTCTTTTCTTTTTCCGGGGTGGTGTCTGGTCAGAGGAGGGTCCTGCCACTGGAGAAGTTTTTCTTGGGGACCTGGTCTTTTTCTTTTTCTTCTTCGGGCTTCGTTGGACTTTTTTCTTGGGTATAACTTTGGGGGCATTAGGATCCCATCTTAAGAGAGAGCGAATGATGACCCCTCCTAGAGTACCGCTCCCTCCAGGTTTCAAAATGATTTGTTTTTTGGTTTGAGTGTCGATGCGGGGATCGGCCAGTTGAACCAAAGCGACTTTGTTTCGATCGAAAAAGCGTTTGGTTTGATGAGGAATCTGAATGATTCCTTGGAGTATTTGACGTGTCGTCACCGTGAACCATAGTAAGACTTCTTTGAGACTAGCTTCTAAGACACGAGCTCGTATTTGTGGATTTTTTTCTCGACTGATGCCATACAAGGCACGAATCAATTTGACGGGAAGATGCGACTGAAGGGACGTCATGTTCACACTGTGTGAGACAGACGAAAAGGGTCTGAGGTTTTTATAGATTTTTTATGTGGAGTGAAATGAAGTCGAGGACGGAGACGTGTACAGGACAGGCCCTCCGTCTTGGCACCAGTGGTGAAACAAGTGGGTACGAAATCGCAAATCCTCGGGGGTCGTAGGTTTCAAATCGACGAGTAAATAGGCGTGTGGAGTTTGAGTGGCATCGTCGTACGCCTGAGTCAGCCAAGGCGTTCCTAACTGTTTGGCTAAGACTTGCATTTGCGATTTATCTCGAGGGCTTTTAAACAAGACCACGTAATGCGCATTGAGACTGATGGTGCGATGGGCTTTACTTTGTTGAAACAAATTTTGGGTGATGTAAACGACACGCATTACGATGATGCCCTTTGCGCGTGAACCACAATTTAATTTCTTCTTCGTCTTCTCCTAACATGTCGTCGAAAATGACCAAATGGGTTTGACGGGAGTCAGAGACGATGCCGTCGTCTTCTTTAGGAATGCCTTCCACAAACACGATGGAATCGCCTTGACTTTCTCGCAAGAGGCTGTACGCCGATTGCCACTCTTTGTAACACCACACGATCGGTTGAGGTGGTCGATCGATCAAATGATGTTTATGTTCGATCAAACGTTTGACGAATTCGGTTTTGCCTGAACCGCTAGGTCCAGCAATGAGCATGTTAAAAGGATGGCGAAGATACAAAGCCTCCCAACTGGCACGATGACTTTGACAGTAGAGGAAGAGGGAGCAGAGACAGCAGAGGTAGCCATAGTGTGAGAAATGTCACTTGTGACACGAAAACAAACAAGACAAGAGTTTATATACTTTTTCAGAACACGTTTATTGAATGTTTTTTTTTTTTAAACATGAATACGAAAGACAAAAATACATAAAAGCCAAAGGCTTAAGTACAAGGATAAAAGGCACATGATAACCATTAACGTGGAATAAAAACAAGTGTCTGTACAACAACATGTTTTGGGTAATGTTCTAACCAGTTCTATAGTAGGGGGTAAGGTCACACAAGTGTCCTCCCGAAAGGGTCTTTCAGGCCTGTCCACGACAGTCCCGTCCTGGGTGACTGGTTCTTCTGGCACCGTCACTAACACAGGTTGAAAAGTAACTTTTTTCCTTGAACAACTCTCGTGCATACTGGGCCACTTCTTGGGTCCAAGCCTCAAAATCCCATTCTTTCCAGGCACGGACATCTGTCCAATGGGGATGTAAGTCGCAAGTTACACACACATCGTCATACACGTCTTGGGTAGCTAAAAGTTCACGAATCTTTTTTTCCCGTAGAGGTCGAGAAGTGTCCAGATGAAACCGCAAGGCTTTGAGCAAAAGGAGTTTTTCGTGACCATTTAAGGCCATTGAGGTGGTAAGTACTGATCGTAAAGAGTCCACAAAGAATCGGCTGGTAAACGAAATCCCAGAAAACAAGTCACTAAGACACACACCACTTGTCGTCCCAAATTGAATGGATACAGTTCTTGTAATAATCGATGGTAATGATCCACGGTTTGAATATGGTCATTGAGTTCTTTCCACGGAATCTGTTGGATTACATGCGATAAAAGTCGTGGCATGGCGGCCTGTTTTTATAGTCTCTTTGTTTCGGAAACAATACACGTACTTTCTAGCCAGACATCTTCGTTCTCCAGTAGGGAATCTAAATGTTGCATACTGTAACCGAAACGTCAGACTTCGTTTAGAAGTTTCCTCTTCCGCTAAGTAGATTCCACGTAAAATATGTCTGTAATCCTTTACCTTGTCTTCCTCAATGTGTTGTACTAGGTGAATCTCGAAGTAACCAAAACGAACAACACGTGGATCATCGGGGGCCTGGAAGTATTGAACAAGGTCTGACCACTGAAACAATTTCTGACGAATCAGTTCTTTTCTACCATTCAGGTACCAGTTGTTAAAAATCTGGTGACGTAACGGATGCAATTGTTCTTTACGTTTCACTTGTATTTTCACCAGCTCTCGGTAAATCCTTTCTCTCAACTCCACAGGCAAGGCACGAATGTTCTCTAGCAAAGTATCCATGAATAGGTCATACTAAATCCTCTTTGGTCTGACACAAGACATGTACTGTTTGCACAGACATGGTTTCAATTCACTGTCGAATCTAAATCGTTTAGTTACTAATTTACACGTTACAATTCGTTCAGAAGTTTCCTCTTTCACCAAGTCGACATTGCGTACAAGATGTTGGTAATTCGTTAACTCTTCCTCTGGAATTCGATGCAGTACGTTTACAATGTAGTAGATAGAATCGTCAATACCAAACCATTCCTTTTTAAAACCAGGGGGTCGTTGATCAATATCTGTCCAATGGAACACTTTCAACTCAATCAGTCCTTGTATAGCCTTCAGGTACCAGTGGTTCAAACACCGGTGACGTAACGGATGCAATTGTTCTTTACGTTTCACTTGTATTTTCACCAGCTCTCGGTAAATGCGTTCTCTCAACTCCACAGGCAAAGCACGAATGTTCTCTTGTAAAGTATCCATGAACAGATTATGGTAAGTTACTTCAATGTCTCGGTCCCACTAAGGGTAAGTAATGACAATTCGGTGACCATCGGGCATGTTCTACGTAGGCCGAATCTTGCGGTTCCCAGTGGTGAAGTGACACACCGCAACTGAAGCACTTGACTTTATCTCCTTCGCCCAAGTAGAAAAATCCGGCTCTGGCTAATTCTTCGGGGGTCGGTCCTCCAAGATATTTAGGCCATTTTCCTTTGAACGATTCAAGACGATTTTCAAAGTCGCAGTATTCCGACAAACGCACAGGGAACGAATATTCGTCTTTCACAGGTTCGTTTCGATGAGGGTTGAGTGACATGGGCAGGAGTTTGCTCAGGGCTGGATGACATCCGTAGGGGTAGACGTGAAGGTGAACATTCCCCTTTAAAACGAAACCCAGTAAAATGTCCAAGAGGACGAGCGGCATCACTTTCGCATCCCTCAGGTTTGACACGCACAGCATCACTTTCCATGATAGGGGTCGTAAGAACAAAGTTCCCATGATGCTTTACGGCATCGCTAAGGTCACAACGTACAGCATCGTACCCATCGCAAGGTTCACAATCGCATTCCACTTCAGAAGCCTCACACTTGAATTGTGCCTTTCTAAACAACTTGTTCTGTGTTTCTCTGAAAGTATTCATCTTGTTCGCTCGGTCTTGGTAGTCACAATGAACTATCGATCTTGACCATAGCCCCCTTTTTATACTAGTCGCAATGCAGTCTCCAGCTTGTACATCTTTCCTTTTTTACGTTTTCTATGTCCTGTTTTGGAAGGTACCGTCTCTAAGGTACCGTCAACATTGTACCGTAGTGTGATGGGTGGAAAGGCCATAGAAAGGTAAGGGCAGTGCGGAGACCATCGAGTATGTTCCAGAATAGCTGAATCTTTATAGATACATAGATCCATTCGTAACTTCAGTCCGCAAGCGAAACACTGTACCTCGTATCCCAATCCTGACTCAGGTCCCAAGTAGACAAATCCTGTTCTAGCTAAAACATGCGAAGAAGGTAATCCTTCCCTATCCGTAGGCCATTTCTGAAACGTGTCCAATCGACGGGCACAATCACAATAGTCAGGTAAGAAGACTGGAAAATGGTAGGGTTTGAACTTGGAGTTCTCATCGGGTTTCTCACTCGATTCTTGCTGTGGCGAAGTCATCCTTCTAGCAGGTGACTATCCTCTTACAACCAATGTTTTATACCAACGTGTCCATACGGTAAGGTGAAATGATTAGGAAGTCGCACTCGCTTCTGGTACACGATTTGATAGACTTTTTCCAAGGGCCGACTGACGATGTGGTGAGTGGGTAAACGTACAATCTTGTTCGGTTGGTGAGTGGTCACTTTAAAGTTTCCATCCTCTCCCGATTGCAAGGTTTCTTTCAATACCCCAAAGTTGACCACTCGACTGGCACGATAATTCAGAGTCGGTCCGTTCACTTTGCACGTCGTGTGCACTTCTCCTTGTTTGTCCCGGTATTCGTAGCCGTAATTTTTGGGACCGCCACTGACGAAACTTAGAATCTTGTCGTCGGGATGCTCGTCTGTCCAGGCTCCTAAACGGTCTCCTTCGATGTTAGGGTGCTGTTGACTCGGGTGATGGATGTAAATGCAACTGTCCGTGTCAAAGTACAGGACGCGTTCCCCTAACAGTTCTAAAGCTTCGTACAATTTTAAGCGAGCATGAGCTGTCACGTAAGCCGCAATGATGACATTTCCAAAAGGGTCGTCTTGTACGAAGTCCAGATCTTCTTCGTAATTGACCAAGATCAAATCCTCTCGAACGACGTCCACGTGTTTCATGTATTTGGTTTTGTCGTGAATCATCTGGAAGTAGCGGGAAGGTTCTGTCAAATATTCCGTCTTGGGTAAACACGGTCGTTGTGCCATTTTACCCCACAAGCAATTTAACATCACTTTGGCAAACGACCGCCTGCATTCGTTTTTCTCGATGTGGTCTAAAGAGATGCCTTCTTGTTCATAGTATTTCTCTTTGAATGTCTTTTCGTCTTCGGAAGTGTGACACCAGGAAGGATAGCCGCTGGCTTCTTGCTTCAGTTTCAAAAAGGCATCCACGTAGTCGGCGAAAATGCCTTTCTGACTGGGGTCACCCTTGTGGTATTGTTGTGTCTTGGGAAAGTGGCAAATTTCGTACACTTCTAACAGTTGGTATCCCATGTCCAGAGCTTTGAACAATTCTACGCTGACCCAGGTTCCCGTCAAGGCACGTTCTTCCTGGGTGTGATGGCAAGGCTGGTCTTGGTTGCACGTTTCGGCACAAGTACGGCACAATGGAAACATCAGTTTGCCTTGACAATGGTGAGGTAAGACGGGATGGTATAGGTTCGTGGGAGGCAAAACTTTGCACTTGATTAAGCCTTCGTATTGTCGAATGTTTTTCAGGTCGATTTGTTCCGTCAGCAATTGTGGGTGCCCTACTGGAAAGCGACAATATTTGTACACGTAGGGATACAGCGAACACACGTCCAAGTATTTGATTTCTTCTCCTTTCTCTTCGTCGGCTTGGTACAGCAAACAGGTGGCATTGGTCCTTCCTCCGTACAAACTATCCCTCGGGTTCAGCGGGTCCATAAACTGGTAACTTTCCACGAGACGTTTAAACTCGGGATCGGTTTTCATACGGTGATCGTACTTGTGTTCCCACATTTCCACCACTTGGTATCCTTGCTGTTCTAACTTTAGGCGTCGCTGACAAGTGGCCTGGTACAAGTCTTCCATGGTTCGTTGCAAAAACTGATTTTTAGTGCCACGGTCAGGGTAACAGACGGGACATCCGTGAAATAAGCAACCGTTAAACTCGTACACGATCTTGGGGTTTTCTAAGTCCCAGCCATCGACCGAATACGTTCCGATGGTCTTTTCGCCCCCTCCGTTGCGGGCATGCTGAATCCACTTGTCTTCCTTGTCGCACAAGTAATGTAACCAACGTAGGGCTTTGACCGAGTATTGACGTTTGACAAAGTGGGTCGTTTGAGGGCAGATGACAGCCACGGTGTTTTCAGGCATGAATCGTTGTCGATACACTAAGGAACACGCTTTGGCAATGGTGCAAGCTTCTTTCAAAGGATCGACCCCTCCGTGTTCCATGAACAGTTCTCGAAATTTTCCACAGCAACGCCGTAAAATGTCCACGTCGGAACGACAATACTTTAGCATTTCTTCCTGACAGTCGAAAGGGTCCGAGGCGTGAGCCTGGTACCAAGCGTAGAAAGCTTCTCGTTGTTCGGTACGCATGTTGTCGGGGTCGTAATAGTGAGCCTCAGGTAAATGGGGTAGAACGGCGTGTTGATTGGCTTCCGTATTGAAAAAGTGTGGAAAGTACATTTTAGCCATTTCTGTCATTCCAAACGTTTTAGGCATTCGGCTCAAAGGCATGGCCAAGTAGCTCATCGAATCTTTAAAGCGCAGTTCAGTGCATTGATTCACCTGTTCTCGTCGCTTCAAGATGTGGACTGATGTGCAATCTTCTACGCTTGTGTCTTCCATGATGTTCCGGACGGACATACCCATGTATATCTGATCCAAAAGGACCGTTGTCCACAGGACAGACACCAGTCTGTGGATACGTAGGATCTACGTAGAAAGACAAGGATGCCTCAGAAGAGTCCTGATTTACGGTCCTACAGTGAGACGCAGCCTAAGGACAAGAAGAAGACCAATGCGGTGCCCTTTATATTAATGGATACATTAACATAAACCCAAAGGCCCTTTTCAGGGCCAGCCATATTTCTCGAAAAGAGAATGACTTTTCATTTGCCTACCCCTTTTTTAAAATTTTTTTTAACTCTATTCCCCATGTTAAATTCCCTTTGTACGTAAAGTGACCCACGATTTATTCCCATGTTAATTCCCCTTGTACGTAGATTTGCCCACGATTTATTCCCATGTTAATTCCCCTTGTACGTAGATTTGCCCACGATTTTTCGCCATGTTAAATTTCCATTGTACGTAGATTTGCCCAGAGGTCCCTGTAATGCTAATTTCCATTGTACGTAGGGTGCCCCACTTCACTACTTCTCTCTCTCTCTCTCTCTCTCTCTCTCTCTCTCTGATACCTACAGAGTGAGGACCGAAAGAGGCAAGACCGACATAATCGAAGGAACAGCTGCAGTGGAAGTGGAGTGAACGAAGAATCAGGTTATGCAATTGTACAAGGCATTGACTTCGATCGTTCACTCTATCATATGATGAACTAAATCTCTCAGTAAACAGCTCGGCTACTTTATTTCAATATATTTGTTGGGGTTTTTTCTGTAATCCGGTGAAAATTTTATATCTAAAAGCAGAGTATATTCCTGATGTACTGAATTCTCACAGTTGTTTTATGTAATTGAATAAAATGCTTATTTACATGTACGAGTTCTCGTGTTGGTTTGTTCTATATATCTGCTCAGATCTCTATCTATTCCAACTATAAGTTTCACCACTTATATTTATATTTACTCGAACTGGGCAATAATATCGAGGGCGGTCAACCTCTAGATAACGAAAATCCAAATTAAGCGGACACCTTGAAAGTAGGTACAATCCGCCAACCCACACCTCTTGCAAGAAGATGGGACTTTGCGTAAGGTTTCTACAATGTGGACCGTGGGTAACGTTTACAGTAGGTTATTGAGATCCCTTCCTGATGAATATATACACTTACTGAGCATAAAAGATAAAGAAAAAAAGAATTTGAATATTCAACATAAACTCCACCCTTCGTCTATTCTTACCCCTAGAACTGTATCCAAAGGATAGGTTCTGGAGAATGGTGTGACAAAGTAGGAGAGTGCGAGGATATATATTGTACAAATGATTTCATTATTTTTGTGAAAGAGGTATTTAATTTTATTAAGTTTCCAAAAAATCACTCTATATTTTACTGTATTGTCATGGTCTAACACTATTATCTCATTTTAAACAAGCTCCTCATTGATCCAGAGCTGTATCAGTTAAGTGCATCTGTCAAGAAGGCGGCAGTGTCTGTTCCAGCTTAAGTGAGGTTAACACCATAATGCTAAATTAAATTATGTAACAGAATTTTAAAGGAACAAGGGAGTACAAAAGTTATGAAGGTTCAATTATAACTTTTAGTAAAATTGTCCATATTTGCTCTTTAGAGATAGGATAGATATCAACAATGCATATTCATAATTACTGTAGTTTCTGACAAATGTAAATTGCATAAACCTTTATCTGCCATTGCATAATGTGGCACATCTGGGTCTGTGTAGTTTGTTTGAAGTACAACAAACAGTATAGATGCTGATAGTCTGTTGCATTGCACAATGGGAGATCAGGGTCTGTGTAGTTTGTTTGAAGTAGAACAAACAGTATATATGCTGATATTATGGTACATTGCACATTGGGAGATCAGGGTCTGTGTAGTTTGCATTTGATCTCAACTTCTAGATGAGCATATATGGTAGGTAAACGGATTGAAAGGACTGGTTTTATAAACAAACTATTACCAACTATACTTTATGTATAGGTTTTAAAGTTAGTAAATAAATACATTTGTATTATAAGTACTCAAAATGTCAGTTTACACTTATTTCCATGTACGTTTATTTTCTTGTATTCTCTTATTGTCCAGATTTATTATACATTTTGGCATAATTGGTCCAAACAAGGAATAATGTTTCATTTAAATGAATTGTCTTCCCTGCAGATGTAGAAACGTATATCCTTGGAGACCAATAATAACATGTATGTTTTTGTAGATTGCCCCAAAACTACTTACACTGTTACAACACCACATGAGACTGTACTGACATATCTAGAGTTATTTCCCATGTCTCTTTTGCTTTGGCAGTTGAGGCAATAAATATTAATCAATGTTATTTCAAACTTAAGACATTTTAACCGGACTTCTTTTGCTTCTTTTGTAGATTTTTGGAATGTTTATGGAGAATTTTGAAAATTTTGCAGTGTTGAAGGGTCATAGTGGAGCTATTATGGAAATGGTTTTCTCAGCAGATGGAAAGTGTGAAACAAATCTTCATTAAGTGATTCACCTTTATATTATATCTAGTTACCTTGTTTCTTTGATAATTAGAGCAGGTAGCAAGTATGATAATTAGGTCAGGTAGCCAGTATGATAATTAGAGCAGGTAGCTTGTATGATAATTAGGCCAGCAACAAGTATGATAATTAGGCCAGGTAGCAAGTATGATAATTGAAGCTGGTAGCAAGTATGATAATTAGGCCAGGTAGCCAGAATGGTAATTAGAGCAGGTAGCTAGTATGATAATTAGGCCAGCTAGCCAGTATGATCATTAGAGTTGGTAGCAAGTATGATAATTATGCCAGGTAACAAGTATGATGATTAAAGCAGTTAGCTTGTATGATAATTAGGCCAGCAACAAGTATGATAAATCGGCCAGGTAGCTAGTATGATAATTAGGGCTGTTAGCAAGTATGATAATTAGGTCAGGTAGCTAATATGTGAAATTAGAGCAGGTAGCCAAGTTCAGCAATTGGCTTTATCCCCAGAAAACCTTACGTCAAAATCTTAGCCATCAATGGTAAATACAATAAGATGGGAGACGTTGTTGTTGCAAAAAAAGTATAAAATAGGATAGGCATTGAAAAAGTTCTGCACTATACAACAAAGTTCTTTGTTAGTGAATCAGTAAAATCCCGTTATATACTCCGCAGGAGTTCTACACACTTTCTCCGCCTGTCTATCCAATTAGTTAATAAACGCAGTCTTGTTTTCACTTTTGGGTACATTATTTATACAGTGGAAAACTATACTTCCGACAGCATGGTGAGTTTCAAATCGTCGGCCATTCAGGGAATCCAAGATAAAGGAATTAAGCCAAATATAAAGTGGAGTTAAATCAGGGTTGTATGGAGGATGTGACAAATTTTGGACGTTGAGCCCATTCAATAAGTCAGTGACCACAGCTGATTTCTGCGCCGGTATGTTTTCGTCGAGCAGATGGATAAATCTAATTCCAATGCGCAGGGTTGTTCAATAATGTTCAACAACCTCTGACAAAACTTTAATACATTAAACTGTTCAGTGACACCATCAGAGTCAGGCACAGGTACATGGACGATCAGTCTTTTTTCCATTGAAAACAAAGGTATATAAACTCTCTTGATAATCTGACAACATCAATTGGTATGTATTTTTTGGTTATTTCCAATCCAAATCTCTCTTGAATCTGTTTTATACTTTTTTTTAAAAGAGAAGAAAATTTTTAAAGAGAAGAAAATCCATTTTTCATCCTGACAATCGCACTCAATCGTCTTTAGTAATTCGTATCATATCCGACGAGTACCTGTCTGACAACATCACCCCGAATATGTTTTTATCAGCTGTCAACAAATGCGGGACCATCTTGCTCAAACCTGGATTCGTCAAAATGTTCAACACAAGCGATCAATCAATTCTCGTGATAAAAGTCATATCTTCCACAGTGCATCGAGCTTTTGCATCAACTGACCACCAGAACAGTCCACTCGCCAGTCGCAAATTGTGGTCTTCTAAAACGTTGGCCATCTTCCATGGATTCGCCACCATCATTAAAACATAGAAACCACCTTAAAATTGAAGGATAAGTTTTTGTTAGAGTACTCTACGGGCGCAATGATTTTACAGCATGCTCTTTTGCTTAGAAACAGAGATGTTCTCCTTCTGCGTCATTTTTTCTGCACTGTCGTTTACCTACGTACGTCACATGCAAAGCTCATTTTATAGAATGTTGTTTTGTTTATATATCGGCGTTGTATTTATAACCAGATTTAAATGGAACAAAACAAAGTTATAACAAACTATACAGTATCTTCAATTTACTCATCGTAAACACTCCTTGCAGCACCTGGTCTACATTTACAGTAGTATGTTTGTTCTTTTGTTTTTGTTTAAGTCTATGGGGTTTTGTGTGTGTGTGTGTGTGTGTGTGTGTGTGTGTGTGTGTATATATATATATATATATATATATATATATATATATATATATATATATATATATATATATATATATATATATATATATATATGTTCATCACCAGTCTCATGACCTAGTGTTGTCGTCGAGGCACTGTGCTGTTGAACATCTGACCAGTTCCCTCCACTTGGCTCGACCATGTGTCAGTGCCTGTGTCACCGCAAAACTTTTCCTGATTCATTCTGTGATGTTGTCAGTCCACTTATTTCTCTCTCTACCTCTCCTGCTGCCACCCTGGACGCTGTCCTGCAGGACTGTTGTGGATAGACTGTTGGCTCTAGTGACATGGCCATACCATTTCAGCTCTCTCTTTTTGACGGTGGTGAGGATGTCCTCATATTGGACTACCTTGCGCCTGATGGTGTTACGCACTTCTTCATTTGTGATGTAGTCCATGTAAGAGATGCCAAGGATGGTTCTGTAGCATCGCATTTCTAGTGCCTGGATTCTTCGTTGTAGTTCTGCTGTCAGGGTCCATGCCTCACATGAGTACAAAAAGACTGAGATGACTAGAGCTCGCAATAGTCTGATTTTAGTTTTCAGACAGATATTCTTCTCTCTCCAGATGGGTCTTAGCTTTGACATAGCTGCCATTGTTTGTGCTGCTCTTGACAAAATTATATATATATATATATATATATATATATATATATATATATATATATATATATATATATATATATATATATATATATATATATATATATATATATATATATACTGTAAGTTGATTTGGTCGCATTCTTACGACTATTTAGATTGTTTACCTCTCGGATTTTAAATTGCTGGAAGGATCCACTAGCTTGGCATCGTGTTTTCTGCACAATTTATTACAAAATTGATTTATAGGACCCAAGACAAAGAAATAAACGATAAGAAAAAAGAAAGAATAATTACAACATTTGATCCATTTAGGCCTTCGGGGATGCATTGGAAATAGAACTTAAATGAAAAAAATAATATTTACCTTCAAAGTTAAACCATCTACATAGGTAAACAATGAAGTGGACATCCCTGCGATGGCGCTTTGGAAGGTTACAGTCTGATACAGACCTGCACTCTATTAAGATAACGAAAACAACAACATCGTCATAAGATGATGAAACGGGGGAAAGGCGCAGAAGCTGACTTAGAATGGCGTTAACTGAAAATTGAGTATGACATTAATTCAAAAGATACTGCTAGCGTGCTTAAGTCGGGCTCTTCAACCCTTGTTAATATTAAATATAAAATAATTGTTTTCCATGAATTTATTAATTCAGTGTATTTTCTACCGTCATGACCTCTCATGTATGCAATTACTGCGATTTTCAAAAACATTTAACTGTTCATTTAAACGGTGCAGGTGGTATTTCCATAAGGCCATTTATATCCTTTGTAATTTTAACGCATGCGAAACACTCATGCAATATATTAAAGCTATCCTCTAAATATATTCATGTAAATGTTAAAGGAAAGCTCTAGTAAACTCCAAATGAAAACAGAATGGGCGAGAAGTAGTCGGAACACTTATTGGTGATTATCGTTTCAATTTGGTGTGTCTTTGTTCTTGTTTTTTAAAGTTTTGTTTTCTTGCAATTTTTTTAAATTTGAGATTTTTTTAATAGTTTGTTTTGGGGTTTGATATTTTTTTAAAATATTTTTTGGGTGGATGGGTGTTCTTTTTTTTTTTTTGATCAGTGACGAAAATGTGTGGTGTGTTCCCGAATACCGATTGCGCAGGGGAGAATACCGAGACTGGATGCTACTTTTAGACCATGTAGGCGCGTTCTCCAAGTAGATGGATTGTAAACAGTTCTTTATCGGTCACCGAAGTGAAATATACAGCGCAGTGCTGTCCAACCTTTTTGACACCATGAGCCATTGAAAAATGTTTTTCTCGAAGCCGAGGGCCGCAGCAGAAAACTGAAAAGCAACGACTATATAGCTGCTCGAGCTCTCGTGGGCCATTTAAAACCGGGCCGCGGGATGGACAACACTGATATAGCGCAAGCGATATTGATACTTGAGACAAACATGAGGACGGGTGGACCGTAAAACACAGATACATTTCAAGTTTTTGCATGTCAGTGTTCACCAGATACATTGAACGTGATGATAATCAAAATCCCGGAAGCATTGCTCGGCCACCATTATCGCTAAAATAAATAAATATATATTTCCCCTTATCGGTCAGAAACTGAGGAATTGGTCAGTCAAAAATTAAATCAATGTGTATATAAATTTCACGAATTAATGTAGTATATCCTAAAAGAAATTAATCATGGAAAATGGCAGTTGTATTTTACATTAACATTTGTAACTGACTTTGAGCAAAAGTTATGCACGATGTGTAACTGTAATTTATACAGTTTACCTATTTTATGTTACGATATCGGTTCATTTCAGACTTTAATGTCAATAATTTAAAAGATTTCAAGTAGTGTTAGGTAACCGTACGCTAGTAGAGAGTAATAACATCACGTTCAAAAGAAAATAAAGAAAAATTGTGTTTCTTTCTGAAGGTTAATCACTTATCCGCAATTAATTTTGGTCCCTTTAAAGATGTTGTTATCCAAAAAAGGTAACTGTAAACAAATATGAAGTTGACTAGCTCATTGAGAAAGTTCAGTCAAGTTATTATGTTGGATAATTTGAGGAATTGTATTCCTAATGCAACTTCTAATTTCAGGAATATGCTCCACTTAAATTTACCCAGTTATTTAATTTTGCAGGAGAAGAACGATGATGACATAAGGATATTACCAAAAGACTAATTGACTGCATATGGAACATGATTTGTTTGTTCTTCGTTTTTTCGGGGGTCTTTTTGTGGTTTCAAGAGCACGTTAATACATATTACACTAAGGAAGTGGGAGCTAATTGTCTTCCCCCAAAAGACTCAAAGGTAGTCGAGTGGGTATCGAACCAGCTAGCCTTGGTTTACTACCATCAGGGCTACCGTGCCTCCCTAGACTCAACATTAATTTTCTCATCTTAGTCATCTTGGACATCATTAGACACCTTCATGTTGATATGAACATACCCTGAATATTACATACCGTTGCAATTTGTTTCCTAACTCGGTAAATTTATCCGTCCCTGAATCAAGCAGATTAAAAATTATCCCAATTATGAATATTGGTTTCAGTTACAGACTGGTAAATGTAAACTCTGCTCATAAACATTTTTCTTTGTACATGTTTTACAGAGATAACTTTTCATTCGTAGTGTAAGAGAACAGTGCCAGTTAAAATGTACAAAGTATTCAAAATTGTTATCTATTCAGAGACGCCGATTGGCGTTCTAATAAAATGGTGATTTTCGACAGGTTCAGATTTAATCGCCCTGATTGAATGCTGTCACTATCACTTTTCTATCAGATTACAAATTAAAATGTTATCACTGAAAAACATATGCAGATGAATACTTGGGCAGAGTTCAGTAATGTTCGCGTGTATGCCATGTTGGATTGATAGAAAGAATCGTTAAACCCTTGAACTAAAATGACACCTAGCAAGTTTGGATATATATATATATATATATATATATATATATATATATATATATATATATATATATATATATTCAGATTTGTAAATATTGCTGTTTGGATTATCTGGCGTTTAGAGTGAATGGCATAGGTAAATTAATGACGCAAGATGCCTCCCACATGATGTGAGTCGTATTACATATCGTTGTATACAATTAGTAAATTATATGTGTTCGTTACACGATGTTTATGCGAAATTACTACGTTTAGTCCTTCTGGTTTATATACATCAGTATGGTTAAGTTTTTTCGTGCATGGAGGTTCCTGACTTTATTCCTGGAAAAAGATTGATAACAACGTTATTGCTTTCTCTTTCTTTAAATAGAGGAGGGTGTCAATTTCGGGAGTCCATATGATATTATCGTGAAAGCTGTATATACAAATTAGGACGAAATAAATGCGTCAGGGATAAAAAATTAACTTTTACAAAGGATCCCATTCTTAGCTTACATTTCTGAAGAACCTCAAAATATTCCTTATAGGAAAATTAATACTAACTTTAAGGACAAATAAACATTGGGAGGCAAACGTTTGATTTTAGATTACTTACACCTGATTAATTTACTTTTACCCAATTTAAACAACAGACTAAATTATGGAAATTTTTAGTACTTCAAATTAAAATTATGGGACACAAAGTAACTAAATTAATTAAAAAGAAATAATTAAATTCTCAAAGAAATGTATTAGTATTAATTGTGCAGCCTGTATAGGTCACGGCATATGAATTTGTGTAAATATAGCCCGAAGACAATATGATTTGTATCCCGGCTAGAAAGGGCAGTTACTCTTGTGTTGCACATAACCAAAGGGAGCATTTACAAACTGTCCTGTTGGACTAGAGATAGTACTTTTATGAGTGCTATACATGAGCAGTGATTACGTAACCATATTATTTTGTGTCCAGGTCGAGTAAGGTGTGAAAGATCTAATACATTTGAATGGTCAGCAGTTGCACAGAACTGTAGGTTAAGAGGCTTGCTCCGGATAAGCGAGTTTTGATGTTTTGCTTTGCTTCTGAAATAATAATAATAATAATAATAATAATAATAATAATAATAATAATAATAATAATAATAATAGTATTATTATTATTATTATTATTAATATATCTGGCTATTATCATAACTTAATTAGGAAGGTCAACAAATGAGACAACAAAATAAAAACAGGTCACGTTAAAGGGGATACAGACATGCAACACAACTAAGATGATGATGTACCTACTGACAATAATTTACTGTGCAAGCCTGTCAAAACAGCCTCACTTACTTCTCTCGCTTCTGACACTGATGGACGATCAGTCAAATGCTTTTTTTCGGTTTGATGGGTGATTAATCAGGTGTCAGGTGTCAACAACATAAACAGTCTGGTTTGAATGAAGTATCGTATTTCAAAGGCATCTGAGTACATAGCTTCACGCCTATTAGAAGTTTAGACTGAAACAGCGTATCGACTGTTTTGAATGGATTCATAATAAGTTATCTTTGTATGTCGAACCAAACCAAGCAAAATCTAATTAAGAATACAGAACCTGAAAGGACTATATACTGTTATGTATATTTAATTTAATTGCTTGTTTGTTTTAACTTGTTTTATTCTATTACATGCTTTAAATATAACATTCTTTACTGTATTTGGCGTTGTCCAGAATTGATGTTTTAATTTGTTTTTTTGTTTTTTGTTTTTATTTTCGATGTAAACAACTAATAATAAAAGCATTATATCTAGTTGCTGACCTAGTTCGAAAATCAGTGACTTTTTTATTTTTTATATTATCTTTCTCGGAGTAAGAATCAGTGAGATGAGTCAAGGTCATATCATTAAGCATGTGTCTGTTGGTAAACAAACTTCCATTTTTTCCAGAAGGATGAAATTTTGACCCTCATCCGGGAATCTGTTTTGCTCTTAATTAGATGTATAACCGATGTTCTGACAAAACCTCTATCAGTAGTGCTTTAACATCTGACACGTTATGTTCCATTATGTTGTGATCAATTTGGGCTGAAATTTATTTTCTTCAAATTATTAAATTCAAGTGATTATTTTCTCTGGAAATTCAAAAGTGCTCTAATATAATTCTTGGACAAAGACATCCACTGGATTTTATACGGAATTCAAAACTGGAATACTATTTTCTGTGATTCAACAAGAGACTATTGACGCATCAGTACAACGCTGACTATTTCTGACGACATCGCCTTCCATCTTAAATTTCATCTGGATATGAACTGAGATTCACTTAGAATTTTTAATTGATAGGACGTGTGTTTTGTAATTCTTGGATTATTTTTGGATTTAATTCGTAAAACCGTAAGATCCTTGTTTCTCATTTTTCACGTTGTAATCTAGGGAAATAAGTTATTTGTTAAATTTTACAAAGCTTGTTGTCTTCACTCTTTTTTGATACTTTCTTTAAGAGCATTGGCTCGAAACATCGTATCTCATTCTCAGACAGGCGAGGCTTTTTGGGGGTGGGATGGTGCTTTTTTGTGCTTTGTTTGTTTGTTGTTGTTATTTGTTTGTGTTTTGTATTTGTTTTGTTTTTGTTTTGTTTCTTTCTTATATGGTACATGTCATCAAGCATGCTTATTGTGATGCCATGTGTCTCGCCTTTTGTAGGCATCAGCTGTATGTTTTTGTTTGTTTGCTTGTTTGCTTTCTGTTTTGATCTGATTTGCTTTTAAATAATAATTCTTTATATTTAATCTAGCAAGATTTACCCCCCTTAGGCACTATTTGTATCTATAAACCAGTTTGTTGTCAACATTTGTGTTTCAGTGCTGTCAATGTTATTATCTTTGCTGCTAGATATTTTTCCGTATCTCTTTAAAGCTCGATGTAAGTCATATATATATATATATATATATATATATATATATATATATATATATATATATATATATATATATATATATATATATATATATATATATATATATATATATATATATATATATATATATATATATATATATATATATATATATATATATATGTGTGTGTGTGTATATATATATATATATGTGTGTGTGTGTATATATATATATATGTGTGTGTGTGTATATATATATATATATATATATATTGCAAGGTCGCCCTCTTAGTAAGAGGGGTGGTGGTTAATTGGATTTGGCTGGTGTTATCTAGAGGATGACCTCCCTCGATATCACAGCCCGGTGTGAGTGGAAAGATAGAATTTAAACAGAGAACTGAGCACGAATATTGGGAAGTAATAATGCAATACGAGCCCCCTTTGACAAGAAAAATAACAAATTTAATCAAAACAAATAGCGGCAATTCCATTTCAATTTAAATTATATCAACAAAATTTAACGGCAGTATCTAATCTGGATTTATTTCTTCATAACAGAGAGTAGTGAAAAGAGCGCCAGGTCGGAAATAACCACCGACCCACGAGAAGCTACTGGCAAGCTTTCTCGAATATAGCGAGTAACATCCCTTTCAAGTGCACTGGATCCAGCAAGGGATCACATGTGTCAGGGATTGCTTAAGATAAATGCAATCCCTGACACACGTGATCCCTTGCTGGATGCAATGCACTTGAAAGGATTCTTATTCGCCATTTGATTTGTATTCTTTATTTAGGGCCCCGAGTGGCCGACTGGTCTAAAGCGCTCTCCGTTACGTATCACTGCCATCTCACCTCTGTCTGCGTGGGTTAGAGTCTTGCATTCGTCCAATGTGGGTATGTGAGAAAGCTTGCCAGTAGCTTCTCGTGGGTCGGTTGTTCTTTCCGAGGTTTTCCTGGGTTCTTCCTCCACCATTAATACTGGCCGCCATGTATAGCCTATCGTGTGCTGAAAAATGGCGTTAAACCCTACAACAACAACAACAACAACAACAACAATATCTCTCTCTCTCTCTCTCTCTCTCTCTCTCTCTCTCTCTCTCTCTCTCTATACATACATAGGATGATTAAATCCTAACCGCAGCTTCATAAGCACAGAATTTGTAGTTCAGTGCGCATGACTGGCATAAGTTTGATGTTCCCATATATTTCATATGATGAATCTTGCTTGATTTTGTATTCTGTCATTTCAGTGTGTGAAGGGATACATTTTCAAAGGTATACCATTTTTAGACGAACTTGAATGTAATGTTTTATCGACCTGTGAAATTAGCTTTGATGATGGAACCCTTTTAGATCGCTTAATTAGCAACACTAAATTTTCTTCTTTTTTTTGGGGGGGGGGATTTAATATAATGTCACATGCTTCTGTTTTAATTGATATTCTCAGAAGTTAATAAAATGTCACGCGAGTGATGTAACATTAATTATATATGATTGTAATCGTCGCGTTTGTAAAACGTGCTATTGTTTTGCAGGGTACAAACACCTGGAACGAATTTGTTGTTGTTGCTTGTAACAGCATGAATTTTGTATATATCATTGTACCCCATACTAGAGTGTATTTTGCACATGTCATTGGTGTACATAGACATTTCACGTTGAAGTATGTGATTCTGCACCGGGTTGAATATGCAACATGTCTAACGATATGGACAAGGGTGGAGAATGGATTTTACTTATAGAAATAGCCAATAGTTTAAATGTTGCAAAACCAGCTTTTGTACTTGCTAAAATATTTTCCTTAAGCTAAAACTTTCCAGAGAGCGTTGTGTTAAAGAAAGCCGGAAAATGTAAAATTTCCCAAACGTGGAGGGGCGTGAGTTAATAATGGAGGTTAGACAAATCTGAATTCTGACGAGGTAAGTTAACTTTTTGTGGTGTTTCCCAGGCGAAGTCTCTTGTTTTACAAATGTCTTACACCGAAAAATCAGTCCCGTTTTTACGCGGTACGAAAGGTCTTGACTCGGGGGTGGGGGGTGGCGAATACCCATGTAAAGATTGCCTAGGGACGTGTAGTTGATATTCTATGAGAGAAACGTAACTAGTGGTGTAAGGAACCGATTCTGCTAAAGGGGAAAAAAGAAACTCGAACCTCAAGGCAAAAGGAAAAGGTACGGTGTCATAATTTCATACATACGTTTTATTCATGTGAGTCTTAAGATAAGTGTTTAAATTAGTTTGTCTTATATGATATATGAATCATGTATGCTAAGAATTGATCGTTATTTGGTTTATTCCGATGAATTGTTAATTAGGAATAATGTTGTTAATGAAAGACGTGATTTTGTTTTATATATTTGTTGAAGATGTTAATTATTTTAACCTATGAATAGGTTGCATTAACGTTTGTGCAACATAACGAGATATACGGTTATTAGTTGTCATCGTATGGTTTCGTGTGTCCGACATTTAGTTGAAGATAATAAGTAATAGTTCACACTGCAGTGGCTTAGTTGTCGTTAAGCAAAAACAGACTATGCTATCGATCAATTAGCAACTGTAATTAGTTCTCTCGGAAGTATACACTAATTCCAGTTTTCCCTGTCAATTAGCGATTGTAATTAGTTCTCTTGGAGGAATACATTAATTTCCTTGTCTTATTTTAATTATCTATTGAAAGAAAGAAATCGAAAATATGTAGACAAATGCGGCGCTGTTGAGTTGAATGATAGGTTATAACCTGGAACCAATTAGAAATGAGTGACTGTTGTGGAATATGTTACAGGCTATTTCTGAGTCAGAGAAGGAATGTATACCGAGTCCAGGGTGTGAGAAAACTATGAAACTATGCCACATTTATTCTATATTTATCAAGAAAATATCTTCTACGCCTTTTTATTAATACTAGAGATTCGATGCCTACGACAAGTTAATCAATGACTGACATAAGAGTGAACAGTTAAATTAAAAGTGAACGACCAGAGGGGACAAGAGTGTTCCTGTGCAAGTACAACCCAACTGACACGCTATTTTGATTCTAAAGAATGACCAGCAACCAGTTATCAGGTTATTCAGACACGCCTTACAATTGAAGTTCGAAACACTCGACTCGTGATGAAATTTGTCATATCTATGAAAAACGGAACTGCTAATCGCATTATAGAACTTCATCTAATTTATTTTTCTAGTAGAGGCGCATATTATAACTGGCCTTGTACAATTTCATTTTGTTTATCTAATTAATTAAATTCTTATATTCTGTATACGGGGCTCGTGTTGGTCAAAATCTCCTTTTCTTCCATCATTCAAATTTATATTTTAATATTCGAGCGATAACACTGTAGTAGATCATCCTGTAAACATCGATAGCCACCACCAAAGAAAATAAACCACCACATCACTGTTGCAGCCGGTACATACGTCAATGATTAATAGTATGAATACGAAAGCCTTTTATAAATATGCCATTTCTATTTGATGATGACTTATGTTACAATAATAATCATATTTTTCTGTGTTAAAACGTTATATGGAGTACTACTGCCAGAATTTGACCCCACCAGCATTTACCACCTTTTTAGTTGGAAGATTTATTTCGTATTCCGTCAATATTTCAACATGAAAAAGAGGTTATTTCGCTTGTGTCACAGAATCAATAATCTCTTTAATTATAACACACTGTGATACGTGGTAATCTTTTTAATTATGGGTACTATCTCTATGTAGCAGGTGGGTTTTTTAATTTCAATTATGTGACCGGTGTAATCTTTTTAATTATGGGTACTCAATGACAGGTCGTAATCTTTAAATTATGGTACTCTCTCGATGACAGGTAACAACTTTTAATTATGTTCTCTATCTCTCTGTGACTGGTTTTAATTTCATAATTATTAGCGCTCTCTGTGAAAGGTGGTAATATTTATAATCAAAAGCACTCTCAATGACGAGTGGTAATTTTTAGAATTAAGGATACTCTTTCTGTGACCAATTTTAATCTTTTTAATTACGGACACTCTGTCACGGGTGGTAATATTTACAAGTGTGGACACGCGATGACAGGTGATACACCTAATAATTATTGGTAATATGTCTGCGACTGGTGGTAATCTTTATAATTATGGGCACTCTTTTGTAACTGGTTGTAATCTTACGTGGTCTGCTGTTTTGAGGGTTTTGTTTTTCGTATGAAGACTTAACGAGTCCGTTGGTGCTACATCATGACCAGTGACAAACCATGAAAGTGTGATTATATCATGTCTTTTAACTGAAAAAAAATGTTTTTAATTGATCAAAAGAAAATATTTTTGGAGGCTTAAAATGGTTTAAGAATTCTAAGCCTTCGAGTTTTTGTTCCCAAGTATTGTGTCTCAAGTCAAAAAGGTTAGAGACAGACACAGACAGTCACAAAGATAGAGGTGAACAGACATAGAACTAACAACATGTGCTGTGGAATATCTTTAATATAATTTCATCATTTTCTATCAATAATATTAAACTGTATTAAAGAAATATTATACCGACAGGCAAATACAAAAACTCATGTACAAAGTGGATCGTTTGCTCATCAGATTAAATACCTTTGTAATAATATGCATTGGTATATATTTACCACTTTTGAGAAAATTCTGCATCCCTTTATTCCATGCTATTGCCACAGACGAATGTATAGCTACTGAATTTTTTTAAAATTATAATCACCGATGTCAAACTGCTTTTGGATCATTTATCAACAAGACTAGATCGTGCAGTTTTTTCCACAATAAGCCATTTAATTCCCACGCCAGCCTGTCGCTGTACCATGGTTGCGTAGCTTAGCTATGTTTATATGTAAATCTCATGAAAAGAGAAAACAAACATGTCTGACATATTCAGATTATTAATCGACGGAGTCAATTAGGTACTGGATGCAGTATTTTTGCAAAAGTAATCAAATGTAAATTTTTCAAGAATGTAAAACTGACTTTCCCTATGCGTTACAATTATATGTTTGCAAATTAGTGAGATTCTCACCTTGAAAGGCAAAATAAATTAGATTCTACACCAAAAGTACAAATCAATTAAATATAGATATATATAAATAATTTGTTGGAATGTAAGGGCGTGAGGTTAGTGGATGAGAAAGAATAAATTTCAGAGACTTTCTTGTCTATTTACGTGTTGGGGTAACAAATAAAATAAAATTAATCACTACGCAAAATGAACGATGGATACAAACGTTACGTGAAACGCTCACCTAAATGCGATGAGGGTACACAGAGGTTTTCAGTATATAAAAAATCACCTTCAAATTTCTCTAAGCTGTTTTTGCTCTTTAATTTCTACACGAGTTTTAAACCTTTTATCATCACATTGATTGTGTCCCCTTCTATACGGGAATTAACACACCAACGAAGGAATCTTCGCTAACAAAATACAATGAAAATATGAAATCGTTATTTTTTTATTTTAGTTTACTAGTATGATATAAACAAGAATGACAGGGGCAGCATGATAATCATGTAAAACTTAATTCAAAACTGAAACGCAAAGTGGACGCCGCCCAAAATTGTGAAGCTGTATATCACTTAAGACAAACGTTGTCTCGATCCCAAAACTAAGTTTTGTTTAAATGTAAACATACTCGATTATAGTCTAGTTCATTGACAAATAAAGGGAAGAAACATTTTTAAAACTTAGAAAAATGATCTGCCTACTATGGGGAGACAAACCCGTACGGAAGTAACTAATACACTGCCCAAATTTCCAGCTAAGAGCGGCTTGTGTTTGATAGGGTGCGCATTTTACACGGTTCAGCAAAGAAAAATTCAGCATCACAAGAAATAATTATGCGAATGGAGATACTGCATTATATAAAAATGTTATCATCCGTTATGTGCCTTTTTTTGCCTTTTAGGAAAGATGAAAATAATATTACACCTGAGAATGAGTATCACAAGAGCTATCAACACCACACACTCCGTCCCTCACCTGTGGCCACGCCGCGGAGTACCTAAAGCTTCACAGCAACAACTGGCTCAACTAGGATTCTGAACTACACATAGGATGTGAAGATTATTAGGAGGACAACGACCCTTTACCGCTCAGCAACAAACCCACACGTACAGTGCAACAATTATTTTGTAAAATATAGGATGTAACTTTTAAAAGTGGCGAATGATCAGAAGGTGGAATAAGATCCCAAGCGTCTAAGAGACGCAGACATTTGCAAATTCATTGTAAGCCCAAGCATGTATATCAAAGTGCTGCGAGATAAATTCAAGCTGGTGTCTATCAATAATAGGGGAACTTTTAGGAGCAAATTAAACGTTTACATGTATCGAGTAAAATGTGATCAGTCAAAACAACAAGTTTAAAAAAAGCTGGTTCGCCGTATTTTCTCTCTTTTGTTGGATTTGGCAGGGTTTATAAACACATCGACGACTTCATCTTGCCAAGGAAATGGAAACTGCCTTTCAGCAGAACACACAGAGAGACATAACCCGGGCTGGCACTTTTGGGTATAGAAAGCTCGCGACCTTTGGATTACACGTCCGATGTTTTCTCTAAATGAGCTACTTCGGCTCCCAATTCAGTGTGCCAAATAATGCACGAGTTATATGTTCTGCATTATCTCCCCTTGCATTAGTACCAAACGATGGTGCCATTTATCCTCTATCATGATGTGTTCAATTTTTTTTAATTATTTTATTGTTTTTGGTTTGTTGATGCTGTTCTTTCTTTTAACAATTATTTATCTTCTATTCCACAGTGGTATATAAAATATTTTTTAGAAGGAAAATAAACGAAACTACCATAAGCATATTGGCTTCATTCAAACTGATTTCATGAGCGTTTAAGAAAACAAAACAAAACCAATAAACAAAACAAAAAACTTTACATAGTTTGAATTCGATTGAAAATCATCTACGGAACTCTAAGACCTATGACTGTTATAAACATATTTTACGGAAAGAAAACTAGATTACCGTATATATCCGTGCACAGCTTGTACGCAATGTCGAACATTATATATTCAAAATCACATCATGCGCCGGTCCATCACGGGTTGTCTTACGCATTTCAAGAGAACATCTTTGATACTGGCCTGGCTAGCCGTTATGTCTATGATACGGTGATACAAACGGTACTTGTTCTTTACCTCAGTGTTCACACTATACAAACGGAACTTGTTTGTTACCTCATTGTTTACACTAAACAAACGGTACTTGTTCGTTACCTCATTGTTCACATTATACAAACGGTACTTGTTCGTTACCTCATTGTTCACACTATACAAACGGTACTTGTTCGTTACCTCATTGTTTACACTATACAAACGGTACTTGTTCGTTACCTCATTGTTTACACTATACAAACGGTACATGTTCGTTATCTCATTGTTAAGACTATACAAACGGTACTTGTTCGTGACATAATTGTTTAGACTATACACAAAACAATGCAAGTAGTGCTCAAAATCGTTCCCGTGCATGCGAAAGAAAACGTGCAAAAAACATTATCATTTAGTATCAATAAGAACGCAACGATCTTTGCCCTATCTGTAATTACAAACATTAAAGGGTTAAACAAATATACAAATAGCACATATAAAATGGATAGGTAGAGGAAGTTATACACCGACTGCAAAATATATAAAAAGAACAAATATTCGTTTTGTTTTTCGTTCTTTCTCAAACTTGCAATGAAAGACGCAACAGGCTTTACAGGCACTCGCTAACCATGAACGCCGACAAGTGTTACATACCATGAACGCCGACAAGTGTTACATACCATGATACTGAAATAATATAAATAAAGTAAATTTATTATTTTTAGATGAGACTTTGCTTACCGTTACTTGTCTGATTTTTATCAAATAGTCATTAAAAAAATGTCTGCAATATTTAACGTTTTTAACAGGGTACTTCAGCCTGCAAAATCGAAAAAGCTCGATGCAACGTTTACGCATAAACAACATTATTATCACGATATAAAATGACTACGTTATTTGATATGCTTTACTCCAAGTCAAACAATGGAACTCCGCGTTTATATATTATTACTCCTACAGATGGCCTATATGTACTATCCACAATACGAGTTCCTGTTTCACAAATCTTACTGGAGAAACACTCTTAAACAGACCAGCTTTTAAAACCATGTAGTATACTCGCGCCATCTAGCAATAAGGAACAAATGCTAGCCTTGAAATCCAAATAGTACGCCCGCGCCATCTAGCAAAAAGAAACAGAGACCAGTTTCAAAATCCAAATAATACACTCACGCCATCTAGTAAAAAGACAACAGCGATTGGTCAGTTTCTTTTAACAGTTACGAGCTGAAATTTGTGTACCTACTTATTATATCATTGCGATAACACTGTTGCTGTCAGTTTATTCAAACGTGTGAAAGGCCAGGCTAAATGCAGGCAAAACAAGAACTAATTTTTTTCTTCAATTAACACTGAAATAATATGCTAATGTTGATGAACGTACGAAACTTGCTGCGATGCTTACAAGGTCGAAAGTTCCTTTCACAGTATACACGATATGGAGAAATAACATGCAGCACACTTCCTGCATTATTTGCATAAGATGCAAGTATATACTAAATCTTACCATTCTGATATGCATCACGCAAACAATTATTATGAGTAGGCAAAAAGAAAATCATAAACACGCGATAAATTTGACTATAAACATATTAATAAATTAGTCATATCAATATTAAGCACTCCAACACACAAAACAGCATACATCTCTTTTCAAAAGTATATATATATATATATATATATATATATATATATATATATATATATATATATATATATATATATATATATATGTTCTGGAGAAAAGAAAACAACTACTAATAGTTAAGTGTTGAAAATAAATATTTGTATTTGTTCAAATTAATACTCGGTAGCAAATCGAACTGCAATCTTTTGGCGTCTGTATTCAGACAATATACATAATTTTCTTCTTATGTTAATAGAATCCTGTGAATATCTCAAGATAACTATCTCACAGCACACACACATGGCCACTAAAACGTGCACCCTAATTTATTCAAAGTAGATCATGTTTGATTCTATTTGTCTTTAATTTCCTGAGAGAACATTTTTTTGTGTTAAATCATGAGTAATACGCTAAATTTTAAAACACAGTCCACAATACGTTTTAAAATGCAGTCACTTGAAGATATTGATGCTTGTGTTGAAACCAACTCTGATATGATGTGATGTTCATTCAAATACACTGCTCTGGCAAACCTTATGGATGCAAAAAAGGAAACTTTGCATTTATAATAAATAGAACATTATTAGAATACATTGTGTGAAAACCTTGTGCCAATATTACCCACCAGAATTGTGAAAACCTTGTGCCAATATTACCCTCCAGAACTGAGAAAACCTCATGCCAATATTACTATATATTCTGGAGACTAGTGGCAATATTTTCAACATGTTTAATGTTGCAGGCAAACCATATGTCTGCATGGAAAAATTTCTATTAAGGACCAAATATTTTCCATACGAAGTATTTTTGGTGAAAACCCTATGCCGATATGCAAAATCAAAATATTCAAGATGTACAGAAGCCTTCAATTGTCGTCTAATTAATCCTGAATGGAACAATGTTGATCTGCTATCCAACATGGCCACCAAAAGAGGTACTCCGGTGAAAATCCCATATGGATATATGATTTCCATTAAGGAGTAGCAACAAAAATATTTTAATGATGGTTGCCACACATAACGTCATTTCGATATCATTTCCATTCAGCACAAATTAGATATCATAATTAGTTTTCAGGCCATGCTAGCTGTCTGGACAGCACCATTTTCAAATTAGAACCAACGTTACATTGAGATGAATCCTTTGAGTCTAGTTGCAGGCGGTTGTAGTAAAGGAGGAGTAGCAATAGGAAACTTGTATTAACTGATGATTATTTGAAGACAGACATTGGACAACAGGCCGTCCCATAAACTACATGACTAGTAGAGGTAAAAAAGTACACTATAAACAAGTGTTTTGAAAAAGCTCATGTTCAAATCATCACATCAAGTATTGATTTCTATGTCTTGGTGTATACATTAGCCATTATGTATCCTGTTCTACATTTACAATTAAAACAAAATTGGAAATATAATTTATGCAGCTAGATTGTTATTTGAAAAAATCATGTAAATAAATGAAGTTGTTTTGGCATATTTAAGTAAATCCACATGATTTTTCTGTTGCAATGATATACGTGTACTATTAAGGTCATTTTACTGGCTTTGTCCAACATTTCATACATTAGGCAATCATATTACTGTAACCAATATATCGATGTGCTACCCAAGTAAACAATATTTTTGATTTCCAATCATAAACTGACCATCGTGTTATTGGAGAAATTATCACATCAGTATTCGGCTCATAAAATTTCTTTTTGTGAAACCATGCAACTTATAAGGCCAAGTATCATATGGTTTAACATTGTGTAGCAAAAGTTTTACGTCTTGGGATCAAATGCTTCCAGAACGTTTGGACACTACTGATTCGAGATACAAACGCACTAGCCTAAAATACGGAAACCTCTCATTCTGTCTCGCGCACGCTCATTCGCTCTTTTAAACGACATTCAAAAGGTCAGTGATGGCTGCTTGCCGAGTGAGTGACGATATGAGTATCAGTTCTGTGTTTGTTTGAACGTTGTTGATCTGGATAGTCTTGCTGAGGAAATAAAAAGGAATCGGTTGCATCCATGAACGTGTGAAGAAAAACAGCAATGTTCATGACAAAACGTTCCCTATCCATCCATTTTCATCCACCAAGAAATCTTAAGGAGGTCATCATTTGTAAAGGCGCTGGTGTATAATCCACCTTAGAAGTGCCTGACCTCTCCATATTAAATAATTCATCACTGATGTCCTGCCATGGAATGACAATTAAGTTGAGAGAAGAGTCATCTTGACATTGTTTATACAAACCAGATTTATCAATATCCTGTTAAACTTTGCACATGCGTCTGTCTATGGCTGAGAAAGAATAAGGAAGAATTTGCACTTGTATAAATCTAGGTACATGTATAGTGCAGCACGTGATAACAATGTTCAATTTTTCATATCTTGCCATTGTGATAAATATTTCTGAAGTTCCAAGAAGGTTGCAGGATTTATACACATGTCATAATAGTATAAAAATCAATATCAACAATAAAAAAACAATCTCAACAAAAAACGATTCTGTTTTCATCTTGTTCATGAACCGAAATGCTTCATCAATGTGGAAAATTCTGAAAATGGAAGAGCAAAAATTATTATTATTAGTATTATTGTTATTATTATTATTAATAATCATAATAAAATAATAATAAAAATATCAACAACTACAGCAGCAACAACTATAATTCCATAGCAAAGCTGAATATCAAAAGTTTTTTTATCACGATTGTCTAGTTCTACCCAAAGCAAAAATTTCCCTACTCCAGTGATTCAGTCAAAGGGTATTGATAGAAATTCTAAAATCATTCTGAAGATCATATCTTACAAGTGTTTATGCTACATGATATAGAAGGTGTTACATGTAATAATAATAATAATAATAATATGTTGAAGTCATTATAAAGAAATGTATCTACAGGTAGAAAACCTGCCTGGATTTTGCAACTATTGATGTCATTTATGACAAATTATTACTTATTTTGATTAGGGGGCCCCTTAATGTGTGGATAATAAAAACAAGAAATGGTATTTTTTCTTTCTCTTACTAACAAACGGCAATTATGAAGTATGATTGAAAGAAAATATTTATATAAAAAATGATTTAAAATCTTCATACTGACTTTTAAATCGTGACATATGCTATGAATGATTACTGTCTGATACTGCAATTTATTATGAATGATGAGATTGTGTCTGATATTATGATATTATGTTATGAATAATTACTGTGTCTGATATTACAAAATTATGCTATGAATAATTACTGTGTCTGATATTACAAAATTATGCTATGAATAATTACTGTGTCTGCTATTACAATATTATGCTATGAATGATTACTGTGTCTGCTATTACAATATTATGCTATGAATAATTACTGTCTGCTATTACAATATTATGATATTAATAAATACTTTCTGACATTACAATATTAGACCACTCAGGTGGCCTAGTGGTAAGTGCATCTGCCTCAGATGCAGGAGGTTGTGGGTTTGATCCCCGGCCGAGTCCTACCAAAGACTTATAAAAATGGTACTAACAGTTGGCTTGCTTGGCACTTAGCATTAAGAGGTTAATGTTAGGACTGGTCGGCCTTGTGTTAGGATAACGTGACTGGGTGGGACATCATGCTACATGTCTGCAGCATTGATGCCCCAGTGATAGACATCACTATAAACTGCCATACTGCAGATATCGTAGTGATGTGACTGAAAAATTGTTAAAGCTACGTTAAAAATCCAAATCACACACAAACACAAATATTACAATATTATGCTATGAATGAATACTATGTCTGATGATGATATGCTATGAATGAATATATATGTTGATATGCTATGAAAGAATACTATGATGATATGTTATGAATACTATGTCTGATGATATTATGCTATGAAGAATAATGTCTGATAATATTATGTTATGAATGAATATGTCTGATAATAATATGCTACGAATGAATGCTATGTCTGATGATATTATGCTATGAAAGAATAATGTGATGATAATATGCTATGAAAGAATACTATGATGATAATATGCTATGAATGAATGCTGTCTGATGATAATATGCTATGAATTAATGCTATGTCTGATGATAATATGCTATGAATTAATGCTATGTCTGATGATATTATGCTATGAAAGAATAATGTGATAATATGCTATGAATGAATACTATGATAATAATATGCAATGAATGAATACTATGATGATAATATGCTATGAATGAATACTATGATGATAATATGCTATGAATGAATACTATGATAATAATATGCAATGAATGAATACTATGATGATAATATGCTATGAATGAATACTATGATGATAATATGCTATGAATGCATACTATGATGATAATATGCTATGAATGCATACTATGATGATAATATGCTATGAATGAATACTATGATGATAATATGCTATGAATGAATACTATGATGATAATATGCTATGAATGAATACTATGATGATAATATGCTATGAATGAATATGATGGCTATTACTTAAATCAGATGGGGCCTATTTTAGCATGAAACAGAAACGGTCAAGGATGTTCCGATTATGCTGCAAATATGCATATGTGATTTGCCTGTTACTACTCTGTTCAGCTTACTTCTGTGAGTTCAATTTTTCAGCTACATCCTGTGATCCTACCACTGACCTATATGCCTGACCAAATAAACACCAGTCATGTTGATAAGTTTAACAGATGGCACAGGATGAAAGTCTTGTTGTTCTCTAGATAACTGAATCAAAAGGAATTAGTATGCCAAGTAACTTTGAGAAAATGTTTAAACACTTCTTTAAAAAGGGTTCCAAAATGTTCGAGCAATTGCCATTTAATATGTTAATGGCAGATAGTAACAATCAACTTAAGTGTTGCGGTGTAAGACACAAATGCACTGATAATCAATCATACCTATGATGATGTAATACATCATTTCATGCTAGACAGAGTATTGGCAAGCAGTCTGTTCATACTAGCTGAGCTCAAAAGTTTCAAGGCTATGTGACAATATATTTATATGGTAGTTTTACAGTTGTCCCTTACCATCATAATCTATTAATCCATCTCCATTTAAATCTGCCTCTTTGAACATTGCCTTTATGTCCTCATCAGACAGGTTTTCGCCTAGACGACGCATGACGTAACGAAGTTCGTGCTTATCAATATACCCGTTGCCGTCCATGTCAAATACTCGGAAGGCCTCGCGTTTTTCTGCGTCTTTGGGATCTTTACTCACGTCATGCTCTACCAGAATGTTCGCCTTTGCTCGCCTCATCATGGTCATAAATTCATCAAACTCAACGTACCCGTTTTCTGTAAAGTAAATGTATACTATTAACACTTCGAATTTAAGAAAACGAAAGAAAAAGAAATGGTGATTGTAAACTTTCATGCAAAAGAATTAACTAGGACTGCAATGGGTCCAACTAAACAAATCTTGCTTTTGTGGGCCCAAATAATTGAGAAACATTTGCAGAATCAAATGGCATCCAATTATGCGAAAGAGTTGCAAAGCTATGGTGGTTTTGATAAAAAAGATGAATGGACAGACAGAAGGACATACGTAAAAGACGATCAATAGGGCTCCATTTTTCTAGGTGTGGGACCCCAAATATGTACCTAATATACATGCAGACGAGGCAGATTAGTTAAAATCGAGCTTGACGATCGCACATATGTGTACACATGATAAGGTAAATCAGCCACGATGGGACAACATTTGTATCAGACGCAAGGTTTTCCCACCCCTGGTACAAAATCTACTTGTCCATGGTTAGTTATGTCAATCCTGTCTAACACGTGGCAAGAATTTTTCTTTCCTCCACATAATATTTCGTTGTCATAATATTGCAGAAATGAATAGATGGTGCACTGGTTTTCATCATTACAAGTGTGTCGATGATGACAAGTGACCACACAGTGGTAGCACATGATCTTTTTTTATCCCTGTACAATCGGAACGTCCACTGCCTTTTTCATTGCATGTTAGAAAACAAAATATAACGACATATATAAATAAATTTAAACTTTCCTCATGCCTTTGTTTCCGTCATGCTAACTTCATAATGTTACAATGAATAGATGACGTGGCATCACCAGCAGAATCCCCAGCAATAGTTGCATACAACGGAAACCTAACGATTTATTCAACATTTCTTATTACAAAGGTCAGCAATAACATTTATACCTGAAGTGCAGATATTTCCTTGATTGTTGAACCATCGTCTCCTACTATTTTTAAGGCTTATTACGTTACACGACTTTGTTCATCGTACATGTAGCCGTATATTCGTCCCACACAATCTTGCCCATATGGGAAGTACCACTGCGATTACCACATTCATTTCAGACAGCCAAAATCACTAAAATCCTCTCTGAAACAGTCGAGGATGTTCCAAACGAACCCTCGTTGCGTATATTTTATTTATAATGTGTGCCTGACTTTTGTCCGTTTTTGAGTGGTGTGGATGCGGATTTGCATACCAGACTTTTGTCATGACTATAAGTGGCAAACAAGATGTTAACCTGTTTGCCTGAGTTTGAGTTCAATGCCTAACCTTGTTGCCGAATTAGTGGAATTTTCCATTACAAATTATTAGTTTTCCAGAATATTCTCCTGCGTCGTCAGTCACCGCTCCGGTGTTCAAGTGGTTACAGCGTCCACCTCGGATTCAGGAGGCTGCGATTTCGAATCCCAACCAATCAAAGACTAAAAATGATACTAACAGCTGCCTCACATAGGCGCTCAGCATTAAGAGGTTAGTGTTAGGACTGGTCGGCCTGGTATCAGGATAATGTGACTGGGTTAGACATTATGCCCCTATGCTACACACATCACTATAAACTGTCACACTGCAGATATCGTAGCAACATGACTCAAAATATTTTAAAGCTACGTTAAAAATTCCAAATAACACACACGCACGCGCGCGCGTCGTAGGTCAAGCGGGAATGTATATAAAGGGAACTTAATAAATAATTCATTCCTGTTTTAAGATCAATCAGTGGAATCATTTGCAGCTGAGTTCATTTACAATTTGAGGAGACTTATTTATTTAGATTGTTCTTTGGAATTACCAAGTAATCATTGACCTTTGAATTGAAACATTACTTTTCGATTAATGTCAACTAATTCAAAGACTTTTTGGATTGCATCATTGTGGTACATCAGGACATTCAAGGATATTGGTATAATGGGACATCCCAAATTGTAGGTATATTAGGAAATTAGAGACTACAAGTACCACTGGACAACAAATTTTTACAAAAGTCATGTTACTGAAATAAAATTAGTCAATTCTTATCAATTTTTATGTGCTGAACACGAATATGACAGTCAAATTGCAAAATTGGCTCTAGTTTTTTTGTAATCTGCAAGAAATTAATGTTTACATAACGAAATGCATTCCAATAGTAAAAGGTCAACTGTAATAGCCTACCTATAAAAAATCAAGTCATTGACTACATCTTAGATTTCTTCGCCTGTCTCTTGTACAGCTGTTCGGGAGCATCTCTGAGGAGTGTCCAGCAGTAGTCAGCCAGCATTGTAGTGGACCATTTTCCCTGGTATCTTTGTTCCATTGTTGCGATATCTTGATGAAAACGTTCGCCGTGTTCAGCACTAACAATACCACAGTTGCTAGGAAAGAAATCCAAATGGGAATGAAGGAAGTGAATCTTTAGAGACATATTGCAGCCAAGTTTCTTATACTTCATCAACATGTCTTCTACTAGTTCCTTATAGTTTTCTGCCCTAACATTTCCGAGGAAGTTTGTAGAAACTAGGCGAAAAGCATTCCATGCTTGTTTCGCGTCACCTTCCAGCAAGTTGTTGAACCGGTCATCTTTGAAAAGCTCGAATCTGAGGACCCACAAAAACTCCCTCTTTAATCTTTGCTTCGCTGAGTCGAGGGAATTTTTCATGCAGGTATCGGAATGCTGGCAAAGTCCGGTCAATGGCTTTCACGAAGTTCTTCATCAAACCTAGTTTGATGTGAAGGGGTGGTAGCAAGATTTTCTGAGCCTCAACCAGAGCTGGGTGTTGGATATTCTTCTCTCCAATGGCTACATTCTGCCTGTGAGTCCATTCCTTCCTCATGTAGTGCATTTCCCTTGCTCGGCTATCCCACTCGCATAAGAAACACATGTATTTTGTATATCCTTGCTGCAGTCCCATTAAAAGGGCAACTACCTTCAAATCACCACAGAGGTGCCAGCTGTACTTGTTATACTCAATGGAATTCAGTAGCTGCCTTAAGTTATCGTATGTCTCTTTCATGTGGACAGCATACGCTACTGGAATAGATGGAAGAATGTTTCCATTGTGCAAAAGCACAGCCTTGAGACTCAGTTTCGAAGAGTCCACAAATAGTCTCCATTCTTGTGGGTCATGAGTGATTTTTAAAGCATTCATGAGGCCCTCAATATCGGAACAGAATATCAGATTACTTTCCTTTCTGAAGAAAGGCTCCAATTGCTGGTGGCGCTTTCGATATGCAGTAATTGTGACATCTTCTTCTAGAAGATTCCATTGTTGGAGTCTTGATCCTAGCAATTCTGCCTTGTTCTTTGATAAGTCCAAATCACGAATCAGGTCATTTAGTTCTTCCTGTGTTATTCTGTGTGGGGTTGATGATGCACCACAGTGAAAATCTGGATCACTGCATGCTGATGGACCAGGAGAAGAACAGGTTGACTCACCTTTGTCTTCGTCAGATGAATCAAGAGAATATTCTGCTGGAGGTTCTGGAAAAGGAAGTCCCTCACCATGTGGAACTGGTCTCAATGCAGACGGAATGTTTGGGTAGACTATTCTCGACTTCTTTCGCTTCGTTATTCCGCCGGAAAGAGGAGGAACCAAGCAGAAGTAACAGTCATTTAGGTGGTTGCTTGGCTCTCTCCACACCATTGGGACTGCAAACGGCATTGATGACCTTTTGCAATTCAACCACTGTGAAAGCTGTGTTGTACATGTAGCACAGCATATATGCGGAGCCCAAGGCTTGTCTTGGTCACCAACCTTGCATCCGAAGTAAAGATGATATGCCTTCTTCACTTGAGAATTGATACTTTTCTTCTGGTTGGCAAATGTCACTTCCCCACAAATATAGCAAAAATTGTCCGCGGTATTAACACACTTTCGAGGCATTACTGTTCTTTATTGTACGTAAATGGATAAAATAATAAGTTTTATGTAACAGTAGCTTGAACTGTCTCGCACAACGTCTAAAATATTTTGAACCTATCTGATTGGGCTTTATATAGTACACTGCTTACGTCAGCTTCAGCAGCCGCCTGGCATTAGTATAATAGGCCTACACATGTATAGTACACTGCTGACGTCAACTTACTTCAGCAGCCGCATGGCATTAGTATTGCATTGCATCAGAAAATGATGCAATCAACTGTGGATGATGTGAGCATGATGGTATTATGCAATGTTACATCATTATTCCGGATGTTGCTGCAGTCCTACTGGAGAAATTTACACAGTGAAACATAGAAAATGAGGTATATGAATATCTTCAAAACGAGAGCCAATACAAATTTTTCACGGTTATATTCGTGTTCGGCACACCAAAATACTACAGATTAGGGCCTTTTCAAGTCAGTAATGATTTCACTGTTGACCAGTGTAATTAGTACATTTAAGAATAATGTTAACCATTTGGAACATCCTATACTTATGGATATGCGATAGGACATTTATGATTATTTGGGATTCAAAAAACCAATCCCGTGTTTCTTAAATTTTCATTCTTAACTTAGAAAAATAATAACTTGCTGATCTTACTTACTTTGGTGGTTTCACTTTCTTTCTTGTACATAATTTAAGACCTAGAGTTGTTGTTGTTGTTGTTGTTCTAGGGTTTAACGCCAGTTTTCAGCACGCGATAGACTATACATGGCGGCCAGTATTAATGGTGAAGGAAGAAGCCGGGAAAACCTCAGAAAGAACCACCGACCCTCGAGAAGCTACTGACAAGCTTTCTCACATACCCACACTGGCCGAATCCGAGACTCGAACCTACGCAGACAGAGGTGAGATGGCAGTGATCCGTAACGGAGACCGCTTTAGACCACTCGGCCACTCGGGGTCCCAACCTAGAGTTGTAACATCCCTATAGAGATAAAGATGTACATAGCTCAAGTTTTACAATAAACTGAAATCGTCTTCCTCAAGTTGCGAATCGGCAGCAATGTATTTTTTCAAATGAACGTACCGTTGCAATAAGTGAATAATCTTCTGAATTACCCTGCAAAGAACTGTTTTGTGTTGATGAAAACTTTAGTTTTTCCGGAAAATTTGAGGAATTTCTCGACTCGGGTTTTGAGAGGGTTTCATGTTTTCTACCATCTGTACATATGAGGGAAATTCCAACATTATCAGAAATATCGCAAACATCTCCACGCAACATCTAAATTTGCGGAGATATTTAGTGAAGTTGGACAACACGATGTTGCTGGAAAGCATTGCACAGTGAGCTAAAAATTAACTTTCATATAGGGAACATTTAAAAATACTTGTCCATAGTATTTTCAAACTGAAATAAAAATGACAAGACACGTTTTAAATTATGGTGTTTCCAAAACAGGTTCATACCAGCCTTTAAAACAAAGTCCATATTTGTTTTACTTTTTCTAAATTCAGTAATACAGAATATGTCCTCAACAATGTGATACGAATACAAAACTAATATTCCATGATACAAAGCTTGTTCATGTAGAGATTTAAATTTCATTAGTTTAGCAACCACTGCATTGGATGTGAAAGCTCTCCTTCTCGTAACCGCTCCGGTGGCCTACAAGACTTAGAATTATTGGTACTAACAGTTGCCTCGCTTGGCGCTCAGCATTAAGAGGTTAGTGTTAGGACTGGTCGGCCTGGTGTCAGGATAACGTGACTGGGTGGAACGTCATGCTACATGTCTGCGGCATGATGCACGCGTGCTAGACATCACTTTAAACTGACACACTGCAGACATCGTAGCAATATGACTGAAAAATTGTTAAAGCTATGTTAAAAAGTCAAAATCACACACACACTCCTTCTCGCAGAGTGTTTAAAACACTGACAAGAGATAAAAAGACTATAAAATAAAAGTAAACAACAAATGTTACTCACCATTTGAATCTACATTTCTTATCATGTCTTCGATTTCTTGTTTGGAGCAACTATGACCTAAAGTCCTAAGAACACATCCTAGTTCTTCGCTGGAGATCCGACCATCTTTATTTTTATCGAAAAGCTCAAAAGTCTGTTTTAATTCTAAAAAAAAGAAGAAAATTAGAAAATTCATTGGGATAATTTAAACAGAAATTAAATTCAACAAAACTATTTTGCAAAAATAAAAAATAACTATCTTGTAGCAATGAAGTACATCCTTAGGCTTTTATCCACAAACATTAATTCATCTTCATCTAACATACCTAAATCAAAATCCTCTTTCTCAGTGGAAGCAGCGAGAGTCAATTGGCGTCGGATTCGTAATAGAAACGTTGGGGTTTCCCTGGGAAAGGAACTTAACTCCCATTTCCTCACAACTGTAAATCCCTTATATCATAATATACCAAAGACTGAGTTCTTGTTCAATGGTATTGGAAATATTCTTGTGCTAACACACACACACACACACACACACACACACACACGGTCAGGCTCATAAAGTAACTGCCTTGTCTGCACAAGGCGCTCGGAGAAAAATTCAAACATCTTCAAGAAAAATGAGTACATTGGGCCATTGGATTGCATCTTGTATAGTGTATGTCAATGTGGTCATGCATGAGAATTTAATCATTTTAAATTAAATATTCATTGGTGTTCTAACATTCAATACCTATCTACTTTAACCAAAAAGCTATTCAATCCTGATTAGTCCATGATATGTACTTAAAATGTAATCACGAATCTTCCAGACCAAGATTTTTATCCCTATTGACTTTAACCATGGTTACCAGGTTCTAAACAGGATTAAGAAAGCACGTCGGGTCTAATCATCACAATATAAGGTAGCACAAATTTATTTGAACATGCGTAGCTTTCATTGTGACATCAGAGCGCGCGACACACAATCCGGTTTGTAATGGATCACACCTTTTGGTTGACCTTGTCCAAAAATGTTTACGTACTTTAACACTGAGTTTTGACGTATGTGTTTGTCATAGTGTGTACATAATGGCCTTCCAAAGGAAAATGGAGGATCCAAATAAAGTGAATAATCACCTTTTAAAGGTATGTGTAACAAAATTATATATTTAAAAAAAAACAAAAAACAATAACAACAAAACGACACCCTTTACTGAAATAGTCGGTACTGAAAGAATAAATGACATGACTTTCACTATAAATATTGCATAAAAACGCTCTATTTTTCATTTCAAAGAAAGCCTCTGCCTACATATCGAACCCAATGACAAATTAAAAAGAGATCAACAAACGTATTGACGCCGACTTCACTTATGTCTAGCTTTCCATTACCACTGTCTCGAAAAAATTTGCATCTCAATACAGACTAGTCACATAATTCTGAATTAAAGAAAGCGCCCCCAAATAAAAATGACACAAGAGTATGATGATCATATAGTAATCAAGATGGCTAAATGGACTTACCTAGCTTTTCCTTTTCAGTAAGACCATTTGGAACTCGGTCATTCTCGTACTCAATACTTCCGTGCGCATGATCCATTTCTTTGGTCACGTGATGTAACTCAATGACCGCCTCCCGATTTTTACTGTTCTTCTTCTTGAAATTCGGACTCAGCCGAACAAGTTTTCTACACTTTGAAGACTGTAATATAAAAAAACAAAAAATAAAATAGTGTTTGCGTACCAAAGATTAACATCCAGTTAGAAGACATTTTAATTCAAGATTTGTTTTAACGCTAAATATCTTCGCTGGTGTCGTGTCTAAATTGGCAAGACAGTATAGGATATACGGTACTAATGATATGGAAAAATGGGAAACCAGCCTGTAATGGGTGAACATAAAATAGAGTATATATGGGTTTGGCTGACCAGGATTGGTTAATAATGGAAGTTATGTTTTAGGAAAAGAATATTTTGAGAGTTTATCCTAGTTGTAAGTGAACAAAAAAAAAGACATTGTTTTATTGATGAAATTTCAGTCCTTTATCAGTCCTGAGGTTGGAACACTCATTACTAAACTTAGCACCTGACTCTTTGGTGCGGAATTGAAAGCACGTGTTTCAAGCACATGCAAGTCCAGAAAATGCCGCGGCTGTTATACTTCCCTCAACAAAGAAGCTGACATCCAGGTTTCATATATACTGATAAATATAGGTCTGATAATGAACACTCAAAAAGTTTAAGTTATTGAATTTTTAATATCACGGTGTTTGCATAGGTTTACTATGGGAACTGAATTAGTACCATGAGTCATAGCACAGACCGGTAACTTGAACATGTGTCCCCCTATCTTTGCTTAGTTAGTGACGTCATTCGTACAATAGTAACGTCATTTCCACAATAATTTAATTTAAGCTTCCCGCTGAACAGCTGTGATTGATTGATATCGTCTCATTCGTGCCGTGCATTATGGGAAAAACTGTATGTGATCCCAAAACATATAGCAAAATGCATCCTTGGTCAACATTCTTGCGTGGTATCTGATAATAAAAATGGTCTTTTTATATCAAAACCAACTCGAATTGTATCGGTCCACCCAAAACTTTGCATGCAAATTTCTAACGCATTGCCAAAATGAACTTTTATTTCGCTTTCAATCAGTCTGTTTGTGAAAGGGGGAGAATGGCTTTTTGTGACTTCGACTTTGTGACTTTGATCTTGATTTTTAGACCTTCTGAGATTGTCTGCATACAATTTGAAACTGTCTGCAAAGTATGATGACAATCAAATGAATATAACTTTATGATTAAAGTGTATGATTCATAAATGCTTCAAATAATCACACATTGTCTGAAACGCTTTAATAAAATGAACGTTTCGTAAGGCTAGTCAAATATTTTCAGTTGTTACATAAACTTGAAACAAACTATATCTACCTCTGCAATCCAGCAAGATGACTGGCTGAACTATAAGCCAGGCTTGAAATTGACCAATCAAATACTGTACGTGAAATTAATTTTATTTTACAGAGCTTAGGTATGTGAAATTAGCGCCAGGTCTAAATGCACGAGTAGAGAAGTCCTGTCTTGCAGACCTAAGCTAAGAGAGATGTAGGTTCGAGTTTTTTCCTGGTTTCAGTTACACTCAAAATTTTAACATTTCTTCATCGAATTGAGATATTTAAACATCTTTTTCAGTTTTTGGTTGGCACCCAAGCAGTTTCCGCTAACACTTAGCTGGTATCGTCGATAAGGTCACGGTCATAATGCCAAAAATTTATATTTATATATCCGTTTCCATCCTTTTGAATAAGACTACCATAAAGACCAATGTGTGTCTGTTAGAATCATTTTACGTAATATGAAATTTCCATACAGGTATCTGTTTGCGAAAGTGAAGAATGACTGTGCATATCCTTCCTTCTTCACGTGTATTGCACAAATAGTTAGCAACAGCAGTCTATACTGAGGGGATAAAGGTAACACCACTTTTAATTTTCGGGGGTGAGGTCGGTGGTACTTTCTTTTGAACCTGATATTTTACTGAGACTTGTGTGTGATTTGGATTTTTAACGCAGCTTTAACAATTCTCCAGTCAAATCGCTACGATGTCTGCAGTGTGGCAGTTTAAAGTGATGTCTAGCACTGGGGCATCATGCCGCAGACATGTACCATGGTGTCCCACCCAGTCACATTATCCTGACACCAGGCCGACCAGTCCCAATTCTAACCTCTTAATACGGAGCGCCTAGCGAGGCAGCTGTTAGTACCATTTTTAGAAGTCTTTGGTATGACTCGGCCGGAGTTCGAACCCACGACCTCCCGTATCTGGGACGGACGCTCTAACCACTATGCCACCGGAACGGTCAATATTTTACTTTTTCCAAGTTAATCTCAAGATAATTAATTTTTATCAAACTAATTTAATGGTTATAATTTGTCTTTGTGTGATATAAATAGATATTTTTCAAGTTATATGCGAACATGGATCTCTCTCTCTCTCTCTCTCTCTCTCAATTCCAATGATTCAGCTGGGTGCGATACGTCCTTGCGAATCCCTTCTACGCTCGGCAAGACTTAAGACAAACTGCCTCTTTTGTTTATGAGAAACATAGAATGACGTCATACTTAAACCAAACCTTAATGCTGAACAGACAACGTACACGTGAAAGATGTTTTGACAAAACTACACATGGAAACGAGAAAGACAAAACTATTATAAACACTAAGAAATACACTTCATCGCTATGTTTATACAGCGGAATCGATTGTATCTATTTTTGGAACTGCACATCATCATCAAAGCAGATGAACAGACATAATAGTTTGTAATCTAGTCCGTATAATTAACGATAAATAACAGCAAAATTGCGAAGACGAACTCATGTACATCACTTGGAACTACATCACGTAAAACGAATGGATGGAGAGAGAGAGAGAGAGAGAGAGAGAGAGAAGTCGAGTAAATTATTATATCTGTAAATATAAAATATTACTTGTGCATGCCAAGAACATCGTCCGCCCGATACGTAAATCAGCACGCACGCAATTAATCTGTTTAATTTTGTTCATTGGGTTTATGCATTTATCACGTGTGTGTGTGTGTGTGTGTGTGTGTGTGTATTTCCACGGTTTTCGTTTCTACTCTTGTTTATCCAGTATACCACCGCCTTTAATAATTTGTACTTGTATATAATCTCATATTTCTTCTTAGACCCGAGTTTGCAATATAAATAAGATACAATTGTATATATGGTCAGCAAGAGTTTGAACAACAATTCAACGTAAGCTCTAATGAGATTTTTGCTCGCATTGTTAAATAGAACTAATAAAGACATTAAATCAATCATGATTTGCAAGATACACTAGTCAGAATAATAGACAAAACTGAAAGAAACACGTGTTGCATAACCAAAACATATGGATGCAAAAGGTCGTAATTAAATTGAATTTAGTATTCAGGTATAGAAAAAAAAAAAACAATCACTGAGTATGACTCGAAGAAAGATATAATGAATGATATGTTACTTACAAAACCGGTTAAAATCGAAATTTAAATGTCGTTAAATGTATAGGAACCGATGTCGGACTGCGTACTGAGATACAGAATATGCTTTACTTAAAATGAAAGGAGCTGATGGTAGGGCACTTGATGGAACATAACAGTAGGGCACTTGATGGAACATAACAGTAGGGCACATGATGGAACATAACAGTAGGGCACTTGATGGAACATAACAGTAGGGCACATGATGGAACATAACAGTAGGGCACTTGATGGAACATAACAGTAGGGCACATGATGGAACATCACAGTAGGGCACTTGATGGAACAAAACAGTAGGGCACATGATGGAACATAACAGTAGGGCATTTGATGGAACATATCTGTAGGGCACTTGATGAAACGTAACAGTAGGGCACTTGATGTAACATATCAGTAGGACACTTAATGGAACGTAACAGTAGGACACTTGATGGAACGTAACAGTAGGGCACATGATGGAACATAACAATAGGGCACTTGATGGAATATAACAGTAGGGCATTCGATAGAACATAACAGTAGGGCATTTGATGGAACATAACAGTACGGCACATGATGGAACATAACAGTAGGGCATTCGATTGAACATAACAGTAAGGCATTTGATGGAACATAACAGTAGGGCACATGATGGAACATAACAGAATGGTATTTGATAGAATATAACAGAAGGGCATTTGATAGACCATAATAGTAGGGCATTTGATGGAACATAACAGTAGGGCATTTGATGGAACATAACAGTAGGGCATTTGATGGAATATAACAGTAGGGCATTCGATGGAATATAACAGTAGGATACTTGATGGAATATAACAGTAGGGCACTTGATAGAACGTAACAGTAGGGCACTTGATGGAACATAACAGTAGGATATCTGATGGAACATAACAGTAGGGCACTAGATGGAACATAACAGTAGGGCATTTGATAGAACATAACAGTAGGGCACTTGATGGAACATAACAGTAGGGCATTTGATGGATTATAACAGTAGGATACTTGATTGAACATAACAGTAGGGCACTTGATGGAACGTAACAGTAGGGCACTAGATGGAACATAACAGTAGGGCCTTTGATAGAGCATAACAGTAGGGCACTTGATGAAACATAACAGTAGGGCATTTGATGGAACATAAGACAATAATTGAGACTATTTAGGGGAAACCCTTAACGGTAAAGAATGTTACTTGCTGTCATCCTGAGAGGATGGTTCGGATGTAAAGGACGGAGGTATTATATTGCAAATATTACATTTATAATCTATACCATTCTATGAAAAATTGAACGTTCTTTACTTTTCTGCAAAACGATCTGCGTAACCGCGTGACTTGACAACGGCTACTGAAATTGTATCAAATGTTCTCAAACGATATGTACATGTATTTTCCTTGAACATGCAATCTAGTCAAATATCGAGGATCTTACGTACCTGGTCATCTCAAATGAAATTCATGAATCAAGTTCAATATATTCCGTCTTTTGAGAGCCATGAATGTAGACAATGAAATTATCCCAAGAGCGTTATAAAGGGAATACGAAACAGGCTCAGTTTTAAGATCCAATTTACATCATGATGATAAGATTCAAATTGTATTCAATAAAATTGCTGAAAAATATAAACGATTTTAAAGCAAGCTCTGATGGCATAACGGCGTTACTTTTTGTAACGTCACTAATCCTTTGCGGCGTTAAGAGTCGTTGTTACACATTCATAATGTACAACGTGAATTTACTGTATATATATATGTATGTATGTATGTATGCATGCATGCATGCATGTGTGTGTGTGTGTGTGTGTGTGTGTATTTGTGAGTGTGTACATGCATGCATAACGTTTAACGGCACATCAACAGAACAAACAAATACAGAACCTTTGTTAGACGGATTAAAATCACGGGACCGATCTCAGAGCATGTAGGTTCCCACACCTTCAGTGGTGTTTTGGGACATACTCGAAGGTACATGCAGTCGGGCGGGGGGGCCGAGTGGCCGAGTGGTCTAAAGCGCTATTTGTTACGGATCACTGCCATCTCACCTCTGTCTGCGGCGGTTCGAGTCTAAGATTCAGCCAAAATAGGTATGTGAGAAAGCTTGCCAGTAGCTTGTTGTGGGTCGGTGGTTCTTTCTGGGGTTTTCCCGGGTTCTTCCTCCACCATTAATACTGGCCGCCATGTATAGCCTATCGTGTGCTGAAAAATGGCGTTAAACCCCACAACAACAACATCAACAACAATTACAGACTCATAAAACAGAAATAAGTCGGCTAAAGTAATCACAATAAAGTAATATTTGCTAAGAAAATTCAGAACTGAAAATTACTGAGATGGAATTTTTTTCTCAAACTAGGATCATTCAAAGGGGCTGACGCTCTAATGGGCTAAACTAAGCACCATGAATTTAAGATGTTGATAAAATTATTCAATCAGGAGTAATAGCCACACAAGATTTTCAACATGGCTGCCGTGGCGGCCATACTGCACAGCCGATTCGCATAATGTTCACGAAAGACCAACTAGACAACATAAAAGGTCTTTCATTGACAACCATATTTTTTTTTATAAGATCATCCAATACTGGATGAGTAGCAATGATAGCCATAATGGATACACGAACAGCACCATTTTTATTTAGGACCAACTAGACCATGGTGTGTAATGTTTCATGGCAATCATCAAAGGGGTTTAGGAGGAGTATCGATAAAAGGCTTGTGCTAACGGACGGACGGACGACGGACGAAAGACCATCCTTTACGCTCTTCTGGTCGATCAAAAATAGATTTATAAGACAAACTAATTTAGACAACCACGAAGGAATAAACTGACGCACGTTTAAGGATAGTCATTCAATAAGATTTTGGATAAAAAATAAACCAATCTTTGAAATCATTATTTCCAGCCTACAAACCTGATATTTTAAAACACACTTTCTCTTTTAATTAAAAAAAACCTCATGTTAACCTTTCTACGTTGTCTCCTGATTCTCTCTTTATCGCCAAGCAAACAAAGCATGATCAATCTGTCATATAAGAAACCAGCAACGTCATAAAATGTGTAACGAGTGTGTGTGACAAGTCACCAATGTAAACAGACAAAGACAATACTGAAATAGTATCATCGGAAATAGAGTCGCATTTGAAGTACGCAATTCTATATTTGTTTCTTTGCAATAAAGGACATCCTTTACATCCGCCTACATATACTTAAAACAATCGATAACGACCATCGAGCACATCAGCTAGCAAGCACGGGTCCACCTACACAAACAGGATTTTAAAGAATGAATGACTAAATCTAACTTGACATGAAAGGAAATTGTAAGTATTTACATCTCTCTCTCTCTCTCTCTCTCTCACACACACACACACACACACACACACACACACACACTGAAATGAAAGTACTTTGCCTGTGTTTAATATGACATTGAATCATAATACTAACACAATTTATATAAAGACGAATAAATAGCATTACCATACTGGTCACACACAGACAGACAGACAGACACACACGCGCGCGCGGGCGCGCAAATCTGAATACAGTGCAGCTGCACAGAGGAATAGGCAAAAACATACATTTCTGGACGGCTTGACGTACCTTGCGAGGAAAAGCTACAGACAGGTAAGCATATAAAAAAGATTCTGATTTCGATAACTTGAATAAATGAATATCTGCACACTCGAAATGTTCACTGTCAACTGCGGCAACACGTACGTGATACAGAATCATAGTCATCTCTAATCATTTTAGTTATCTTCCTTCGTTTATTTATAAGAATTCCATAAACTTTTTTGCAGTTCCATTTGGAATGACACTTCTAAATATGCATAAATGTTTTTTTCAGTACTTGCCTATTTTCTACAGTTTAAATCCCAAACGATGATACTTAAGCATATTATCTGTGTACAAACTACACGACGTGATCATTTGACCTTTCAATAGCATACTGATGACGACCCAGACTATTTAATTTTCACTCCGGAACACAAGGGTGTCACCTTAAAGATCAAACCAGCTAATATGCTGGGGAGATCTAAAGGTGTCAATAACGCATTGGGATACTGATCCGAGTCCAGACCACTGATCTTTCGTTTTCATTTCGATCAGACCCGTGACCACTGAACTTTCACTGGAATACTGAAGCCCAGTCCATTGGAAGAAAAAAAAAAAAAACAACGAATACAATCATGCCATGACCGCAAGATGCATCACCTATTTCTTTTAAAGAACCGTGTCCAATTATCAGAAAATATTACTTTACTCCAAATCTTACTAAAATAGTCTAGCCAATCAGAAAATCGGATCCGTTGCGTAAGACTTGTAAGGCTAGAGCAACATTTGATAATCAAAATAATGAGTCAACTTTCATCACTGATCGGATCGGAGTGGCATCAATTTCACCAACCCATTCTCTAAAGCAAATTCTAGATGCAAAACATTTAGTTATATCAATTTTGAGTCAGTCTGTAATTTCAGACAATCATATCGATGAAGTCTAGACATAAAATTACGTCCTAACTAAAGTTGATCAATACAATGGAGACCTGGTCTGGAAATTAAAAACCGTCTACGCTGTGCTTGACAATGACATTTTGTGACAACGGCTTTTGATTGGTTGTGAGTGAAAACTCAATCTCGCACTTAAGTTCCGATGTCTTTTTTATCTCCATGCCAGGTAGGGCTTGTACCAAGTGAATTTCAAGTCTGAACTTAAACGTAAGCCAAGTAACCGATATGATAAAAATCGATGATGACTTATAATCTATTAATAGACTTAAAAGTATATCTCGTATTTGTGGAATTGAGGACTGACCATGTAAATATTGCACAGAAAAATTCCATCTGAAAGGTCATACAAATTAGTCTATAGGATTGTCTCAAACCAGCGGCATACAGTGGCGATAAAAATAGCTCATTAGCTTATACAGACTTGTTTCTCATTAAATGATGTTGCACGTGTCATGACAAATTGGCACTGCATTTAGTATGGCGTGATCCTACTTTTCCATATCTAATCGTCAACAATGGCACGCCACGCCATCAGTTTCTATAGAAAACGGCAAGACTCGTATCCTCTTAACAAATATTTATAGATTTAATAGTGCCACATCTAAATGAAGGGGTCCGATATGTTTTAAAGTAATAATCAGCAACTGTTATCTTCTATTATAGCCTTGCATACAGAAAGATCTTATTTCTGTTATGCACTTTGCAACTTGTATTGTATCAGCATTGTCATTATTAATCACCCAACCACACATCCCCCTCAGGCACTATCTGACCACCAACATGAGTCTCCCACTAAAATGCATTACACAAATATTTAGACATGAATGGATCATAGAAAAGCTAGAGTTCGTGTTTATTCTTTTGAAGACAATGGGCACAAATAGAAAAATAATTTTAAAAGTATATGAACACAAAAATGGACCGTGGCGCCAAGGCTGGATTGCAAAGCATCATTTTGTAAATCTCCTCAAGATATATCTTCAGATTCTGTTCGATGACTCGGACAAGTAAGAGCATGAGGAAACGAGTTTAACGCAAACTTGTCCAGTGTGCCGGCGCTTTATGGACGGATGCACGGGCGGACAGAGGAACTCAGCTCACAACTGTTTCTTTCGGTTAGTACCCACAAATACATAATATTTTCCCATCATTGTTAGGTGGTGGTCATTGGCTTATATCGAGACATTCTTGATGGTGATTCAAAGGTAATTAATTTGTTATAAACTATATTAGGATCATAGTCTGATTCTTTGAGTACGTTTTAGCTACAGAGCGTAGTGAGTAATCAGGCATCGACGTTATCTCGAATGTGAAATGTGTAACCCATTACAAGAACTTCACTGTAAGTTTGTCTAGACTGCTACAGTGATTAAGGCCTGATTTATTTGGATCTTGACAAAAAAGACAGCTCAGTACTGAAAAATCGAAAGCGGAGAATTTATAGGGTGATTACTAGTGTATGAAAGTCCGTCAGTTCAGCGAGTGGATTTTATGACTTGCAAACAAGCTAACAAAACCCCGAACCGCAAAAAAAACAAAGTTTGCATTATAAATATTGCTTTCTAGTAAGAAAAATTTCATTCCAGGATAAGGTCAATAAAGGTACACTGCTATTGCAATCAACATGGATGACAATGCTGTTAGACAGATACAACATATGCATCATTTGTTATAAAGTAATGAAGTATATGAAAGATACGTGCATACATCAATGATATAAATCAGAAACTACCAACTGAGCCTTTCACGTATCTCTATAAAGCTTTGAAATGTATTCTTATTAAGAGACTAGTCCTGGAAGAATCGATTCCATAAATGGCATATATCAAAGAACTGATTCCATATATGGCATATATCAAAATACTATACTCATTAATAGAAGCCATAACTTGAAATTCGATTTGCTGCACGCACTCAAAAGGTAAATGCGAACAAGAAGATAAGATTTCTAAATCTGTACCGAGTTTGTCTATTTTTGAACAGAAGTATTCGAAATATCTTCTCCGTCTCGTGTGATTTTCGTATGAAATGTTTTTCAATTAAACCTCATCTATTTCCTGCCTAATACACGAAGACTATTAGGATTGATTGATCGGTGTCGTTTGGAAGTATCCAACAAGTACGTATGTTTTTTTTGTGATTTGATTTTGGTGTTTTGAAGTACAAAAACACAAGGTTACTTAGTGCCAATGCAACTTGAGTAAAGTATCTTGCCCAAATATTGAGCCCAATTTTGTGCAGTGTGTGTGTGTGAGTGTGTGTGTGTGTGAGTGTGTGCATCAAACACAATAAGATGTGTGTTATGTGTGCGTAACATAACTGTGTGTCATATTTGTTTCAAAAGAGTCATCTCAAGAGAGCACTGTGATGTAAAATCGATGACCTCGGACAATATCATGATGATGAATGTGTTACTGTCGTCTGCGTTATATTAAACTCAGCGGACGACAATACTGAGAACCTAATTATGGAGCAAACAGAAATTACCGCAGGCAAACAACTGTTTTTAAAACGAAGATAATGCTTTCTTTAAATATTCCTGCACGATAGTTAAAATGTGTCATTTAAATCAAAGTGAGTGTGACTAAAGTAAGACAAATAACGATGTTTTAACCTTACTTAGCAAGACAGCCATGATGAATGGTTTTAGTGCAAGAGAAAAAAACATTTTTTTTTCTCGATATATTGTATATATTTTTTATGAAACCTACAAGTCAATACTATACAATATAACAACGAAGACTTTCTAAGAGCATTAACGAATTTCTCAACCATGTCTTAGATTATCATAATTTACCGACTAGTAAGAGGCCATCCACTTAGTACGTACACAATAATATGGCAAAGCTTGAAAACACCATATGCCCGACCAATGTCGCCGTGGGGACTGGCAATCATATGATGTTCCTTTGATTTGGACCGAACGGTACGAGAGTACGACTGTAAATCTCCTCTGTTAGTAAATAACTACAACCCGCATTTGAATTTATTTGGTTTTGTTGCCTTACGGCGGAGCAACACAAGCATGTTATTCAGTGTCAAAGATGTTGGAGTAAGTGCCTTGCCCAAAGACACACCACGGTAGATGACCCAGGCTGGTTCGATAGTTGAATTCGAACCAGAACCATTTCGATCAAGACTCCGGCACGCTAACCGCTAAAAATTACCTTTAGAAGGAGACGGGACCCCAACGAGAGACGGGATCCAAACGTGAAGCAAGGAGTTGTGGGCGTGGGAAAATGTGTTTGTGTATGTGTGTGTATGTGTGATTTGGATTTTTAACGTAGCTTTAACGATGTTTCAGTCATATCACTACGATGTCTGCAGTTTGGACTTTATAGTGATGCATAGCAGACATGTATAGCATCATGTCCCACCCAGACATATTATCCTGACACGAGGTCGACCAGTCCGAACACTAACCATTTAATGCTGAACGCCTAGCGTGGCTGCTGTTAGTACCATTTTTTATAAGTATTTGGTGTGACTCGGCAAGGGTTCGGCCGGGCTTTGAACCCGCGACCCTCCCGCATCCGAGGCAGACGCTCTAACCACTAGCCCACCGGAGTGGTAGGGGTGGAAGAATGAATATGAAACAAGAAAAATGCTGTACCCTATTGCACCGCTGCAAAATTTTTGAAGCTGTTTTCTCACACTTATTTTTTTAATTTCTTATTTTACGTACGGTTTTTAATGAAATATTTCGGATAGAGAGAGATAAATAGATGGCCTGTAATCTATATTGCTTAAACGTTTTATCTCCATAATCGTCAATACATAAGGCCCTGGAACTAAATTAGAGCTCCAACATGATAAGAAATGTATGTTCTGTCTACTTCTAACAACATCAAGCAGCCGTTTGCAGCATCTTTCATCACTTAATGCTTGTGACTCATCGTCGGAACGAAGATTCTCATGTACACCACTGGTACCGTATTTGTATCAATAAAAATATAATCAAGCAGAGCATTCCTAAAAACTGTGTCAGTCTCTTTTGAATATATATATATATATATATATATATATATATATATATATATATATATATATATATATATAGCTATCAAAACCTTCACCACGATTTTAACACTGTTGACGCTGCAGACGCCACATATAAGAAAATGTATCTTTGTCTCGTTATGTAAACGCAAGAGAAACAAAACACGATCCACCAAATAAGTGATTTTCATATACCAATATCAACGTATCAGATCACGGTATGTAATGTTTACATCCATTAATAAGTTTTATGATCACCTCAAATTTCTTCTGCAAGTAATTAAGAAGCACGTGTCGGTAGCCTACTTTAATATACAGCGGATGTGATTTCCGACCCGGACTCCCCGTCACAAACCCTTTACTTATATACAAAGTCATACATTGTCACCAATCTTGTTGCTGTGTTTGTTTTTTTGTTTTTTAGTCAAATCTCCAGTTCTGGAGTAATAATTGCTCAAAACGCTGATAAAAGTTTTACGTCGGATACGCCAAGACCTGGAACTCAAATTTACCACCAAACAAAAGCTGATGCCAGATTAGCGTCTGTATCAGCATTGGGTAATTATCAGCCATGCTTTTTAGAATCGAAGCTTAAGCATTACAAGTCTCAATAATATTTGAATTTCACCACCAAGACTTAAGTATGGGATTCAGCAATCTGGCACCAGTTTTCCAAAAACAAATATTTGAGACAAGTATGGACAGTGGTCAAGTTTAAGTTATATCAGTCAGATCCTAAACTTTACCTGAAGTTCAAACTCCAGTAATGTTGCTTACATCCTGTCCTATCAGTGAAACTGGGTACACATTCCAAATTCATCATCAATAATTAAGAAGCAGGATAGGTCAAACGAAAATCTCGAGTTCCTTTTCATTGACTCTACTTACATGTTCAGACTAAAAATATCAGCCAATAAAATTTCGGCCGGCTTCATTTTTTCGTCCAGGAAACTAATTGAGGGAAAAAAAACGGTAATATAAGCAAATAACATCGTATTATTTAAAGGAAGCAGGTACTTGTATCGTTTGAGTTGTCGGCTATATTTCCTTGGGTTGTTTTCTTCAGCAGTAACTTTAAAACTTTCCCAATTTTCGGGATTTTCACACTGCTGTCTCGAATCATAACGCAACCCAAAATATGTGTGTTTCCTGTCGGCCGACCGTCCCTTTTTTTCGCTGCTGACACTAGTACTTTTCCCCCAGGGTTAAAATAGAATAATTCCCAAAACTGATGTTGTGCATCTAGCTAAGCTGGTTTTACTTGAATTCTATATAACAATACATCATAATTCCTCTAATTATAAAACCTGTGCGATAGGAAACAAAAAACAAATGTATTATTTGTTTTTCTTTGGCCTCATCTGAATTTTCTGATCTTGACAAGACGTTGATCTAGCAATGAAGATGGATCTACTTCTATGAGGAGGACATTTTGGTTAAAACCTATCAAATATCAGATGAATCAATACAAATATCAAACCGCAACTTGCATCAATTGCTAAAGGTGTCTACCTTGACGATTCAAACCTAGCTCATAAATCAAATGTATTTGTTTAAGCTCCTGATATGCGCATAAATATCAATTTTATAAATGAAAAGTATATAACAGTCACTCATTTTCCCTACCACCACAGATATTAGCACGAGGTATTCGAAGCAAGGGGTGGGGTACGGAGGCTCATTGGTCTAAAACACTTCAACAATCACTGTTATCTCAACGCATGGGTTCGAATCTTGGACCCGTCCAATGTTGGTATGCGAAAAAAAAAAACTACCAGTGTGTCGGTAGTTCTCACCGGGGTTTTCTCGGGTTCTTCCTCGACCAGTTATACTGGCAGCCATGTATAACATATCTTGTGTTGATACATGGTGTTGAAATAAAACAATCCAACAACAACATATGTGCAATGAAGTAGCATTCCCATATATGTGATTTACAACGTTTTGATCACGGACGCTATCACCAGTAACTAGTAAAATTTATATCCAAGGCCCGGACATTGTAGAGGCTCTGGAGGGGACTTGACATGGGAATGTCAGCATTATTTTGACAGTCACTGACAGTGGGAATTACAATATTGTTGGAACCTGGTGACAGAGACATGTTAAATTGACTGCTACTCATTTCCAACTGTATGTCGAGTGAGACTAAGGAATGGTTACTTTACGGTTCTTCAGTTGTAACCTGGAAACATTGAGATAAATGTAGATCCAGTCTAGTTTGAGAGTGTGCTAATATAGAAGGAAGAAAAAAAAAAGAAGAAACTATTGCGTTACCATTTGTGGGAATTTTAAGGGTAAAATTCAGGCTCATTCATGGGTAAATAATGGGTAAATATAATAGAATACACTAAATAATAGTAACTACGTTATTCAAAAACCACGACGGCTGCAGCGACATCCTTTCAATGTTTTTCGTAAAGTGCGACAGTTCCAAGTTCACAATATATTTTGCGTTGCCGGTAAAAGACACATTGAAACTCATTAATTAACATTACTTATCAGACATAATAGCAAATTAAGCTTGTACTTTTACTTAAACTGACAAAGCCAAATATATTTAAACATAGCCTGACCGAAACCAGCCATCAGAACCTCATCCTGGCCGGTATTTTGGTTGTATCATTAACGGCTAAAGATTATTTTATTCTGATTTTTACGTTCCTTTGCATGATGCTGCCGGTAAGATTATACCACCTGTGACGTCATGACATGGTGCCTCAGGTAACACTCCACTCCAACGATGACGTCACAGTGTCGCCAGTAGTAATCTACACCTGTTTTTGCAGATACGATTACACCTCCTAGTACGGCATGTGGCCGATAGCAAGACGTGATTCCCTATAAATAAAGCTGTAAACGTCAATTATTATCTTAAGATTGAGATGACGAAGTTCGTAGCACTGGTAAGGGATTAGTTGTCAAGATGAACCTTTTAAGACTCCTCTCTCTATGGCATTGTGGCCAGTTACACTCCACTCCTTGTCATAATGTGAGTGCCGCCAGTAAGACGCCACATAATATGACGTTGTGTTGTTACTTCATATGACAAAGATATAAACCTTGAAAATTTTCCACTTTATGACAAAGCTGGACATGTGTATAGCTGGTAATGTGTATGTGTGTAACCCGGGCATGAGCAACTTCCTCGACGGCGTGAGCCCGAGAAGTGATTTTTTTTTTAAATCACACCCTATGATGTAAATTAATGGACAAAACCAGGTCAAGTGCCGAGTCGGGTTCGCATGCCGTATCTTGCCCAACCCTGGTATAAACGGTGTCTTGTACGGAAAAAATATTTATATATCTGTACGCAAAAAAAGCATCTGCGATGGACATAATGAAGTATCGTCAAACGTCTGTTTTTAGCCATCTTATGTGTCTTGGACTCGACCATGCATGCTTCAGTTTTCCCTTACCATGCATGCTTCAGTTTTCCCTTTCTCCCGCCCTCACCTCCGTCCTCTCTCTCTCTCTCTCTCTCTCTCTCTCTCTACGTAGTCGTGTTAAAATTCAACAAATAAAACTAAATCACTTTCAATGAGCCGTTCGTGCTATTCACACATATTATTTACGGACTCAAAGCTCAAAACAGTCCTTATTGAATAATTTTGACCAATCAATTACAATTGCGAATGCATCAGTGTACCTTCCCTCTGTTTTATGTTCAACTACGTGATGCTGTTGTCAGTCTAAATCCCAATATAGAACGTGCTACTCCCGTAAAACATCGATCCCTATGAACTCGAAATAACCTCGCCTAACCACGTTCTATCCACTGTAACGAAATGCGAGTCCTAAAACACGCTTTTTTATATAAACTTTGGCCAGAGAAGCTGAAAGTTTCATTCAGTTAGTGTTATTTTAAGAAAATTTAAATGAATGGAGAATTATAGGCTATTTTTAAAGTATGAAGTGAAGAATTTGATAATTATATTTGCCTTCTGGCACCTTCTCTATACAACTTGGGGTTACGCCGGTGTTACTGATTAAGAAAGCATAGATCGATATTCTCAAAGATAACGTTAAGGGTATACTCTGCCGTTCATGGAGAACACGAAATCAAACATACCCAACTGACAATTCTGCAAAAATTAGAACCGAGACGGTGAGTGAACATTGACGTATTTTTAATCATATATATTTTAATACACGTACATGTGTATGACTGGCTCTAGAATACGGTCAGATTGACAATCACCCCGACATGACTCCTTCGGGTGGCGTAAGTGTGATTTGACGTCTTGATTCTGATTTTGATCTTGTAACAGAAACGCACAAAAAAAACACTGCACATTCTCAAACTGTTCTGGAGGGACTTTAGCATCAGCTTCGCATGCAACCCGCGGAAATCCGCTTCGCTCCTTTACCGAAAATGGATCAAGATATCTCTAAAAAGCTGATGAAACTAATGTACACACATACAAATGAGTACTTACAAAACCATACTTAAAGCTAATTACAAGTAATTCATATTTTTTCATTCTTATATATATATATATATATATATATATATATATATATATATATATATATATATATATATATATATATATATATATATATATATCGCGACGATGTCTACAGTGGGGCAGATTATAGTGATGTGCATGGGACACCATGCCGGAGTCATGTAGCATCATGTCCCACCCAGTCACATTATCCTGACATCAGGTCGACCAGTTCTAACACAACCTCTTATTGCTGAGCGCCACGCGAGGCAGCTGTTAGTGCCATCTTTGTAACTCTTTGGTATTACTCGGCTGACGATCGAACCCACAACCTCCCGCATCCGAGGCGGACGCTCTAACCACTAATCCACCGGTGCAGTCTAGAGCGAAGAAGGATGGATCCGAAAGCCGTTTTATAGGCAGGCATAACATAAACTGGCAGTGTGAAGACACAAAGAAATATTGTCCGTCAAGAACCTATGCAAACCAGTCAGAATGCAGTACCTGCGATTCCTCATCAATCATTACAACAGTAACTGTCTTCGCTGCATGCAAAATCACCTTAACTAGCGGCTGCTAGAATAGGTAGAGAGTGCACTGAATTGTGCTGAGTCATTATTTGGTACTACATGTTCTAATGCGATTATCTTCCAAAAAGTTACTTTTCAAACCATGATATAAATCAAAACAGGATTTACCAAATTACTTGTTTAAAAAAACAAAAAAAAAACAAAGAGCAACACAACACTCACATGCACGCACGCACGCACATACATACATACATACATACATACATACGAGTACATTAAGAGCACGTGTCTACATAACCTGACGAAAAACGCCGCTTTGCACTCGCGCGTGGGATAAACATTAATTAGAAAAGGCCATAAAAGCTACTGAAAGTGGTGGTAAATACATAACATCAGTATGAAATCGCGCGTACGATGACCAAGTAAGTACATGCGTTTTCGTTTATGCCAGTTATACAAAACATTGACCAGCAAATTCAATATATATATATATATATTAAATTCATTACTTAAACTGTAAATATTAACACGAATTCGAACAGATTACAAAATGCAACATATCATATATATCTAACATGAATGTATATCTACTTGAAAAAACAATATCTCCAAATACAAAACAATGATAATCATCAAATATATAAATTTAAAGATGTGTATCAACTTATTTTTTTTTTTAGATCACTGGCGTATGCATTCAAGAATAGCATTACATTCAAATATCTCTGAAATTTCGATATAAATGACTTACGAATGATAAAATAAAAAGAGTTTTCGATTTTGAAACAGCGTACGGCAACTTACCGTTTCCTTCATGACCATGTTCCTTGCTGACGTGAAATGCAAATGCAAACTGCGAATACGAGTCAAAGTTCTACACTATATTTATCATCAACCGGAGCGTCATGATCACGTGATCTAGTTAGTGGGCGAGAGCTCGTATATCCGATCAGCGAACTGGTGATTACGCACGTGCTCTATCACCCTGGTAACCCAGAACAGACGAGTCTTCAAAAAAACAAAAGTCGCAGGTAACGTTACCGCTTCAGCAGCAAACCAAGCTTGAGATGCAAACCAGATAGAGTGGTACATTCAGTAAGAGCTACGCAGCCATTGTTTCTCTGTTATTTTTGTTGCATCACAACGAATCAATAAAACGATGTGTTTAGTGTGTGGTCATTTATTTGAAGCTGTTCTGCTTCTAAATGTTCTTTACAATCTATTATGCATACAAATAACACTCATCTAAAAACCATTTTTATTTACGAATTCATGCGAAGTCTCTTCTCGATATGAATTCATTTGAAAACCATTATGATTACTAAATCAGAACAGCGAATATTTCCGACTATACGCTGTGATGTCGTGTGTGTGCACCGCACTGGTAAGTTCATCACCAAAAACCTGTTGTAATACATCTTTTTTATACCCTCAATGTGTCACGGTCTAGCAGGGTTTTAGTGGTAAAATGAAGGCTCTCTGGAATCGTAATCGAAGTTATTACAAAGAAATAAAATTTCATATATCTAAAACGTTTAATCAGAGATTACAGGCAAAAGTAGAAAGATCGCTTGGTGTTTTATGTTATTCCGGCCACAAAGAAGACGCATTTTATTGTTTTTGTGCACATTTTTCAACACTGTATGGATGGATGAGGTTGAATGGTGCGTCAGCACATTATTGACTATATGAAAAATAAATTATAAAAATGTAAAACCATGCAAATGTAAAAAGGGACAAAATGCAAATATAGAAAGACCAACCCCTTCAAATAAATGGTAGTAAAATGTAGTAAAACAATATAAAATATCGAGTTCTAACATTCATTACATAAGCCGAAATCCATAAAATGTCCAATATTTTCTCTGGTAGTATTTCATTATGAAGTTCAGCACACAGGAAGCATGTTATGGTGTTAAGCATATAGAAAGCGATTTTTTCAAGTTCAGCACCCAAAACAACCAACTTATGAAGTTCAGCATACAGAAAGATATTTATCTCCAATATTATTATATACAAAGACATGTGTTGAAAAGGCAAGAATTGTTTCAGAGCAGTTGTGAGAAGTTGCTAAGCAAGAAAAGCAAGTTCAAGAAAACCCTAAAATAATGAACTCTGAACGATGACTCTCATCTGATATTTATATATGCAATAATACGTCAATCAGCTAATGTTGCTGGGTTGCTTTTGTTTTTAATTTCGTTTCATCCATGTAAATAATTGTTTGCTTTGTACATTTGCTCTTCGTATGTCAACTGTTGGGCATGACTGGGATAAACTTAATTGAATTTAATGGATTATTATGCATGGGTACTAATTAGTAAAAATTATTAATTATGTAAGACTGGTGTGTCATTGACAAGCTGTTTACGCATTGGATACTTTCCCCCACATTTACTGATTTTTTTACGTGTGAAAATTTTATTTGCATATACTTAATATTTTCAATTTATTTTACATATGTCAGAAAGAAGTTCCCACATGTAAACTGGTATTTCACATATACGAGATAAGTGATTAATTTTACGCAACAATGAACTTAACAGGTCATACATATGTGTATGTGTGTGTGTGTGTGTGTGTGTGTGTGTGTGTGTGTGATTTGGATTTTTAACGTAGCTTTAACAATTTTTTAGTCACATCGCCACGATGTCTGCAGTGTGGCAGTTTATAGTGATGTCTAGCACTGGGGCATCATGCCGCAGACATGTAACATGATGTCCCACCCAGCCACACTATCCTGACACCAGGCCAACCAGTCGTAACACTAACCTCTTAATGCTGAGCGCCAAGCGAGGAAGCTGTTAGTAAAATTTTGTAAGTCGTTGGTTATGAACATGTCATATGTACAAAAAAAATCTGCATATGTAAAAGAAGCTTCAGAAAAATAATTTGCTTCCTATATGAGAATATTTGGAATTTATTAAAACGGATCATCACATCTGTTGTACTGAGCGAGATATATTGTATCATTCTGATTGCTTCATTACTCGCAGTTCTGGATACCTTCGACAAGTCTCTATATCAATCAGAGATATGCTCATTTCATGAGAGAGAGAGAGAGAGAGAGAGGAGCATACACATATTAGCAATTCATTCTCCTTCAACCACAACGTGTTACGTGTATAACCGTCCTTGTTGTGATTCGTCCAGGTTTTAAAATTCTTCTTTGACTCAGTCAATAAATCGTTACCTGTCATTATATATTAAAGCTACGGTATATACTCGCTTACAAGCCGTGTCCAGTTACAAACAACATAGACCATGTCCTGCCGTCGCATAATGGGCAAGCAGAATCTGTGTTGTTAGTGCACTAATTGCTCCTGACAAAGTACATAGACACAGGTCTGCCTGTTCATGATGCGCCCGATAGTTCTGTGTCTGCAAAGTTTGCAAACTGAACTAGACTTATGAGCGAGTATATCAGGTATAATGGCCATACAATAAATAAAACGTCGATAAAAGCGTCAGAATTGAGTTTTGGTGCTTTATTATGGAATCTTAATACCTGAGACATAAAGCCCTTTCTGCTTTAGTTGTTTTATTTCTTGTCCACTGATACTACCATATTCAAAACGCCGAAAGAAGACCATGCTTCAGATTTGAAGCAACGACGGTATTCTGCAGGCTGTTCTAAAAGAATATCTAGTATGAATGATGTGATCCACAAACTTAAAAACCCGGATATTTTGTGATGCGTTCTGTTCCCATGTGTGGTCGAATGCGTATAATATAACTGTACTGCTATTTTTCAAACAACAACGAACAGTACTAAACGTTTTTACAACCAGCCGAAGTGCTTTCAACTTTCACTAAGTCTTTGTCAAAGGCAGACAAAACAGAGACAAAACAAAAAGTAAACACAAAAGGGTTGAAAGTAGAACAATTTACAATATATTTCTAATGGAATTGAAGACTGGCAAAATTTGATGTTTCACCAGGTTCAACCTAAAGAATTTTGTTTGGTATTGTTGCAGTACATTCTGTCGTGGTCAGCGTGACAAGTAACCATTAAGACTGGCATATGGGGCATATTGGCAGCTTGCGATGGTTAACCTTTCTTGTTTGGAAGCAAGAGTGGATTTTAATTATGAACCGTCCGAACGAACAACGGTCCAACATATATGTCAACATATGATCAAATGGAGGAAATGACAAAGTAGAGACAAGCCAGATACAAATTTTGGGATAGCGTGGGCCATGAAAATATATTTTCCAGAATAGTTATTAATAAAATGAGACCAGAGCGAATTATTCTGAATTCTTTGAGAGTTTTAACATTTTGGCGGTTAGAGAAAAGATACAGTTCATCCTTATTGGCTAAGCTAAATGAAAGAATGTTAATCCTGATTTGCTAAGCTAAATGAAAGAATATGATTCGCGGACGAAATTCAAGTTTTAAAGTAATTTCCTTGCGACATTCACAGGACAAGATTATCTGTGGAAGGGGAAGCTGGCTCCGAGATCGGCAAAAACTATTTTTATTTTTTTGTTAAATTGTCCAACGAGGTCTGGAAGAAGTTTGGGGAAATGGAAAGAGAGATTCTGCTTCGTACAACGGGGAGTGCATCTCGGTAAAGCAAAAGGTAATGTCTCAATTATATACAATATATTCACCGATGTAAGTTTGTAATTATTTGTTCGTTTTTACTTTCATATATCAAGTTTCCGTGAGTTCGGAAGCTAAGAGTTTGCATGCACTTGTCTGGAATGTTATATGGTTCATGTAATGTATGAATAGATTCGAACTGATATGACTTTGTTCAAATTACCTCATTCGGATGTAATAGAAATCAGGTACTGAAGGCATTTCACGCACTACTATATTGCCAATTGTGAGAATCAATTTATCTGTCTTAATGGATATGTAGCATGTATGCTAAGAACTGATTTTACTATGTCGATGTCAATAAATTGCTGGCTACCAAGTAGTATGCTAAGATAGGAAGTTAAGTCCATTAATTCATGTTTGTAATTAAGTTGTGAAATCTCTTAACCGAGATCAAAGGCGTATGTCGATCGACATCATTCAGCTTTTAATTTACAGCCCACGGTGGAATGTAGTAGTTATCAATGAGGTCATGTTATGTTATGGTTTCAGTTAGGAGTACTATAGCCGCTAGAGAGAAATTAAATGTATGTAATAGGATTGTGTAACATTATCAGATTGCGAACTGATCATAGCCTGTCATAGCATGAGTGGGGATATTTTTCGACGACAGAAACGAAACCATGTCGAATATTTAGGTTGTGTTTCATTTATTTGAAGGGGAAAATATCTCTATGAATGTGCTACACTAGGGAAGGAGTGCAGACTACAGTCAAGTTATTGCTGAAGATCCGAAGAGGTTGGAGAGAGAGAGAGAGAGAGAGAGAGAGAGAGAGAGAGATGGCAATGTTGACCTGTCACCAACAGTGATTTTGAAAGGACCAGAAGCAACCAGCTTATGCAGGTTATGATGACATGCCGGCAATTTGAGTTCGATCATTCGCTTGTTTCTATGATGAAATTGTATTTACCGGTATAACAGAACGGCTAACAACATTTAGCGTCAAGTTTGTAATTATATTTCGATAAAAACTGTATCAATTAATTGTCATGTTCAATTTCGTTTTATTTATGTAATTGATTAAATTATTATATTTCATATACCAGGTGTTGCTCTGTTCTGTATCTTAGCTCTGATCTGTTACTCCATCCATTAACTTAACATTTGATTGTATTGTTTGCTAGATCCGGACAATAACAACATCGTCGATCACCTCACCCACCCCCCGGCCTAAATATGGATATACATATCTGAAGGACAAACTCAAGAGCAATTATACTTCCTAAATGGAAAAAAAAGAAATTAGTTCCAAAGGGATCTGGTTTATACAATGTGAAACTGCTTTAGGTGGCGCTCTACAGTTTCGTATTTTGCATAAGTGTTAGAATTTTTTTTAAAAAACGATTTTCCCTGGCTGGTTATACTGTTTATTTAAAAAATACCTTGTATATCTTAGGTATACTTTCATTCCCTTTATTTTGGTGTATGATTGATTGGGTATAGAGTATACAGCTTGGCCTTAATCCAGATGTGCACCATTTAAAAAAAAAGTGCCAGCTCCACTTGGTCATTTAAACTTCCTGAACTTCAGAGGTAAATTGTATTAAAATAAAACAGCCGATAACTTTTTTTTTTACATTTTATATATTTGGTAATTCATTCATTGCACTTTTAGAAGCTGGTATTGTCTAGTCTGGCTAAATTCATTTTACCTATTTTAATAGCTGCTATGGATAGTTTACTAGACTAATTCAGGCTGATTTTTTAGCACAAGGGATAATTCATTTAAGTTAGCAGTGTGCTTAGATCATGTACAATTTCCAAAAGTACAATATCCAAAGAAATAACATTCACATTACATTAATGTAGCATAGAGTTATGCCAACATTCTATCAAGTGTGCATGTTTTAAATGCAAATAACTTGACCGTACATACGTCACTACTCAACAGTACATAATAACTGGTGCTAAAATCAACCGTATTGCAGCAGGTGGGCAAACTTTCCAGTGCAAGTGCCGCATACACAAATTTACAACTTGTCGCGGGCCGCATAGTTCATTAAGTTAGAATAATTAATATTTGAAATAGCAAAAACAAATTGTTTTTTCTAAATAACACCTAATTAATTTTCAGTTGTTAATATGTTGTTAAAATTTGAAAACTTAAACTTCAAAAGAAGCACATTTATTTGATAAACAGAGTAACATAAACAGAGTCAGTGCGAATGATGACTTGCTCCTAGGTCGCATGAAAACCCTTGGCGTGCCGCATGAAAACCCTTGGCGGGCCACATGCAGCCCGCGGGCCGTAGTTTGCCCACCCCTGGTATTGCATATATCAACGCGGATATGTTTTATGTATATTTGCATTAATGATCGATTAAAATAATATTATGTGAATTAATACGTAATACTGAGAACTTGTTGTATATTGCAAACACGTGCAGCTTGCGATTCAATGTCGTTCGATTATTTACAATAATGTCTTTACAATGTTGTACTGACCCTTATAGTTCAATAACCTAGCCATGCAAAAGTTATATACAACAGTGATTTGTCAAGACTTGACTCGATGCTGTTCTTCGTTCCATCAGTGTAATCCATTCAAAATGCCTGATTTGTCAGGGTTTGACTCTGAGCTATTATCAACTCTCACAAATGTGCTTCATTCGATTCGTTTGATTGTTATTATGAGAAATACATATCGCTGTTTAACCAGTTCAGATAATAATACCTATCACTGTCAATGTGCAATACATAATAATTAATGACTGTCTCATTTTATTGGTTTGGCCCGATTCAATAGTTCAAATGACATATTAGTACGTATGATTCATTTCGTATAACGCTACTCAAATCGTTAATGATACTGACAGGGTACTTTCAGTACAATTATCCAGAGGTTTTTTTTAGTCGCTAATGACACCACGCTTCATTTCAATTTGCCCTTTTCGTGTTCCAACCCTGGGTTTTCCGCCCAGCTCTTCTGATGTTAGTAGTGTAACTGCAATCAATGAACTGAAGCAAAGATAATTAAATCTACGTATAGATTAATACGCTTCTTTGGCGAGATTGCATTGGTATCATACGGTACTACATAGATTGCATTTTAAACAGAAAAACGTAATTAGAGAAGGTAAAAGAGATAGAAACATGAGATAGTTGAGCAACACGTTAACATCTAAACACACACAGGCAGATTTTGAGGGTGAGAGGTCTATGGAGGTTCAGCGGAAACACCTTTTTGAAGTCAAAATAGTACAATTTTTACGAAATAATACAGAAAGACTGCTATTCCTTACCAAAACTAATCACCCGTTCTAAAAATAGAAGTAGAAAAGTCCGGGAACCGCCCCTGATATAGTAAACCTAAAAGGTCTGCTTTTTCTTGCGGGATAAAAATCAATATTCGAAACGAAACTTCAAATTTAAAGATCTGTTCGTGGTTTATTTTGTATTTGTTTTTAAAATTTTTTTTTTTACTAATGTACAATTTGTGAAAAACGAGACTGAGTACTCTGCACTACAAGGAGGGTATGGTGAGGTACGGTACGGTGAGGTACGGTACGGTGAGGTACGGTATGGTGAGGTACGGTACGGTGAGGTACGGTACGGCGAGGTACAATTGTTCTCGACTCCTACAATGATGTATATACAACTGCAGCATGTGTTCACCCGTAATAATCCAGTCGCGAATTACGCCACTGAAAATAAATAGGTCAGTGAAGTTACCTTTTTCTCGTACCTCTCCAGAAGTATGCTTGAAAACGTTACTATGGTTACTGTACTATCAAGGTACTATGTAGTAGCGTGTCACGGCACCCAAGCAAATTAGTGGCCATATGGTGTAAATTATAGTAATGTTTGAAAAATATACACACAAAAAAAAAACAACTGCACAATCTTTCAGGAATATTAACCCTTCCAAAATAAATGTACGCATGAACTGCAACAAACTTAAATTAAAATTAAACAATGTTGAAATAAAAGACGAGGCAAAGCATGAACTGCAACAAACTTAAATTAAAATTAAACAATGTTGAAATAAAAGACGAGGCAAAGCATGTAAAATCCTTAAATTAAAATTAAACAATGTTGAAATAAAAGACGAGGCAAAGCATGTAAAATCCTTACAATATATGGCCTAGTTTGTTATATAAACCGCATTCCGTCAAAACGTTCAAGACGTGACTTGGCTTAGTGGTCAGCGTTCCAGGCTCCTGACCGGAAGGGAGTGCGTTCAAAGCCTGTTATCGGACCAGCCTGGGTCAGCTACCGTGGTGTGTCTTTGGACAAGGCACTTTACTTCAATTGCAATATCATTAAAATACTTTCTTGTGTTGCTGTGTCATAACGCTCCATCCCAAACACCATCGTAGAGTTTAGTAATCGCGTTGTCATAACGCTCCATCCCAAACATCATTGTACAATTCCGTAATCGCGTTAACATCAAAACAGTTTTGCCTCGCCGGGTAGAAACTATGTGGAAGTCGACAATTCAAATAAACATGGCGCGAATGCAAAATATTCAAATTCAGAACAGACTCATTTAAATATAAAGACAGTATATCACATCATCCGCGTACAGAGCCAAGTCATTGTAGCTTTGAGATCTATAGAGTGTTTTTATAGATTTAGAGATACGTAGATATGTGTTGATAATTGTTTAGTATATACAGATGTACAATGGAGAAACAGATCTGCGAAGTGGAGGCTTTCAGGGATCATAAAATATTATTCACCTTTGTCTGTACCATACTTCTAATTCTGCCAATGTATCTCTTCGTTTGTTTAATAAACAATAACTGTTTAACGCGAGAGATGGCCCGTGTCTATTGACGTATATAAACGTTCAGGTTTTTAATATTTTCTACAGTACTGAAAAATGTGATCTTTTTGACGTGTGACCGAGTTCTCTTTAAGGTTCAAACGCAGCGTTTACTTCGAGACTTGGGAGTGCAAAAATCACACATGTAAAGGTCTTTCTACGAGTAAGTCATGCTGGTTTTTTTTTGCACTTGATGACAATAACGTTCTCATTCAGATCGAAATTAAAAATCATAAATACTCGCTTATAAGTCAATTCCAAGTGCACACACAACAGATCGAGACCCGTAGGCACACGACACACTTGCAGATCAAGTTAAATGTTATTTGTTCCACCGATTACTCAATTTGATTACTTCATCTAAACCGTGTACCAGAACAGCGGCCAAATTCAAACCAACAATAGGAGCTGAAGTAGACCTACTGACCCTAAACAGGTGCTGCCATTTTTCTTCCTAATCATGACTATATCCGTCAAGAATAAGTATTTATTACACAACACCTGTACATCTGTTGAAACAAAACACATCTTCTCAATGTTCATGACTGTGTACGTCATTGCTTTGAACATATGGAGGATAATATGATGAGACAATGGTGCATTTGCTTACAGTTAGCACTGAGTTGCTTTTGATATAACGGTTTTATAAACGCTTTAAAATATACACACTGATTTGTAACAACGTACTCTCGTTTGGTGTTAGCATCCGTGAACGTACTTATTTATCGGTGTACTTTTGAATGCAAGGTCAGATGAGCAATCGTTTACTCGAGTTCGTACCGAGATGCCTTTTGTAATCACTTTTGTATCTATGGAATGAAACTGTATATTCTATAACAAATCTCAATAACCGCAACAAAACACTCTCTTGCAGTTTTCATAATTCTGTATAACGTACATTATGAACAACCTAAAATAATTACAACGGACTATTTGTCTAGTCTGTACTTATGTTTTATAGGATGGGATTATTTACTTGCGTCACGTTCGTACCATATCAGTTGAGAGTAAAGCCAACTTATTACAGAGGCGTCGATTCAACTGCACCATGCCTGACATGAAGCATTCACAAAGAAATAGGAGAAAGGTCGTTTCGTACCAAGTTATTCATTTGTAAAGGAAAATTTAATTTCCGATTTCTAATCGGACCTTTTGCGTAGGTACAAATGTTTATTAAAACGACATCAACTCTATTATCATAGAGTTGATGACGTTTTAATAAACATTCACGTGTCACGCATTCAAGCTTGTTAGTTAACAAAATGGTCCTATTCACAACCTATCAATCACAAAGCTTTGTGTAGCAAAAGGGGCCAAGGACCCCTAAGTTTAATCCAGCAGGATTTTAGCAAAAAGTCCAACTACTGGTTCATGTCAATTGCTTTTAAACCAAATCAACGTTCTTTCAGGACGAAATACATTAAGTTCAACGAGCTTTCAACTGACTCAGCAAACGTTGATAAATTACAGGTATATAGATACGTATCTTCACTAGCCAAAGTTCCGATATGTTAACCCTATCTACTACTTTGCGGATAGAGCAAATATTTTAGTGCTTTGTCCTGGCGACACCTATTGGATTTCATGAGTTGCCTCCATTAGTATGTAATGCCAATTAACCAATAACATACAACGCCGGCGCATTGTATACCGACCGAAAATGATGGAGGCAATTGACTTTTAAATGATACTTTGTAAGTTTAAAATCCAAAGTACGACTACTTACCAGAGATAAGTCATTACAGGTGATTTGAGTGAAAGGTATTTGTACAAACACGAACCGGCAGTGGAAACTTGCCTATTTATGAGTTCATTCAAACTGTGGGCTTCCCTTGTCTAGATCATATAGGAATAGTGTTCAAATTTAATCAACTTATTTTGACCGGATGCGATGGTTTGCCGCCGCATCCAATGCAATGTACAGACCCGAAGCATATAGATATATGCTCGATCCGCCAAGGTGTAGATACAGTTAATACATTGGAACATTGGCTATCGAAGATGATGGATACGTTATACCGCATTTTACGAGGCAAATACACAGAACATACAACAGTATTTATCAGGTAGCCAAAAGACTCCCTTTAAACAAATTGACATTTCTACTCTGTAGGTCTTCATTTCACTGCATGTAGAAATTAGTGTGTGTGTATGTGTGTGTGTTTGTGTGATTTGGATTTTTAACATAGCTGTAACATTTTTCAGCCATTACGCTACGATGTCTGCAGTGTGGCAGTTTATAGTGATATCTGACATTGAGTCATCATGCCTCATACATGTAGCATGATGTCCCACCCAGTCACATTATCCTGACACCAGCCAGACCAGTCCAAACACCTACCTTTAAATGCTGCGCGCCAAGCGAGGAAGATATTAATAACATTTTTGTAAGTCTCTGCTATGACTCGGCCGGGGATCAAACCCACGACCTCCCGTATCAGAGGCGGACGCTCTCAGTGGTGTTCATTGCGTTAAGAAATTCCTATTAATGGATGAAGAATCTGAGTCCAAGATTCGTGGGAATTTTTATATTGTATGGTCTAACAAATTTAAAAACAGTAGTAAGCAGTGTACGATAAAATAAGATCCGGGCAGCCGAGTTTATATTAACATACAAAGAAAGAGAAAAGTTGCCATGGCGGCCAGAATATATTGTGGAGGAAGAACCAGGGAAAATCCCTGAAAGAACCACCAACTCACGGGAAGCTACTGGCAAGGTTTCTCACATATCCAAGTTGGCGGAGCCAGCGACTCAAACCCACGCGGACAGGGGTGCGTTATCAGTGATCTGAAAATCGACTGACTTAGACAGACCGCTCCGCTACCCGGGGCCTTGAAAAATGAAAATATTTACATTATTAAAAAAAACACACAATCAATTTATCTTCTGACATATTATTATTCAGAGAAACTGACTTATGGGTTGAGCACGACATACGTTGGAAATTAACAAAACCTTCATCTGATATTGTAATTATCAGGCCACAGCCAGAAGACATACGAGAGAATCGTAGTGCATATACAGGTTAAGAGCAGTGTGTGTGTGTGTGTGTGTGTGTGTGTGTGTGTGTAGAGTAGTTATGACAAGTTAAGCTACAAGTAAATACATACTAAAATGGGGCGTGTATTCCAATAGTATCATGTAAAACATAAAGTAGAGTATGAAAATAAAATGTCTAACTAGTGTGTGTGATTTGGATTTTTAACGTAGCTTTAAACAAATGTCAGTCATATCGCTACGATGTTTGCAGTGTGGCAGTTTATAGCGATGTCTATCACTGGGGCATCATGCCGCACAAATGTAGCACTATGTCCCACCCAGTCACGTTATCTTGACACCACGCCGAAATGACACTAACGTCTTAAGCGCGGCAGCTGCTTGTACCATTATTGTAAAAGGCTTTGGTATTACTCAGCCAGGGTTCTAACCCGCAACCTCCCGCATCCGAGGCGGACGCTCTAACAATTTAGGCCACCCGAGCGGTCCCAAATTGTATTACATGAAGATGAGTGCGATTATAAGATGGTACGAATTTACATTCTCTCCTGAGAAAAAAGGGAAAGAAAAACAATTAGTGAATATCATCGGCTGTTAAATCCTCGCTGGTAACCTAGCACTATAGGCTAGTAACTAGTAAAGCTCAATCGGATCTTCCATAGCCTTTTTCTGTCGCGTGCTAGAAAAACATACAAAGTAAACAATTGCTATTCTGAATTACCCTTAAACCCGATGTTGCTATTACGTTATAATAATTCATGAAGTTGCAAATACTATAGTACAAGTCATATGGGTCATGCATGCGCATTTACTCATTTTAAATTAAATATAAAATGTTTGTTTTAAATGTAACATTATTTTTTAACATTTTTTTTTACCAAAGTCTACTTAATCCTGTTTATTGAATGCTCTGCTCCTTAACTGTAACCAAGAAACTTCCAGACGAAAATTATCCATCGCTATGGACTTTTATAATGTTGGCAATGTACCAAACTTGGGTCAAAAATAAGAGCGTGTCATGGGGAATCGTCACAATCGAGGGTAGAACGAACTTGTTTATCAATATGCGTAGCTTTCATTCTGACATCACAGCGCGCGACATTCAATCTATATAGTACTGGATCACACCTTTTGGTTCATTTCGTCCAAAAATGTATACGTACTTTAACACTGATTTTGCCGTATATGTATTTCGGGGTGTCTAAATAATGACCTGGATTAACAATAAATTAAAATTGCAAGTAACTCAGTGAATTTCGAAACGACAAGTAATATTTTTATACCCATCGATATGGAATATTCTGTTCTTAGCACATCTAGCCAGATTCTGGTCCGCCAAAAAGTTACAAATTTGGGAAGATTTATTATATTACCTCACGCCTATACCATAGCGATGACGTTATTCAGCTCGCATCGGAAAGATACGAGGATGTTCCGGATGTAGTGAAGATGAGTTACCGACTAGTAAGTGACTTCATTCGCACAAAGGTGACATCAGCCACATAACAGTTTGGAAACATTCCGTGATATGTAGTGACTGATTTCCAGCATCATACCAGCACAGTGCACCATGGGGAAAAAGTATGGAGATTCCGAGCTTTCATTATAGATGGAGGGCGATAGTGACCTGCTTTGTCAAGAACACCGAAAATGTGACATATTTGTGAGAGGAATGTCAACGCAACTATCGTGTAACAAAGATTCTAACTGAACGTCTGTCACGTCCATCATATGTGATCAGAATGTACTATTGAAATGCATTATCATCGGATAGAATTTGGCGGTGATACAAGAGTCTGTCGAACCAAAATGGCTATACATCATCTTCAATTTAAAGTCTTTAATCCAAACCTGACTTTGATAGGTTTTCATATAATTTTCAGAATACCCTTAAACATAATCTTTCAATCACCATTTCTGTCGAAAAGTCGATTTAAAGAAATAGTTATATAAAGTTTTTGGTTTGGTAATCTTCTCAAATCAGAAAGGACAAATTCTGACAAGGGCATGCGATCGGAACACAGCTCAAACATTTCCATCAAGTCTAGAAATAACATCGGATGTAGCTGAAGAAATATATATAAATTTGATAGCTTTGGTGATTTGGCTCCAGTGGATTGTACACATATGGTTCCAATCTACAGTTATTACTTACTTATAAAACCGGACTGGCATGAGGTGAAACTGTGCATTTCCAGCAAGCTCACTGGAGAGAATGCTAAGATAACTGTTTAGTTTATGTACTGTGACTGAAATTTCGATATATGTGGTGTTCGAGAAACAACACGCTGATTAAAGCCGACGGCTGATCGAAATGGCTGCTTCCACGAGCTCCAGAAATTAACTTGAAATAGCTCAATCTACTCTAACTCTACAATATTTAAAAAAAACATCTAAATTATTATAGGGTTGTTTCTCTTTTTATCTTAGAATTTACCTTCGAAGTAATGGAAGTGAAAATTGCCTAGAGGATTTAACCTTTTTTTTTTTAATTGGTGCGCATCTGAAGTAAGGAAATGCTGTATATCTCAGAACCCCAAATTGCACCCAACAATCATACACCAAATTACCTTACAAACAAACTTTATTAAATGTAATGATCAGGATAACCAGTAAGGCAAACCTATGAAAATCGTTTTCTTTTAAAAGCAAACACTGTTCAAAGTACGAACCAGAAGAGCGGAACCACCGTAGGGAAAGAAAGCGGACAAAGGTACGAAATTAACTGTCTCCTTTAGCTGTCGTATTGTGAAATGTGAACAAACGTAGTTCCTAATATGGTTATCAATGGCGGTGAAGTACATATGCGATTTCGTTCTATTTCTGACTGCATAGGCTGAGGAAGTTCTATCTATACAGCACGATCATCAACGAAATTTTGCTGACGATTTTATAAAGAGAGTATTGATGCCAAAGCCAACTCAACAAATGATTTACTTAATATGCATTGAAACTGAGTGATAATGCCAAAGCCATCTCAATTTCTGATGAACTTAACATGCATTGAAACTGAGTGATAATGCCAAAGCCATCTCAACATGCTCATGCGGAGGCCTTTTGTGAGAGAGGTATCGTTAGCTTCCGCGCCTGGAGTCCATGACTTGGGGTCCATGGAACGGGGTCCAATGTCAAACATATTAGACAGTTTAAACTGCTGCGATACTTTCACCTATTTTTACACAAAACCTGTAGATGTACCCATCACGGAAATGGTGCATCATGTATTAGGATAGATTTGCATAATCCCCCATGTGGTAGGGAGAATATAATTGAATAATCAGTGAAAACAGTTGGGATTTACGATAGCAGAAAAATGATGTTATTCTATTCTTTATTTTCTTACAAGTGTAGAAAAAAGTTACAATTTGGACAACAGACCGGCCAAGAAATCTAACGTTTTTCTACGCCTTTGCAACAGTTGCGCATAAGCCGTAAACCAAATGACAGTAACAATATCGTCATAGATACTTTAGTATAGAATACAAATACCTGTTCAATGTACACTTTGATATCAAGTATTGTATGACTGGGGTTATTCGGGCGCTACGGGCATTTGTCTATTTGAACGGTTTACATCTGTTTATTAGTTGACTGGATATAAATGAATAATATCTGTTTTTGTATAATTTGACCTCACATACAGTACTTTTTATTGTATAGATAAGCGGTTCTAAAAGCGAAACCGAAGCTGGTGGGATAACCTGCTGTCTGGGCCAATGTTAAGTACTTTTTCGACGTCGGAGGCAATAATGTTTTAGTTTATTTCTACTTAACTACTTCTCATTTTCGATACACCGTATCTTTTTTCTTTCGTCTCAACAGTCGCATCTGGCGTAAGTATCATGCTGTTACAAGGACGCACTTTATTTTTGAATATGTGCGAGCTATCGCTTGCTTCAACACTGTTCGCAAAGAGTGCAACGGATCACGAACAGTTCAAGAACAACATAGGCTCTGTTGCAAGCTGCTATTACCGTCCCTATCGCAACTTGCGATCGCTTTGTTTGTATGTAAGCCTATCTTGCGTCCGCTGATTATGTGCCCTAGTCTACTTCCACAGGCACGTACGATGTATACACAAAACTAAACACTTAGGATTTTTTTTTTTTTTGTTTTTATGGGGTGTTTTTGTTGAGTCAGCGGGAAGAATGAGTATAATATGGGTTAGGGAAACGGCATACCCAACGATCACAAAATGCAAATACGTTTGAATGACCTGCATTCGTGTTAGTCCTACAATCGTAAGTGAAAAGAACGAATGATTTAAACATATTCGTGGTAACAATGGTTTACACAAAAATATCTGTATAATACAAGAAAAAACAACAAACAAACAAATCTGCTGCTATTAGCTGCGTAACTCCGCTGATCAGCAAAATTAGTATTTTATATCCTTCACCGACGGGTAAACGGAATACAGACTGATTTTTCATGTGACTTACTTTTATCCGAACCAAAATTTAGTGTTGTCAATTAAACGCAGGTGGAATTCATGACAACATTATCTACATCTTTTAATATCTATCTGAAAGGTTTTTGGTAACTAATTTTACTTTCAAATCATGGTTCGTGTAAACAAAACTCTGAACGTGTGTTGAACATTTTCAAGGAACATTTTCTCAGTATAAAGTCTGAAGAGTTATTAGGCATATGGATGGTGTGTAGAGGTAGTTGTAACGGTATGAAGAAAGAAAGAAAGAAAGAAGGAAGAAAGAAAGAAAGGAAGAAAGAAAGAAAGAAAGAATAGATAGATATATAGATGTCATCGCTTACCTGCACCGACTCTAAACGTCAGCGGAGTCTCTTCCATTACAGGAAACACAATCTGAGAATTCACATTACCGTATTCACAATATACAGACTGCATATACTTTTAAAGCCATTTTTGGTAGAATATAAGTGTTCATTTAGTTTCTATTCTTCAGGTGCACAAAGACGTCTTGGACTGTTACAGCCAGGGATTGACGAATTACTATTTACAACAAATTAATTAAGGTCTTCATTATCAAATATAAACAATATTTATTCACGATTTCCTATTTAAAATGACTTTATACAAAATAATCTTATGGTCCCTTGTTCAGTTTCATCATTACTGTATCACTTACCTCCCTTGACTGACGTCCGCGATTCTTTTTCATTACAAATATAATGGTGGCTAGAGACTCGTTGATAAATACTTTGATATAAATACCGTGCTACGCGGCGAGTTGGATGCGGGGGGTGGGGGGGGGGTGGGGGGAGGGTAATCTGCCTTTAGTATTACTTCCCCCCCCCCAAAAAAAAAAACAACACAAAAAAAACTTGATACCGCAAAGTATTAACACGTGGTATTCTTAATTTTAAATAGAAATTTAGTATCGGAATACAATTAAAGTCTTTAAAGTGCCACTCTGACCAACTTCGAGAGCTACTATTAATAACTAGATCTGAGAAGTACCGATAAAGCTACATGTTGACCCAACCTCTGTAATTCAACGTCCATTTATTTTCAGATAAGCTTTGCATTTAGCGGCAGCGGGAGTTATCGTTAGAAATTATGTTCCGAATGAAGTTTTCACTTTCGTATATGTGAAAGCTTTTATTTGATTGGCGAATAAAAAAGGATCAAACGAACACAACCTGGAACTGGTCTCTGTCATCTCAAAGATCTCGATTTTAATGACATTGCAGACATTACGTGTTAACTCGTGCTAAATACAGACAAGGCATATACTCACTATGAGCGGAGAATATTGATTTATGGAACATTGGTAGTGGAATAAATCTCGATATAGCCAAATAAAAGTTGTAAATCCACTAAAACAGCGCACTAGAACAAAATATACTGACTATGATATGACATTCGATCAAATGCATCAGGCAAACAAAAATCAGAAAATACACTCGTTTTGTGGTTCAATATATCTACAATACTGGATCAAAATGTCGGGGACAGACAAATGTGCTTACCTAGTTTTACTGTCCACAAACACGAGACAAAAAACTATTACGTACGCTGCCATTTTCTCCATACTAATTAAACTATCTCAAAGTGATTTGACTCTAGTGACGACACAACAACGGGCAGTAAGCAAGTGAAATATTTTACTTTGGTATGAAAAACTTTTTCAATGAAAAAGGACCCTCCAAGAAAATGGAAAAGGACCCTCTCAATCAAGAAACTTAAGTATTCAGAGCTATTGCTTCGCAGTAAGTTTTTTGTTTTCTGAGCAGTTTGTTTATCGTAGACTTGAGATTTCCCAGTACTCCCACTTTCTTTTTTCTTCTTCTTTTTCCTTCCGACAATCAGTTGACCATCAGTTGACCATCCAAATCACAAAATGTCTTGCTTATATCAAATATACGTAACGCAAAAACTGCAGCCCTGGGAAGCGCGTGCCTTCTTTTCTCTGCTCCAAAAATACCTCTGCACTGATGAGAATCTTGCAAATTCATATGTACATGAAATACAGCAGTAGATCATCAAGTTATTAAATTAGGTTTGGGGATAAAAAGCAAAAGCGTTACTATAAATATAGGTCTCGCGGAGTGAAGAGGGCGTGGCTATTATAGCAAGTGTAAAATGCTTAAAAAGGCTGCATAGAAAAGAAACAGACAGGACAAATAATCCACATGAAATTACGTCTGAATCTGTATTATATGGGCCACCACCATATGGTCGTATAGTACACACACACACACACACACACACACACACACCATATGGTAAAATCACACTAAACTATAAAAACAGCGATTTAAAAAAAAAGAATTATGTTCAGGTAATGTTCTGTTGTACCATAAAAGTCAGCACCAGACAGCTTGGTCTGGACCCAATCAGCACACATTTCTTATTTGGTCCGTATCCGGGTATCTACCCAAAAGCAGTTGTCATTTTCTAGAAACGTGTCAAACACTAGGTAAGGACATCTGTTATTCCGGCTGTAGCAAAAGGTATGGACATAAAAAGAACTGTGATCTAAATTGAGTAGAAAATAAAAACGACTGCAGAACTTCAAAGCCACACTGTCTATATTAACTTTGATTACCAAACAAATTTCTAGCGGAGCAGCGTTCGATGTGGCCTGTTTGTGTCAGACGGAAGTAGAGACTGCACGAACAACGTGCTCTGGAGATTCAGACGTATCGATAATGTTACGGATCATTTAAATGTATTTGTTTTGCTGTCTTGTTTTTCTTTTTTTTTAAATGATTGTTTCGAATCATAACCTCAAGTTAGATTTTTTTTTAAAGTGGTACGATCATTTGAAGATGGTGGTTTCATGAATTCAAATATGGCTGGCTTTTGTATAGCTGAGTAAATTTATATGATTACAATTTCAGTTTGAGCACGTTTGGTCAACTAAACACGACTAGAAAAAGAGGAACAAGATATGTCTGATTAGAAGAACGAAAGGATGGAAAAGCCCCGAAAGTTATTATTATTAATTCAGGCACTGCATCACCTAGTAGTTCTCTAAATTAGCCATTGACACCATTTTGAATAGACTTAAATTCACAAAAATACTCAATTATAGTTTATCTTGTATTCCATTGTTTAATACGTTTCGACTTTTAATACTGTAATTTTGTGGTTTTGAACGCATCTATACACTACATACGTAATAGTATCAAACATACCTCACATGCGTATTAATATGAAACATACTTCGCAAAGTTATTAATATGAAACATACCTCGCATACGTATTAATAAGAAACATACATCGCATGCGTATTAGTATGAAACATACTTCGCATGCGTATTAGTATGAAACATATTTCGCATACGTAATAATTGAAACATACTTCACATACGTAATAACTGAAACATAGTTCGCATACGTAATAATCGAAACATACCTCGCATACGTATTAATATGAAACATACTTCGCATGCGTATTAGTATGAAACATACTTCGCATGCGTATTAATATGAAACATGCTTCGCATACGTATTAATATGAAACATACCTCGCACACATATTAATATGAAACATAGTTCGCATACGTAATAATTGAAACATACTTCGCATACGTAATAATAGGAAAAATGTTTCTCATACATAATATGAAATATACTTCACATACGTAATAATATGAAACATAGTTCGCATAAGTAATAATTGAAACATACTTCGCATAATACGTATTAGTATGAAACATACTCCGCATATGTTAGCGTCAGCATGATATTGTATTTACATTACAAAAGTTAAACAAATTTGCTCGCCAACGAAAAGTTTAACAATGACTCTGGAAAAGTGTTCTTTGTTTTCAAGCAAGTAATGGCTTTTAGTGATGATATTTTAGTTCCTTGTTTTAAATTTAAAAGAATACATTCCAAATAATCTGATTTAGTCGATAAATCTGACAATCAAAATAAATTCACATAATTAAGGGGTGGGGGGTAAGTGGTAGTGACAAAGGTTAATCATGCCAAAGTGCGTGGATTCATCTTTATCAACTTGTGTTTTCTTATTTTCATTATACGGTATTAGTACTTCGAGAGATAAAATGATATTCCCCCATGTTATATCACTTGTATCTCTTAAAATATGCATATAATATACCGAGCACTAAAAGCTACCGCAGATGCGAAAAAGAAATGAGACGACTCATTCCTGTAAACGCCAACATGAAGAAATTATACTTTCAGCTTCAATCGATGTATGAAAAAAGCAAAACTAACATTACTGTAAGTTGACGAAAACTAATTCACATATATTCATTTTACGTCTTCTACTTTTTGCGGATAAAAACACATGGTAAAATCAAAATTTTGCTTTCTTTGTATATTTTATTTTCTTGATTCATGAATGTCATTTCCCAGTTTGAATACACACATAAATTCAATAAAAATTTATCTGATATCACGACGACGAAGAAAAGAAAACCCCTGTAGTGCGATGCTTGGTCCAAACTTCTGAGTTAAGCAAAACTAAAGGTATAAATTCCGCGACAAATAACTAAAAAGATGTGCTGTCAAGCCTGCCAGACTTGCGACTGAATGCGTTTGCGCTCGAAGACATCCCTCCGACCAGCCCTGAATCGACGATCGTTGCGTGTGCTTGGGCAAGGCAGTTGAATCGAACTACTGCGGTACTAAATAGCCTACTTGTCTTTCTGTGTGGTAAAATAACATTCCAAACGAAACCAGGAAAAATTAAACTCCATTTCTGAAAATGGTTAAATATTCGTCAGTGCTTGTTTTACGCTTGTCATATGTTAAAAAGATAAAGTTTATTTGTTAAATATTTACACTTTTTAAAGTCTGAAAAATTGCCCCCCCCCCCCCCACAGAACGAACATATTTTTTATATAGGTTCTACCCTTGAATCAATATGAAGTTTTATGATCGTCTATTTTAATAATCCAAATTGTCGAATTTTAAGGAAAAGTCCATGATATCACGTGCATGTTGTACACGGCCTGCACAATGACACCCTCCATCAGAGCATTATTATCATCGGAAAAATCCTCGGGTTTTTTCCCGTCAAAACGAGAAAGAAATTCCAAGATGCAATTTGCCGCCATTGTGGATTTTATTCTGAACTAGTTTTATTAACTTAGCACAATATGACAGCGGACGGAAACAAAGTTACAATCGGAATATCGTCGGCATTTCTTGTCGTAACACATGTGCACTCATCCAGAGGTGAATTACCAAACACATAAAGTGTGTTTCTAAAACTACTATTGATGTTAATTCTTAATTTGAAAGAATTGGAAATGTTCATTCCAATCGAAGCAAATTACAAAGATGACGCAACAGCTCAGTGGGTAGGTCGTGATGTAAACCAAGGATCGCAGGTTCAACACCCGCTAAGGCCGTCCTACATTGGCTGTATCGGTGTGTCCTTGGGAAAGGCACTTGCCTTGCATATGCCTTGCATGATAATGCCAGTAGGCTGTTAAGCGTGCAGTAAAAAAAACACTCAAACCAAACCAGCTAATTAAAATGAAGATGTCAGCTACTGTTTAAACTACAGCAACAACAAAAAAATTCAGAATAGCTCAGACGCCATGAGGAGGTGCACTCAAATATATTCCAAAAAAAGAGGTTTGGTATAATTGTTACATATTTTATTCTGGTATGCATACATGCATTCGTGAACAACGAAATATCGTATAATTATTCTGTTAAAATAACTGAAAGTATCCATGAATATAGCGCACTTTGCGCAGAAATAAACGGAAACAAAGAACACGTATACAAATTCAATAAAACCTTGATAATGGCTACATCAATACCTGATTAAAAAAATGCAGCTCACTCAAGTCTGTTAAATTACATTAGTAATATAACATTGGCGCATCTGCAGCAGTATCAACATACTGAATAGATCGTGTGCACGTAAATAATCTAATTGCATATGGTTTGGCATTCGGCCCGTGAGGGAAGACTTGGAGCGTTGAAAGACATGGTTTAGCTCAAGGTGATCTCTATCTGCGATACAACAAAAGGTTTTCATCCCCAGCATAAGTAACGAGTGCAAGGCATCAAAGAGAAGCAAAGAAGAGTACTTTATTCACAGACAGAAAAAAAAAAACTTTTTCCTGAAAAATTTCGTAATGCAGCGGCGAAAGATCGAAGCCACGCCGAAATATGCATAGTACATGACTAATTCACTGACGTATGATGAATACAAATGACTGTCAGTTTTGTTTTTGTTTTTGTTTTTTTTTGTTTTTTTTTGTGCTGGGGGTTACTCGCGGGCAGTTTTGACGATAACGTGGAAGTGAGATAATCAAGTATAAAGACGACAGACAAATAACGTTGGATTTTTGTGTGTGGTAATTTCGCAATAAGAATTGTATTTAAAAGACTGATACTATCAATTCTGTTTGCATATCTAAACTGAAACAAATCATTTTCGTAAATAACCTTCTAACATATCACATAGACTCGCATGGAGAGATCAAACTTATATTATAAAAAGACATACGGATTATGTATGCGTTCAATCATGACTTCTGGTAACGGGTGTCATTTTTTAGAATTTGATTACACATACATTTAAATGGCGATTATTATTAGGATCATGCTACATCCATATTCATTTTATTTGGAACGTCATTATGTTCACTCATCCGACAAACAGCAAAACTCAGTGTTAAAGTACGCAGACATTTTTGGACGAGGTCAACGTAAAGGCTTGATCCAGTACAAACCGGTTGAACGTCGCGCTGCTAATTCACAATGTATGACTGTATGTGAACCGCTCCGGTGGCCTAGTGGTTAGGACGTCCGCCTCGGATGCGGGAGGTTGTGCGTTCGATTCCTGGCGGACTCATACCAAAGACTTAAAAAAAATGGTACCAACAGCTGCCTCGCTTGGCGCTCAGCATTAGGAGGTTAGTGTTAGGACTGGTCGGCCTGGTGTCAGGATAATGTGACTGGGTGGGACATCATCCCACATATCTGCGGTAAGATGTCATAGTACTAGACAACACTGTAAACTGCCACACTGCAGACATCGTAGCGATATCATTGAAAAATTGTTAAAGCTAAGTTAAAAATCTAAGTCATATTCAATAGGCATTCAACACTATTTTAGTAATGGGTGTCATTTCTTTAATGTGATTCAACATACATTTAAGTGGCAAGTATTCACTTCATTTGGATTCAAATACATCCATATTCCTTTAAAAGGTCATTTATTAGACACTCCGAGAGGTGGATACGGCAAAATCAAAGTTAAAAGTAAGTAGACATTTTGTGCACGAAATGGAAATAAAGGTGTAATCCAGTACAATCCAGACTGAAAGTCGCGCGCTGTGATGTCACATTGAAAGGTACATGTATTGATAACAAAATCTGTTCTACCCTCGATTGTTTCGATTCCACTAGACGCGCTCTTAATTTTGACCTAAGCTTAATACAGAGACACCATTGTAAAAGTCCATAGCGATATATAATTTTCGTCTGGAAGTTTCTTGGTGACATTTAAAATGCTGATCATTCAATAATCAGGATTGAATAGACTTTAATTAACAAAAATAAGTGGCAAATTTTAAAAGAACAACTTATATTTAATTTAAACTGAGTTAATACGCGTACATGACCCAGGTAACTTGTACTACAGACGTTTCTTCATGACAGTTAAGATGCAGACCATTCAAAAACCAGGACTGAAATTACTTTCTTTAAAACCATATTATTTACAAATTTTAGAACAATTAATATTTAATATAAGTAAATGTGCCTACTTGATCACATTGACGTACACCAAAATATGCCTACTTGACCACATCGACGTACACCAAAATATGACTACTTCACAACATTGACGTACACCAAAATATGCCTACTTGGCCACAATGACGTACACCAAAATATGCCTAATTGACCACATAGACGTACACCAAAATATGACTACTTAACCACACTGACGTACACTAAAATATGTTTACTTGACCACACCGATGTACACCAAAATATGCCTACTTGTCCACATCGATGTATACCAAAATATACTTACTTGTCTACACCGACGTACACCAAAATATGCCTACTTGTCTACACAGACATCCACCAAAATATTATTTGACCACACCGACGTACACCAAAATATACCTACTTGTCCACATCGACGTACATCAAAATATGCCTACTTGACCACATCGACGTACACCAAAATATGCCGACGTACAACAAAATATGCCTTCTTGTCCACACCGACGTACACCAAAATATGCCTACTTGTCCACATTGACGTACATCAAAATATGCCGACGTACAACAAAATATGCCTTCTTGTCCACACCGACGTACACCAAAATATGCCTACTTGTCTACACCGATGTACACCAACATAGGCCTACTTGTCCACATCGACGTGTCCACATCGACGTATACCAAAATATACCTACTTGTCCACATCGACGTATACCAAAATATACCTACTTGTCCACATCGATGTATATCAGAACATACCTACTTGTCCACATCAACGTACACATGGTACTGTTATATTTTTTTTTTTTACCGTTTATTATATATCAATCACCATCTGTAATTGTCAACATTCCTATGATTAAACGTAATCTATAGTAAATTTATACAGGGCATGTTCGCGTATTTACTAATCTTAAATTAAATGTAAATTGTTGTTTTAAAATCAATATAAATTTTACTTAAAGTCTATTCATACACGACTACCGAATGATCTGATGGTTGTTGTTGTCGGGCTTAACGCCGTTTTTCCCGCACCATGGCAGCCAGTATACATGGTGGAGGAAGAATCCGGAAAAACCCTAGAAAGAAGCACCGACCCAGGAGAAGCTTCTGGCAAGCTTTCTCACATACCCACACTGGCATAACCCGAGACTCGAACCCACGCAGACAGCGGTGAGATGGCAGTGATCATTAACGTTGAGCGCTTTAGACCACTCGGCCACTCATGGCCCCCTGAATGATTTCAACCGAAACTGTTTTCAAGAATCTTCCAAACGAAAATTATCGACCGCTATGGATTTTAAATTCGTGGCCATGTACTAAACTGGGTCAAGAAAAGAGAAAGTCGAGTCAATAGTCTGAAAATATATCCCCATTTGTTTTTACCTCCAACCGATTTAAAAAAGGAAAAGCATAAATGAGATTTTAAAAATGTAATTTCAAATCTAAAAGTGACGGGGGTGGGGGCTAACACCTTATCGTCTGAGCGTTTCATACCAAACGGAAGTTTACAATCTGAAAGACGACCGTGCTCGCCTGTCATTTCCATTTTCTGGACAAGCCCATTTTCAGAGAACACTTTCAACTACTACACTTGTACAAAGGTAAAAGGTACGTCGTCTGCCTGGGATACTTACAATGACGAATCAAGCAAGCAAAGGAAAAGAATGACAACCACAAATATGCCACTGACGTCCATTTAACAGTCTGTGTAATTACAATGTACATGAAATCGGTAGGGGGTACAAACAAACGGGGATTTATGCATTAACCATAATCGTCCCACTATAGGGTAGTACGAATGTGTTTATCTATGAGGTGCCGAAGCAGACAAAACCTGGTCCAATGAGAATGTGACGTTGAAATTTTTAATGTCATATGTCCATAATTCCAGTTTCACGTGTTATGTCAAAAATGTTTGTCTTTAAAGTTTCATTTTCTAGGTCGAGATTTTAGATTGTATATGCTGAATGAAACAGTATGGTTGAAAGTTATATTTTCTATGTCAATGTTTTAGATTGTTTCGTTTGACTTACACGCCGGTTGTTGAAATTTCAATATCATACGTCAAGCATTCCTAATTTACCTATTGGTCAAAGAGTAAATGCTGAAAGTTCCATTTCTTACGTAGAGTCTATAGATTGTATCTGTTGAATTACACAGCGGTGGTTGGACATATGTGTTGCAAAATGATGTGTTGGTCTTAAAAGTAACATAACACAATGTCCATTTTAACAATTCAAAATAATAATAAGTATTATGATACATCATTCATGTATTCAATTATGAACCGCCATCACACTTCATGCATTTACAGTCTGAAAGTTAAAATTCACAGGTCGACAATTACAGTGAATTTCTTCTAAACATCGCTCTCATGAACGGACCACGTTACTTTTAAACAAGGAGACTGCTTCTCATTGCTGTGAAATTCAACAGATGAAATCTAAATACTCGCCATATGAAATGGAACTTTCATCACAAACAGTTACATTCAACGTGTGAATTAGGCTAGTATCGAAATATACTATTGAAATTTCAATCACCGCTGTGTAATTAAAAATTTACACTCTAAAACGTCGAGATAGGAAACAGAACTTTAAACCACCACTGTATAATTCAACATATAAAATCTAAAATCTCGATCTAGAAAATGGAACTTTAAGGACATGCAATTTGATCCAACACGTGACACTGGATTTCTCTTAATACAACATCGAAATTTCAACTGCAACTTTCTCACTGGACCAGCTTCTGTCCGCTACGGCGCCTCATATTTATCAACATGCGTAGCTGATAAGCTGATACTGTGATATCACAGCGCGTGCCATTCAATCCGGATTTTGCTCGATCACACACCTTTTGTTTGATCTCGTCCAAAATTGTCAACATACTGAAACATTGATTGTGCTGTACGTAATTCCAGCGTCGTGTAATAATGACCTTCCAAAGGAATAATACATGAGGATGTAAATAACGTGAATAATACAGATTTTTAAAAATTTCCCCCTTTACTGAATAATCGGTGTTGAACGCCTACATGACCTGAAGGACTGTTGCAATAGCAACATCAGCCACCTGATGATGGGGTTACAAATTACAAATTTCATTCAAAACTATTTCACAAAAAACAACACTGATGGGCCAATTTTGCAAACCTGACTTTTGTCATTACTGAGTGAAGCTGCTACATTAGTTTTACCGACAATCATTATGAAATTTGCAAAACGATATGGGTTAGGACATAGTTATAAAATATGCAAATTACCTCAAATTGATCCCATCCAAAAGGTGCAAGAACGCCCTCGCTGGAAAGCGGTTTGCGCTAACAAGTCAATATCAGATGCCGGTAACTAGTAAATGCTGTGTCTCTAGGATAATCGGTCAATGACGTCACTCGCATAACAGTGACGTCATTCCCATAACAAAGAAATTCTTCTTGAATTGAAATTTATTAGTAGCTCCGCATTGGCGCAGTGCATCAATGGAAAAAACAAAAAACAAAAGAGATTGCCCACTTTCTCTAAGACGCAAGATGGTTGTTATCTGCGGTCACACGAGAACACGAGGTGCATGCAGCTGTCAGCGAACTGAAGTTCTTCCAGGGATGAGTTATAAATCTGATTCAGTGCAGCGTAATCTGGGTGTAAAATAGATATGGTCGTGATTATATTCCCAATTACAAAAGTTCACAGTTTCATTACATGATGCTTATTGGTTTTTACAATATATCAACACTAGTCGACCTAAATACAAGTACAGAAAATGTTATATATTAATCTATTTAAATGGAGGATCTGGGTGGCCGAGTAGTCTAAGGACCTTGGTGGCCGAGTGGTCTAAGGACCTTGGTGGCTGAGTAGTCTAAGGACCTAAGTGGCTGAGTGGTCTAAGGACCTTGGTGGCTGAGTGGTCTAAGGACCTAAGTGGCTGAGTGGTCTAAGGACCTTGGTGGCCGAGTGGTCTAAGGACCTTGGTGGCTGAGTAGTCTAAGGACCTAAGTGGCTGAGTGGTCTAAGGACCTTGGTGGCTGAGTGGTCTAAGGACCTAAGTGGCTGAGTGGTCTAAGGACCTTGGTGGCCGAGTGGTCTAAGGACCTTGGTGGCTGAGTAGTCTAAGGACCTTGGTGGCTGAGTAGTCTAAGGACCTAAGTGGCTGAGTGGTATAAGGACCTAAGTGGCCGAGTGGTCTAAGGACCTTGGTGGCTGAATAGTCTAAGGATCTAAGTGGCTGAGTGGTCTAAGGACCTTGGTGGCCGAGTGGTCTAAGGACCTTGGTGGCCGAGTAGTCTAAGGACCTTGGTGGCTGAGTGGTCTAAGGACCTTGGTGGCCGAGTGGTCTAAGGACCTTGGTGGCTGAGTAGTCTAAGGACCTTGGTGGCTGAGTAGTCTAAGGACCTAAGTGGCTGAGTGGTCTAAGGACCTTGGTGGCTGAGTAGTCTAAGGACCTTGGTGGCTGAATAGTCTAAGGATCTAAGTGGCTGAGTGGTCTAAGGACCTTGGTGGCTGAGTGGTCTAAGGACCTAAGTGGCTGAGTGGTCTAAGGACCTTGGTGGCCGAGTAGTCTAAGGACCTAAGTGGCTGAGTGGTCTAAGGACCTTGGTGGCTGAGTAGTCTAAGGACCTTGGTGGCTGAGTAGTCTAAGGATCTAAGTGGCTGAGTGGTCTAAGGACCTTGGCGGCCGAGTGGTCTAAGGATCTTGGTGGCTGAGTAGTCTAAGGACCTAAGTGGCTGAGTGGTCTAAGGACCTTGGTGGCTGAGTGGTCTAAGGACCTAAGTGGCTGAGTGGTCTAAGGACCTTGGTGGCCGAGTAGTCTAAGGACCTTGGTGGCTGAGTAGTCTAAGGACCTAAGTGGCTGAATGGTTTAAGGACCTTGGTGGCCGAGTGGTCTAAGGACCTTGGTGGCCGAGTTGTCTAAGGACCTTGGTGGCTGAGTAGTCTAAGGACCTAAGTGGCTGAGTGGTCTAAGGACCTTGGTGGCTGAGTGGTCTAAGGACCTAAGTGGCTGAGTGGTCTAAGGACCTTGGTGGCCGAGTGGTCAAAGGACCTAAGTGGCTGAGTGGTCTAAGGACCTAAGTGGTTGAGTGGTCTAAGGACCTAAGTGGCTGAGTGGTCTAAGGACCTTGGTGGCCGAGTGGTCTAAGGACCTTGGTGGCTTAATGGTCTAAGTCGCTCGCATTTATAGATCACCCATATATCTCTCCTCGTGAGTTCGAGACCCGGTTCGACCAATGTGGGTGTATGAGAAAGCTTCTCAATAACTTCTCGTGGGTCAGTGATGCTTTCTGGGGTCTATCCTTCTCTGATTTACATTTGAAATCATTTCAAAAACTAAATTGGTCGCCATGTATAGAATGTCATGTGCTGAAATATGGTGTTAAACACCACAAAACCATACTAAATCACCTTTACAACACTTTAAAACATAAGAAAAATCTTCAGAAAAATATCCACATTCAGAGGCCAACATGTACTAAAAATAATGGATTGATCCCTTTCGACAAAATACAGAAATACGGTGTACATTCGTAACTGGTACTGTAACACTTGCTAAAACATCTGAACTTTGCAAATTTAAAATACATGTAATGCTGTACAAACATTTTCCTTTAAGAAACATTTACTCAGCGAAAATAATATTCTCTACAATTAATTTCAGGTTTACTGCATAATTGATTGTGTATTTGACGGCGTAACTGCACTGCAGGTTATATAGTGTCACAAAAAATGTTATATGATTCAGGAAGTAGGCATCAGAAAGATTTATTACGCACGAGGTATAAACGTACAAATTACAACAAAGAAAAAGAAAAAGTAAAAACAAAAGATAATTAGGGTGATTAACAAAACAAATGTTAGTTCAAATATTCAAAAGAAATAAGACGCCCAGAAACTGTATTTTTTCATAAATGTTAACTTCTTTAAGAATTTTAAAATATAAAACACATTATTAATTACTGAACTTTTACATTTCTTCCTCTCTGAATTCGACTCGGTAATTGAGTTATGCATACTTCTGAATCGTCTTCGTAACTGTCACCGTTTCGACAATCTAAAAGTTCAAGAACAATACTGCTTCTACGTGAATCTTGCATCTAGACTACAAGGAAAAAATCAAGCACTCTGGAGCAGAAGAAGTTGAGGTTTTGGGGGGAGGTGTATTTGGAGGGGTGTTTATTTTATATATTCTTTTGCTTTGTGGTTTACTATAACAATTTACATTTCTACAGGTGGATAATGGTATAATGACATTCATTTAAGTTTTAAATATTATTGCACCAAATTTTACCGCTATTCCTGCATCAGCACCATGGGGTAGCTCATGAGAGAAGCGTCGTTTCAGAAGCAGATGCTCGCCACACCTGAAGGAACGCAGTGTACATTTTCAAAGTATAAAATGGAGTCACCAGGTCGGTTCATTTTACCTGTTGGACATGTCATATTATATGCAATAAAGTCAAACTTTTCAACCAACAACTCATAAACTGAGGGACCGCTCCAGTGGCCTAGTGGTTAGAGCGTCCGCCTTGGATGTGGGAGTTTGTGAGTTCGTTCCCCGGCCGAGTCAAACCAAAGACTTACAAAAATGGTACTAACAGCTGCCTCGCTTGGCGCTCAACATTAAGAAGTTAGTGTTAGGACTGGTCGGCCTGATGTCAGGATAATGTGACTGGTGGGACATCATACTACACGTCTGCGGCATGATGCCACAGCGCTAGAGATCACTATAAACTGTCACACTGCAGACATCGTAGTGATATGACTGAAAAATTGTTAAAGCTACGTTAAAAATCCAAATCACACACACACACACACACACACACACACACACTGAGAATTTACTAAAATGGAATCAGTTGCAGTCTCTAGGAAATTAAACATGACAAACTGGTTTATAGCAAACGGACACGCCCACGAATAATTCAATTTGGTGCAATAGAAAAACCAGTCTAACATGTAAATAAGAAATTAAACATGACAAACTGGTTCATGTAACACGAATGGTGCAACCGAAAAACCAAGAAGGAATGTAAAAAGTGAAGCAGTGGCTATAAACACGATAAAATTAGTAACAAAATATTTTAAATCGAACTTGACCTATGTGTTCTTCGCGTATGATCCAATGCAATATCTGGCCTCAGTCCGTTTCGGTTATCAACTTGGACATCGCTCGGCCATTCTCAACAAGTCGAGAACTAACCTTGCATTTAATTGTATGAATTCACATACATTTATGGGTTTGGTGATTCTCATCGGGTGGAACGCAAAACGTACGTTGCATCAGAAAATGCCAACTTAGCATTCTGATTGTGACTTTGTTTGGTGTTGGTGGTGGTGTTGTCAAGGTGTAACGTCATTTGTCAGCGCATGATAGGCCATACATAGCGATCGGTAAATCTGATGAAGAAATAACCCGGGAAAACCCCGAAAAGAACCACCGACCTACGGGAAGCTACTGGCCAGCTTCATCACATACCCACTGAGGCGGAGCTCGAGATTCGAACTCGTTCCGGGCAGAGATTAGATGGCAGTGTAAAGGCACCACCGTGGGCCTCAATTGTGACTTTGTTTCCTACCAGATGCATTACTATGCCATATGACTATATGAGCAAATGTAGTTCCGAACATAGCTCTAAATGAGGGTAAATTACCATTCGCAATTTCGAGGATAATTATATGGCCTATACATCAAATATATGCCGATAGCTAACATTCGGACATCTTTAGTTATTACGAAACAAGGTTTAACCAAAAAAAGCAAAATGTTACGACTGATCGATCCGCATTGTTCTTTATTAGTAACGTCTCTGTCAATAATCCAATCAACCCTATCGCAGAAATAAATTGGGTGGCCCAATAAAGTGTGCTTCTCTTTCTGCGGAAAATTTCCAGCGAACACAATATACGATTGTACTGCGCCGAGATACATCAGTTCCATATTTTTGTCTCGCATAAATAATTGGGTTCGTTCGGAATGGACAAATTGCATCCGAAGTATCTTATTCCACATGAAGGAAAAGGCAGATGTTCCTACTGATTATAATGTGAAAGAGTGTGACAAGCGTCGGAATGAAGTCTTGTGTGACAGGAAAAATAGGTGTGGCTAAATCTGTATGTTTCTCCACATGCAATAGAAAAGATACAAAATAATCCCTTCGTCTTGACGAAAAAAACTATATATTTTAAAGGAAATATTTATTTTAACTCAATATAATTATGACGTTAACATATGATGATAAAACCGAGGCCATTCTGATCACTACACAAAGACTTTCTCACTGACATTATTTACCTCAAACAATAAATATCAGCAACACCAACATTAAATTCACACAATCAGTACGAATCCTAGGTGTTACTCTGGACAGTACTCTCTTATTGCACCAACATGTCATGAACATATGCAAGGCTGCATATCTTGAGCTGAAACGCATCAGCTCAACTCGCAAATATCTTTCAGTTGATGCCCCTAAAACACTTGTGTGTTCATTAGAACTTTCAAGACTGGACTATTGTAACTCGGTTCTGTCTGGTTCATCTCAATATCTGCTCCAGAAACTTCAAAAAGTTCGAAACACAGCTGCTCGGATCATACTTAGAGTACCACGATCAGAGCACACCTCTCCGCTGCTCTGTACCCTACACTGGCTATCCATTCGATCCAGAATCAAACACAAAATGTGTTCTCTGTGCTACGTTTCACTGTCGGACTCTAGTCCAACATACCTATCCGATCTCACCCATGTGTACACACCAGCAAGATACTTATGCCCCTCTTCTGACAATCGTATACTCATTATTCCCACCATGAAAACAAAGTCATATGGACAGCGTTCTTTTGCATACCAGGGCCCAGCAACGTGGAATGAATTGCCCACTGAACTTAGACACAAAGACACAGTGATCACATTCAAGAGGGCTCTCAAAACTCACTTATTTCGACTGCAAGAACAAACTTAAAGACCTAATAATGTTTTCTACCTTAAATATTCTCAGCATATGTTTTCTAATTTCATGGTGTTTGTTTTTATAATCATATCATTATGTCCTTTATCTTATAGGTGCTGTCTAATGTTGTAAAGCGCTTAGAGCTTCTAAAGATTAGGCGCTATACAAAGTCCTCATTATTATTATTATTATTATTATTATTATTATTATCATGATGTCCCAAACAGTCCCAGATATCACGAGAACACAATGCAATATAATTGTGAAATCACATGCAACAACATTCGGTATTCAGGTAAAGTAAGATTTCTGAAATGCCATATCATTTGTTTCTAATTACAATTTTAACAAGCCGTTGAGACGAGCATTTTGATTTCCCCAAATCACGCCTTGTGATGCAGAATATTTAACGTTATTACTTCACAGCACTACTTTGGCATTTAAACATCCTTCTTGCTTCCTTGCGTTTTTTAAAATTATTTAAAACAATGGTTAGAATTATTTTTTTTTAATTTCGTGATCTTCAACCTCTGATTTTATGGGATTAATTCAGTCATAAGCTTGAAAATCAATTAGACGCTATACGGCATTAACTCCACTACGTACGTTCAGGCGGTGTATAATTAATCAGAATTCTTCATGACTCCATGTACGACATTAACTCCACTAAGTACGTTCAGACGCTGTATAATTATCTGAATTATTCATGACTGCAAAATATTAATCTCAGTTCCTAACTGAAACAAGCAAAATTGAATTAAATAATAAATCACCTGGAACAATGATTTGGCAAAACAAAAAATAAGAAACAATAAAGACTTCGTCAAAACACAATGAAAGTTGTGTGCTTGTGTTCTTAAAACAAGATAGCAAGCTAATTTGCATACAAAGCGGTGAGAAACCATTACGTAATGCAAGATAGGTGCGTATTTTTCCTTGTCGAGCCCGCGTGGGAAGATGTGAAAGACAATGTTCTTCTCTAGGTGATGTGTATTCATTTACCTATGATTTTATATTTTGTATACTAATAACAAGTGAAAACCACCAAAGAATCCTAATAGAAATATCGGAGGTGCTAATGGAGTATGAGAGGGGATTAAATCATGACTCGTTCTTGTTCTGTAATAGCCAAAGCCACATCAAAACAAACTGATAGTCTCTTGTTCATGGTGGATTCTATTCAGTATACATGATTACTCTCACCATACTGCCTAAAGGTACGATCCCACCTGTCCGGATGTTAATAGCAACAACGCTGCAATATCAGTGAGATCGACCTTTCGACAAATCTTGGTCTTCTTTTTCCAAACTAAATGTGGGTAAACTCTCTCGAAACGCATTTCCAATCGGCTTCAGACCACACTTTTTCATTTGAATATGATCCGAGTTTTCAATCGTTTCCTACGAAACAATCATCACCTTTCCGAAATTATTTTCGATTAAAACTGCGCATGCGTCAATAATTTGCCATTCGGCCGGTAATAACAATCACATATCCATCAAGCAGTGTGTGCATGTGTGTGTGTGTCATTTGGATTTTAATGTAGCTTTAAGAATTTTCCAGTCACATCGCTACGAAGTCCGCAGTGTGACAGGTTATAGTGATGTCTAGCACTGGAGCAACATGCCACACTCATATATCTTTGTGTCCCGCCCAGTCACATTAGTCTGACACCAGGCCGACCAGTCCTAACACTAACCACTTAACGCCAAGCAGGGAACTGCTAGTGCCATTTTTATAAGTCTTTGGTATGACTCGGCCGGGGTTCGAACCCACGACCTCCTGCATCCGAGGCAGACGCTCATACCACTAGGCCACCGGAGAGGTCCATCAAGAAGAATAACAAACATAACAACTAAACACCAAATACTTTGATTATGTTACAGTAACTGCACCGGTCTAAAGATTTAGGGGAGAGTTCATTGCAACAAAACCATCCTAATTAATTCCTTCTGGCAAGTTAGACTACCTATGCAATTATTTTTATGCCAGTGAGATCATTCTTGATGAGTCATTAACTTCAACAAATATTTTCCAAGTGAATGATGCAAATAATTAATGACATATTATTTAGATATTGGCAAAACAAGATACTCCTTTAGCCAACACCCTTCTAACGTTCGTGCAATCGGCTATCTGTTAATGTCGTTGCAAGGTGCTTTATGGAAATGACATTGGCATGAATACAGTAACTTTGCCAGTATTCTTGGATATGTAAAACCATAAGATATATGGCCATATGTAAAGGATATGGCAACCCAAAAGATCCATGGCGATATATCAAGGATTCAGCAAGCCACAATATAGAAGGCAATATTTCAAGTATACGGCAAGCCACAATATAGAAGGCAATATTTCCAGTATATGGAAAGCCACAAGAAAAAAAAGCGATAAATGAAGAATGTGACAATACCACAAGATACAAGGCGATGTGTCAAGGATGTGGCAATACCACAAGATACAAAGGGATGTGCCAATGATGTGACAATACGACAATATACAAGGCGGTGTGTCAAGGATGTGGCAATACCACAAGATACAAGGCGATGTGTCAAGGATGTGGCAATACCACAAGATACAAAGGGATGTGCCAATGATGTGACAATACGACAATATACAAGGCGGTGTGTCAAGGATGTGGCAATACCACAAGATACAAGGCGATGTGTCAAGGATGTGGCAATACCACAAGATACAAAGGGATGTGCCAATGATGTGACAATACGACAATATACAAGGCGGTGTGTCAAGGATGTGGCAATACCACAAGATACAAGGCGATGTGTCAAGGATGTGGCAATACCACAAGATACAAGGGGATGTGCCAATGATGTGACAATACGACAAGATACAAGGAGATGTGTCAAGGATGTGGCAATACCACAAGATACAAGGAGATGTGTCAAGGATGTGGCTACACCACAAAGTACAAGGGGATGTGCCAATGATGTGACAATACGACAAGATACAAGGAGATGTGTACAAGGATGTGGCAATACCAGAAGATACAAGGAGATGTGTCAAGGGTGTGGCAATACCAGAACATACAAGATGTGTCAAGGATGTGGCTACACCAGAAGATACGAGGAGATGTGTCAAGGATGTGGCAATACCACAAGATACAAGATGTGTCAAGGATGTGGCTACACCAGAAGATACAAGGAGATGTGTCAAGGATGTGGCAATACCACAAGATACAAGATGTGTCAAGGATGTGGCTACACCAGAAGATACAAGGAGATGTGTCAAGGATGTGGCTACACCACAAGATACAAGGAGATGTGTCAAGGATGTGGCTACACCACAAGATACAAGGAGATGTGTCAAGGATGTGGCTACACCACAAGATACAAGGAGATGCGTCAAGGATGTGGCTACACCACAAGATACAAGGAGATGTGTCAAGGATGTGGCTACACCACAAGATACAAGGAGATGTGTCAAGGATGTGGCTACACCACAAGATACAAGGAGATGTGTCAAGGATGTGGCTACACCACAAGATACAAGGAGATGTGTCAAGGATGTGGCAATACCACAAGATACAAGATGTGTCAAGGATGTGGCTACACCAGAAGATACGAGATGTGTCAAGGATGTGGCAATACCACAAGATACAAGATGTGTCAAGGATGTGGCTACACCAGAAGATACAAGGAGATGTGTCAAGGATGTGGCAATACCACAAGATACAAGATGTGTCAAGGATGTGGCTACACCACAAGATACAAGGAGATGTGTCAAGGATGTGGCTACACCACAAGATACAAGGAGATGTGTCAAGGATGTGGCTACACCACAAGATACAAGGAGATGTGTCAAGGATGTGGCTACACCACAAGATACAAGGAGATGCGTCAAGGATGTGGCTACACCACAAGATACAAGGAGATGTGTCAAGGATGTGGCTACACCACAAGATACAAGGAGATGTGTCAAGGATGTGGCTACACCACAAGATACAAGGAGATGTGTCAAGGATGTGGCTACACCACAAGATACAAGGAGATGTGTCAAGGATGTGGCTACACCACAAGATACAAGGTGATAAATGAAGGATGTGTCAAGCCTCAGTATACATGGTGATGTATCAAATGCAGCCTGTGTTAAGAGTTCAAGAAAGACAAGTCTAACTCGATACAAGTACCTCAGTTTTTTTAAAAATATAAATAAATTAAAATGTTGTGCTATTAAGGCAGCTAATAATTTGATAATACACTCAGAGTTTAAAAAAAATGGGTTGGGGGTATGATGAGATACCAGTCGTAAACACGAATCCACATTGATATGCATAAGGCCAACACAATGATTAACCTGTTTAATCTCTATGATAATCTCAGAGTAAACAAAGGAAAATTATGACATTCGATGAAAAGAACTTCTTCATCCCATGCTTCGGAAATGTGGGTGGGGGTATTGTATATTGTGATGCCCTCAGTCTTTAAAATACAACTACACCTAAACTACTGGATGGCAATTTGTGGTTGACGGGTTGTCCATATGGTGACCGTATGGGGGACGGGTATGATTTTATGGCTCCCTTCCCTTTGGGGGGGGGAGCCATTTGAGGTGATCAATGATCAAATTTGCAAAAGCTGGAATTTCTTAACCATACTTTAAACATGCATTTTTAGCATGAGTACATAATATATATTTTAAAGGGCTTGGGGTTACAACTCCTGTGCAAACTTTGTGAGAGGGTGTTGATAAATGGTCCACGGGAGGATGTGCTGGAACCATACAATAAAACGGGCCCTGATTTGCCATGACGAGACCTGAACGTAGGTGTAGTTTATTACATAAGAAAAATTTCGCTTTTCCCATATTCATGCACATTTTTCAGCTTTTTCAAATCCATCATCAAAAAGGGAAGCATACCTAAATCGTAACTTATTCAAATTTGTATGGCTGTAACAGAATGAATTTTGAAGATGTCATCATAAAATATATCAAGTTTAAATTGACGTACGTGATTTTCCACTGGATTAAATCGGTGGCATGTTTAAGGATGCTAGTACTTGACTGCATCTGATAAAAACTTGAATGATTATTAATGAAGTCGCGCTTACTATGTCAGGTTGATAATTGGGTTTTAATTTTCGAAATGGCCATGGGTTGAATTGTTGCAGAAGCAGCATGCGTACTAATAAAATATGTCATAAGCGGAAACATGGCAGAGAGCTACAAAGGGAGGGGAGCTGGGAATGTATCTTTGCTAAACTCTGAAGGGGCATGTGTTAATAATGCTGGTTAGATAAGCTTGGGATCTGACTGGGTAGTTAATTGATTGGGGCATGTTCCCGGGCGAAGTCTCGTGTTTTAAAAATGACTTAAACAGCATAATCGGGCAATCCAATTTTGTGCGAGGGATGGTAACCTTGCAAAGGTTGTCTAAGGAAAGTGCAGTTGAGAGTTTAAGCAAGTGTGTAAAGGGACAGTTCTGCTAAAGGGAAGATCGAACCTCAAAACTAACAGGTACTATGTCTTCATTTCATACATAACTTTTGTTTGATACGAGTCTTAATATAAGAGGTTGGATTCATTTGACTTAAATGATATATTAATCATGTATACTAAGAACTGATCACTTTTAGGTTCGAGGGCTGCATTTTTACTGCTGAGAAAGATAGGCGGCAATAGTGTGGCATAAGAAATGAAGTGAATTTTGTTTAATTATTTATCCAAGATGTGATCTATGATTTTGTAATACTAATATTTGAGCAGCAGTTGTGGGATGCACAGTTATTTACTGATCAGTTGTATGTGTGCAGATATCCGACATTTCGTCCAAGAGAGTTCTTAACAGTTCACAATGCAGGTGCTTTAACTGTCATCAAGCGATACTACATTAAGCTATCGATTAATTAATAATGGTGACAAGTTCTGTTGGAGAAATACTTTTGTTTTCTGCAATATGCTAACTGTATATGTAAAGAGAAGTCCGAATGTATGCAAACAAATACGCATTGTTTGTGTTGGATGCAAGGTTATGACCTGAATCCATCTGGCAGTGGTGTATCTGTTGTGAAGCGTGATACGGGTTATTCTAGGTGTATGAGAGATAATATGGGTTCTGTTTAGAAACTAAGCAATGAACGAAGAATTAAAACCGTTTGTTTTATTTTACGAAACAAAATAGCTTCGACGCCTACAAACGAGACTTAACAATCAATACAAGAAACTGAACGACCAAGAGGGCACTACAGGTAGCGGGATGCATAATTAGGCAAGAGGGAACCCGATAATATTCCAGTTCAAGTTGAGAAAAAGAGACTGGCTATTCCGATTATTCAAAGTGAACAACAAGCAATTTTCAAGTTATGATACATGCCGGACAATTAAAATTCGAAACACTCACTCGAATATGTGACGAACTTTGCTGTATCCACATAAACGGAGCTGCTCAAGTGCATTTAAGAACTTTGGGTTAGGTGGTTTCTTTTATTTTCTTTACTGGTAGAGGTGCATCCTGCAATTAATCCTGTACAATCTTAGTTTGCTTTATCCAACTGATCAACTTGTTGTATTCTGTATACAGGGCTTGTGTTTTTTATCTGCTCAGATCTCCATTTATTCCATCCATTAATTTCATTTTAATATTCACTCGATCCGGGCTATAACACCATGGTCGATTATCCTCTAAACATCGATAACAACCAAAGCACGACAATGGGATGGTAATGTAGATAGAATTAAACAAGATATACCAGTATCCCTGGAGAATGAATGAGGAATTAATATGACACACATTTATTCATTCTATAGGTACACTAAGATAAGATGGGTTAAAAGATTGCTGCAAAATGAGGATGGAGCGTGGCCGAACCTAGCCAATACAACTATATTCAAAAATATATAAAGGATATGCGGAATTTAGGAAGGATGAAATTAGAAGAATTTGATAAGCTGACTATAAACGTTTTTTTTTGTTTTTTTTTAATATATCTTTTTTTTTTGGGGGGGGGGAGAGTTTGACTGAATCGAACTGGAAAGATGAGCTGCATAGTTCAAATGAGTGTTTATTCCTGAGTTCTTGAAATTTTTGTTCAATAAAACTCCTGAAAGGAAACCGGCAATGACTTTCTTAACGACTGAGTAGATGATTACGGTAATTTAGTAACTATTGAAATGATCAAAAATGAAAAACTGGATGCGACGATTTTTAAATAATTCACCCTAATATCCACAAATCAAAAATCAAGAAAAGATGTTTTTAAAAACCACATCGCTCACGGCATGTTTCGATAAGCAGGAAGATAAAATAACGAACCTGCTAAAGCGAAACCCACTTAAGTTTGTTTAAAACGACTGGTTTCTAAATAAAAGGCAAAGATGCAACACACTGCTAAGCATCAAACGTGGATACAAATAGTAAATACAAATATAAATAATGAGGAGTGGTTTGAGATTTATACCCAGGCGGAACTCTGTACTAAAACTACAAAGTTATCTCGTTTAATTTTAAATTAATCAAAAAAATAATTGTCACTAAATTGTTTTTATTCAAAGAATAAGCATAGTAGACGAAGGCAAATGCACTGTCTCTAAAAGTGAGAATGAAAGTATTGAACATCCGTTCCATAATTGCAATAGCATTTCAAAGTTTCGACTGTTTTATTAAATATTTTGTAGACCAAAAAGAATTATGTTTAGGAAGTAAACAATTGGACATTGTGTGCAATCTCTCTGACTAATATATTTACAATTCTAGATTCAACATGCCAATCGCTCCATTTCTGCTTTTATGCAGATAGTTGACACGCATAAGAACACTGAAAAACTACACTGGTAAGTTAAATAAAAAAGAGGACCAATTTCTTCAAAACTGGGCCTCAGAAATGAACATGTAACTTGTGCAATTCGTTATATCTATTTTGGGACCGATGTGATGGTAAACAGCAATACAGTCGCAAAGTGTAGGTCCCCCAGCTTCTGTATACATGTGTCAATCTAAAAAAAAAATTGTATACATGTGTCAACCTAATTTTTATGTCAAAAAGGTTTGCAACATATGCATGCGTGTGTAGGTGCGTGTTTCCTTTTTTATTTGCGCATTACATTTATTGCCCCTAGATTATCTGATAAACATGTTTGACTGTAAGGTGACAATGGGATGGTGTTCCCCGACCCAAGGGTCAACCTATTAAATGGATATCAAAATAAGTTTATATATGTAAGATAACAGCGCACGTACGTATGGATGGACTTATCTAAGAAAAACAAAAAATAAAAGTCACATAAAGGCGTAAAGGTGCAACATATGTAATCTATATATCAGACAAAAATAAACCTGACTAACATATCTAAACCTATTAAAAAAAATTGAAATATTTCTGGTAGCAGAGTTCATGATATAAAACACTCGTAACTAACATTCTGTAAATGAATACAACATTTATTATAAAAACACTCGTAACTAACATTCTGTAAATGAATACAACATTTATTATACATTTAGTTCAGTGTCTACTTTTGTTTTCAATCGACTCTCCTTTATAGTCCTTGGATTTTACTGCCATCTTTCTTCATCACAAAACTAATATCGACTCTCAGCAAGTATATCTGCAAAGACTTTAGTCTGCAAGTCTTTAAATGTACGCAAATTAAGGTGCACTTTCTTCATTAACAGGTTAAAGGTCCTAGTACATATAACAAGATTCCCAGGAACAAATAATTTCACCCTTTTAGTTAGTGGCACACCCAATCCAGAACCTCACAGCCAGTCTTATCCGTATTTGCTGCAGACGATTAACGTGTCAAGTCGATTAACGTTATCTGAACCCATTTTAATTACACGTTAACAGATTAGTCACTTTTTAGGTGTGCAACGAGCCATCACTTTATACGTAGAAATAACAACAACCCGCGTGGAGAGTGCCTTCACACAGTAATCATGGGTAATCACTGTATACGTCACAATAACGATAGCCCGCGTGGACAGTGTTCACCTAGTAATCACGTCATCCCTAACAATAGCCCGAGTCACATAATAATTACGAGTAATCACTTCAAACCTAACAATGAAGATTATCTCGAATAATAAATTTCAAGCCTAGTAATAGCTATAGCCGGCGAGGAGAGTGTGTTGACAATTGCGGACCTAACGGACAACGAAGATGTCCCAGGGTATGGGGTAAGTCACAGTGTTGTACAACTAAGCAGTTAGTAAAGACCATCTAGCAAGTGGAAATGGAAAGGTGTTTATTTTCAAACTGTCAAATGATGCATCGTATATCCGAACGCAGTACGCACATTTTTAGAACGTTCTGCAGTCGAAACGTATCATAAATAAGAAAGGTGTACGTCAATGATTGCGTCAAATATGAGTAAAATCCTTAAAATAAAATGTCAAACTGTCAATATAAGCAACACGGTTTTAAAAAGTCAAAGATTTTCTAATCATTACACAAAACCTTCAAAAACTGTAAACATGAAGCACAAGATAAAAACTGAATATGTATAGATATTAAAATGACATAAATGGTAAATAAAATAAAATACGTGATAAGACACGTAAAATCCTTAAAACATTTGGTAATTTTGTAAAAGCCGCATTTTCTCAGAAAGTTCATGATATTCGCATCATCACCAATTTTCATCACGGATTTCACATCAAATACAATTGTCTGGATGGACGTTGACTTTCGCCAAGAACGTGTTCCGTTGTGGACATCAGCTGGACATTCACTCTTATTGATCTTTTTATCATTCAGTCACGAGTCTGGCACGTGCATCCGATAGGCTCTCGGCACAAATAAAGGGGATCGGGGCGAGGTGGGTGGGAAAGCCGGCTCCGCTCCCCTCCCCCAAAGAGAATGAGCGATGAGAACCAGAACGTTTCCTACACTATAGTTTGATGATTAATATTATGTTCTGGGTTTGCTTCACATGCAGGGACGTTTTGGGACTTCGGCCCCTTGGCCCCCTCCAGGAGTTCCGTTCCAAGAACCCTCGCTTACTTGGTTAAGCTCACCCCTCCCCAAAACGATATTTCTGGATCCGCCCCTGCAATGCCACCTTAACAAATTACTTTAGGATTTCAGCCAAGAAATGAAATGTATTCGTTATTCACTAGCCACAGGCAAAATGTATTTTTATTTACTTCCAAAAGTATGGGCTAAGGTATACAGCAAATAGAAGTACTTTTTTTACGTAACCCTCGCGATAGTGTCATATTGTCAGCTCTTTGCCGTCGATGTTCTGCGGTATTTTGTGTACATTCGCACAGAAAATGTGGAATTAACATAATTCTCTTCCCTAATTCAGTGTAAAAGAACCCACACAGACAACAACAACAAAAATTAAAAAAAGAAACACTGAGGGATTCTGCTTGACAACTTGCCACAATCGACACTAGACCAAGCAGTTGACAACCTTTGGTCATTATGTTGTCGAAATCTACTGACTAGAGCGAGAGAAAAAAAAAATAATACCGATTATTCACTTCAGAGAATTATCAAAATTATTTCTCTTGGAAAATAATAGCATAAAATAAAGGTCAGTCTACTAAACCAATCACTTCAGTACCAGTGTCTACAAATGTCTATATTGCTGAGTTAACAAAATCTATAGCAGGGGTCTCACACTCAAATCACCATGAGGGCCGGATGAGGGCATTTTCGATGACCCAAGGGCCGCACCACTTTGTTATCTCTTATGACTCGTTGTGACGCCAATCATTTTGTGGGCCACAGGATATGACGTGCCGGGCCGCATGCGGCCCACAGGCCCCATGTCTGAGACCCCTGTTCTATATGATGATCTGTGAAATTTACCATTTCTTTCCAAAATGAAAATTTACATTCGTTAGATTGCAATACAATCAATAGCGGTCTACCGAAATCGAACCAGACTGCACTAAATTACACGTGGTTTAACCTCCGCCATTGGTTTTCATCTGCAACAGTTACATTGAAAACACGTCTAGCTTACCATTTGATATTATTGATTCCGCGAGGACGGTATAATCACAAAACGAATTCCGCTTCCAATATGGCCGGAGACCGGGATGCGACTGACAACTTAAAGGATTATGGCACGACGTGACGGCCTATCGTCTACATGATCGACCATACGTTGTCACTGGCCAAAGTCCTCAAGTAAATACATCGTGACCAACTTTTCCTAACGTGGTTTGTGTTGTGGGGTTATTTCCATTTTTCTGCACATGCTGGTCTATAATTGGCTGCCTGTATAGTCGGTTGAGATTGAACCCCAGAAATAATTTCGGGAAGAACCAGTGACCCACGGGAACCTATTGGTAAGCTTAATCACATACCCATGTTGACCGTGCTGAAATTCCAATCCACGCGGGCAGACGAGAGATGTGAGTATCTCTATACAAAAACAAAGCGCTTTAGAACACTTACGGTGACCTTTTCCTAAGGTGAACGTTTTACTACCGAGGTTAATCGTTTGCCCAAAAAGCACGTTCGTGCGAACAAAACAGAACAGGCGAGATGTATGATTTACCCTTGTTTTGAAACCTTTCTCACAAGAGGAAAACCCTCAGAAATTACATTTTTTTAATAAAAAAAACCCCACACTGACACATACATTGATATCATTACAGAATACTCAGTATAAAATTACAAAATACTTTCCCCAATGCCTATTAAATACAACTCTTGTCATAATTCAACTTCTCCATACATCAAGGGCACGTTTAAAACCAATAAAAGTACAGCAAAGTTTATTTTGGCAATGTCTTTTAAATTCAATAGGGATGTACAAAAAGAAAGATATACTCTATTGTGGAATAGCCATTCCCCAATCCAGCTGGAGTCCCGGATAGTAATGTAGTATGATCCAGGAGTTTTTAAAAAAATCTGATATTTAATACCGCGGTAAAACTATTTTACCAAAACAGCTGACTAAAACAACAGGTGTATAATCTGATATATTAAACGATCTGTTTCATCGTCTCGTATTTAAACTGGCACTAATATATATATATATATATATATATATATATATATATATATATATATATATATATATATATATATATATATATATATATATATATATATATATATATATATATATATATATATATATATATATATATATGAGAGAGAGTGAGTGACAGTATGTACGCTGTATCAATGATATAACACTAGATAAAGAATTTTTCATCAAAAGGAAACGAGGCTTTAATTAAAAATTTATACAACGAGTGGTATATCATTAATATTTATGTCACATACAAATACATATATTTGCCCTTTGAACGGAGTTCAGATTTACTACATGCAGCTGTGTATTAACCGAGTGAATGAACTCCTCACATCGTTGCCGAGTGTGCTATAAAATGTAGTTTTATTCCTTGTTGTGGCTATTCACAATTACCTTTGCATATTGATAAGTTTATTGTTTTCTCTTCTGAGTTTTATTTTTTTCACATTTATTAACACAATATAATACATATTTATGGTTTAAACAGGGTGGGGAACAGAAAGCGGAAAGGATTGCGATGAAACTGTGTACCATATTCAATTCGTTTAGGCAACGGGGATTATTAACACTTTTGATTGTTATTTTCATACGTCCCTGATGATTAATGTGTGGAAATTAGACATTGATCTAGAATCAATAGATCACGGTTGCGAGAATGTTTATATATGCATATTACTGCGCCATGGGCGGATCACAATTTGAAATACCAATAGCAGTGTGTGTGTGTGTGTGCAATCAACTGAACTTGATTTATCATTGAATGAATTGATAATAACATTTAAAGTCTTAATGTTCTTCAGCTATAATTGGGCCATTTAGACAAGTAGTACCGACAAAAACCGCCTATTGCACCGTTTCGGTAACTGCTCGGTCGGCACTATCTGTGTAGACCGAGTTTATTTCTTTAAAACATTAAAAACATTCTTGATATGCAATATTCGAATAGATTTTTTTTCCTGACATTGTTTATCATATTCAAGTATCTATTTGGTCCTTTTGATCGTAAAGTACGTATTGTCCTTTGAAATGAACCATTTTATAATTACAACAACAACAAGCAAGAGTAACTTTTTTTGTACTGTGCTAATATTTTTTAGCATATTAGATTTACTCTCTGCATTTTTTTTTCTAATTTCGTGAACTTTCCTATCCAAGTGATAGTTTTTTCTGCCCTTCGTAAGGTCATTGCCAAACCACGGCTTAGCGTCAGCTCTTTTCCTTGCGTTCAGATGTAGAACGTTCACTTTTATGTCCTTTGTCAGAAAAGGTCCATTCAGCAGAGGTAAAAATAAGCTACTTATGGTCTAGATGAATCTGTTTATATCAGCTGTATTATATTATCATTATCGTTAAGTTCATGCATTCACAGTCGACATAATTCAGATTGTTAGCATTCAGAAGGAATTCGTTTTTTCTTCTGTTCTCCCACAATTTTCTAGTTCTATTTTCTGTGATAGAATCATCAAGTACATACAGCTCACACCATTCTATTGGGTACGTTAAAGCACAGTGAATGTCTGAGAAGTGCCGTTAAAACCAGCCCCCCAAAACAACACCAAACATCCCACCGACATAATAAGATGTCGCGCATTTACCAAGGAATGTAAATGATGTAAACGCATACGAGCTTTCATGCCTGAATCGCTTTAACAATGTCCAACCAAATCTAACCATGGAAGAAAGTTATTGTAATCAGGCACCAGCAACGCAATAGTAACACGATACAAATCTCCAGAAATAATACATGCATTGCATCGACATAACACGGTAGTTTTATTATAATTTCAAGAAAAAGACCGGGAGATGTTTATGGAGTTTATTTTCTAGATTAAATGTTACCTGTTTAATAAAACCAAGAGATTCCAAAATAGTAAAACGTAGAAATGTCAGAACCATTGTTATAACCTACTGCTAAATCCTATATATCGTATAAGAGTTTATGACCGTTCTATGATGGTTTCTGCAAATAAATACTGTTTAAAAAGAAATCAAGTTCTAACCAGTACAAAAAAGAACTTCAACAAGATGTGAGAATGGAATGCAAATTATTGTTTCGTGCTATCTTCAATGGGAATTTTGTTTTGGATGGCACTTGCGATGGTGGGGTTACAATAAGAAATGTACTTTGTCCGGTAAGTAACAACTGTTACCAGTTAAGTTCAGCTCTAACCGAATTATAGGTACACTTTATTACGGATAACATTGGAAAACGAAAATGTTCTAGTGTTGTACTCTGTACAAAGAAACCAAAAGAAAAATAAAGTGGCCGTTTCAAAACAATTGCTTTTATGGGTATGAAATGTTCGTAAGATTGTTTAACGGTATTATTCAGGCTTTGCATCGTCTCTTACACAGTAACTACACGTGTTTGAAACAAAGGAATTTACACTTTGCCAGTAAAATGGATTATATATGACATAACCTATTAACATATCATTAATAACATCTTACGTTTCAGTTGTTCTTTAGCATTGGAATCATCGCAGATGTTCATTTACAAGGTTTCTTTTGGTGGGGATGGTGGATGTATAGGGAGAAGGGTGAAGTATAGGGAAGTCCTGCATTCTGCAATTACATACCGTCTTAAATATTCTTGTAGTTCCTAGAATCGCAAGTTTCATTTTATTAAGTCTATTGTGACACACACACACACACACACACACACACACACACAACCCATGTAATTATTTGTTGCAGTGCTCTCAATAGTGGCTAGATTCAATCTGATTAATTGGAAAAGTATTATTGTACAATAAATAGTACATGTACATTGTACGTATAATATTGTACATCTACAGTCCTGCGTTCTGAATTCCAATCATCTCTGATACAATGCACATGAACCAAACAAAATATGAATTATATTGTTTTCAGAAGAGATGTTAAAAGACAAAAACTTTCCGTTATGGGCTTTGAGGTACTACGAGAAAGTAATACCGGCCTTTTATTTACAAAACGTAACTATATACAACTGAATTCCGACAGCTCAAACACTAAAAGGAACATGTTGGAGGCATCCGTGGTTCATGTTAGTCTGATGCATAATCATTATAAACATTATATCGTGTCTTTAGCAGAAAGCAGAGTCATTTAGGATCTTGGAGCATACACTTATTCGAGCAATGAATGAGCACATACCCTGAAAAGATGAAATTTAACTGGAGATAGTATCGAGGAAAGGGAGCTGCTGTTGCGTGCAGGTATTGTGTTGGGTGATGTTGCTCGCTTACCCAGTTTAAAATCGCACTAAGGAATGAATTAAAAATGTATGACGTCTACCGTACTATTCCTCCTCCACATAACTTTACCATGCACCATCCTGTAGGATCCAGGAAGAAAACTTTCCGATGTATCATTTCAAATATATATTTTTGCTGCATTGTCTACATCATCTAAATCTGATAACAATATTGTCAACACACTATTTTATAATATTTTTATACTTTTGTTCGAACTAAGATTACCTGCCACAAACTTTATGTACCGTGAATGCTGATCGAAAGATGTAACTTCAAGACTCTCTACAAAATGAACCGAAACGTATAATTCCACATCAACAAAAGATGCCAACTACTTCCAACATGCTGGCCAAAACTTGGAATGAATACAGCCGTCTAGCCAAATGACTGGAGAAAATAGCAGACAGAGAATTGATTCATTTTGCCAGAGAAGGGCCAAGTACGCTCTTAATGTCACTAATATGTATACGCACCAAGTGCAATGTACTATCAACGATGTCGTATTAGCTGACAAGGCGTGCATGACGAAAACGCTTTTATGACGTACAGGAGGTGTTTCTAAGTATAGACACCACTTCTTAATCTCTCAAATCTCTTGTCAGCATTTAAAGGGGCTGGGTTGAGTTCTCCAAAGGTAAGTAAATCACCCTTCGATTACCCGGGGGGGGGGGGGGGGGGGAGAAGGGCAAATATGGCAATCGAGTAATACGTTAATCACCGTTGTACCATTTCGATGCGACAAACTGGCTGTTGATTTATTACATTATACATTTCCACTTTACTGTAGATTGTTAATGACAGCGGCATGTTAAGCCAAAACTCAAAATCATGCATATGCGATTACGGATCCTTCAAAGATCGTGACAACTGCTCATACGAGGTTTAACTGAAAAGTTCTTAATATTCTCTTCGATTGTTTATGCTTCTTTAAACCTGTCAATACATTTAATGCCGATAAGTAGCCAAAATAAGGTTCTATAAAATGACCTGTAACCGCACGTACACCACACGCCAGACACCTGCAGATACATGTCTGTTGCGTAGCATAGTTAGACGGCGGAAACCCAAAATGGCTCGAGAGCAAGAAGTAATTCTGCTACTGAGCAAAAGGCATACTGTTAAATCCCGGCGCTCTTCCGCTGATAACAAGACCGAATTAGATGAAGTTTGCGGACGTAATTATGTCATATCCTACAATTCTAAGGTGGTTTTATGAGGCGCCATAGCGGACAAAAGCTGGTCCAGTGAGTTGTTGTTGTTGTTGTAGGGTTTAACGCCATTTTCAGCACACGGCTATACATGGCGGCCAGTACTAATGGTGGAGGAAGAACCCGGGAAAATCCCGGAAAGAACCACCGACCCACGAGAAGCTACTGGCAAGCTTTCTCACATACCCACATTGGCCGAATCCTAGACTCGAACCCACGCAGACAGAGGTGAGATGTCAGTGATCCGTAACGGAGCGTGCTTTAGACCACTCGGCCACTCGGGGCCCCCCTGGTCCAGTGAGAACGTTGCAGTTGAAATTTCGATGTCTTATGTCGAGAAATCCAATATCATGTGTTGGATCAACCTGCATGTCCTTAAAGTTTCATTTTCTAGATCGAGATTTTAGATTTTATGTGTTGAATTATATCGTGGTGGTTAAAAGTTTTGTTTCCTATATCAACGTTTAACAGTGTATATTTTGAATTACACAGCGGTGGTTGAAATTTCAATAGTCTCGAATCGATGGAAGATCACCAACGTCCAGGAAGACAGCTGTCTGCGAATGGGGAGCGGGAAGTGGCTCCTGTGAATGTATGCTCCATAAACAAGAGGAATGCTCCATAAACAAGAGGAATATATTTATAGTATCATGGACATTAATTCGTCAGCTGTTTGCAATATACAGAGGAAACATCGGACGCCCAGACACGTTTGTGTAACATGAATCCTGCACATGGTGATGGAGGATGATTAACATACTCATATTTGAATCGCCACACACGAAAATAATGACAAGAGATATTAAAAAGAGATTTGAAACCGTTGAGGAAACATGTATGTCCATTTGCGATGCTGACACAAAAGAAAAGAAAATGTTTGGTTTGGGGAAAACGAACGTCGATCGCAAATTGCTTGACGTAGACGGCCTATAATGAGGAATGTATACGCATATTTTTTTCCCAGGCCATGGGCACGGTTGTTTCGGTATTAATGTCTGACTCTACTATTGTCAGTGGACAATTTTTTCCAGGCTATGGGCAAGGTTGTTTCGTTATTAATGCCTGACTATACTATTGTTAATGGACATTTTTTTCTGCCTCCAAAATATTGCATAAAAATGTAGAAAACTACCGAACCACCCATCCGCGCACTGGCACCCGATGTATCCATCGGTTCCATGACAGCGCAAATGCGCTTAAATAAGCAATTGTTGTTGTTGTTGTTGTTCTAGGGTTTAACGCCATTCTTCAGCACAAGATAGGCTATACATGGCGGCCAGTATAAATGGTGGTGGAATAACCCTGGAAAACCCAGTTAAGAACCACCGACCCACGAGAAGTTACTGGCAGGCTTTTCCACGTACCCACGCTAGCCGAGCCTTGGACTCAAACCCACGCAGACAGAGGTGAGATGGTAGTGATCCGGAACGGTGAGCGCAATAACCAACTGTGACAGTCATCCTGCAAGGAACAAAGTATCCAAACGTTTGCATCATCTTCCACGCATCTCTGATTTAACTCCAAGTGATATCTGGATGAATCCAGTTATTAAAGATTCGCTGATTTATGAAAAACACCTGAATAACTGGTTAATCAGAAAAAGAAAGTGTGTAGATCTTCATTGGGGGGGGGGGGACTATTGGGGATGCACAGACGAGTAACAATTAAATATGTTGCAGACAGCAATCAAACACCCCTCGAACGTTGTATAATTCCATATGTATGAATATGGATGCAGTCTAATATGTAATGAGTTTACGATTTTTTCAATCGCTCCTGTTTGTGATTTCAGGCGTATCCACACACAGATTGGATGCGGTGAATCCTCAAAACTCGCCCTCTCTGAGTTATATCTCGGACTTGTAACTGCGTGTCTTGCAGATGTAGCTTAGAAGGGCTACAAATAAATAGATTACACGTGAGCAACATCTCCACATTCCGCATCCGTACATATGGAATCTGAGCCTGAAGCTGTGTCGTATATGTATGTGTATGCAGTTGATGAATTCAATAATTTCTAAGGATTTAATTTATATAAGAGACGTTTTTGAAACAAATCTTTATCCTTAACGTGCTGTTCTATAGTTGTCTTTACCTGTTTAGACTGGTACTGTAACGATAATGTTTGTATCAGTATGCAGTGGAATAATCAAGACAATGAGGATCACAGACTTTATTTTACAAATATGTTCTAAAATGCCTATTCCTATTAATCATGAAATGCAATATAAACCCATTCTGTACCGTAGAAAGACAGTCTAAACGGCTCATCTAGTTAATGAAATCACAAAATATATCCCTTATTATTAGTAGCATTGGTATTATTTCCGCTTTAATGTTGACTATAAAAAGAGATTTGAGAGGCAGGCCTAAAGAATTGTCACTGATCATGTAGGAGAAATCTCATTTTTGACAAAACAGTATTGCTCTTTTTTTCTTCTGTTTCTTTTCTTCTTGCAAATGTCGGACATTCTTCTAGAACATATATCTGTAAACACTAGGAATACTTTTTGTGAAAAGAAAACTTTTTTGTGTTACTTGATAGGCTTCCATGTCATTTGAAGCTACCTGTATGATAATTAATTTAACAATTTAATTTTCTTTCTGTTTGACTCTTTTTCGAAGTTTCTGTTCTTTAAAACTCCTCCCCTTCAAGGTATGGGGGACGTTTTGACTGAATAGAAACGTTACGTAGGGTTCTATGCATCTACTTAATAACTGAAACACAGTATTTTATCAAACATTCTCAATACCGTAAATGTCAACCAAAAACTTCATCATTTACACAGATAATTCTCGTGTCAAATCACGCAATAAAGATATTTATTAGGTCTAAAATCTGAAATCTTCAATACATCATCTCTGCACCAGTTATGTCTGTAATTTGCAACATAATTGATTTATTCGTAACCATGCCAACCAATGTCAATGCTTTATGATCCAAAGAAAGACCAAGCTTTCCAAAAACCAAACAAAACCCACAGTGTTCATATCCAATGAAGTTAATATCACTATATTTAGCTGCAAACCTCAAGTAATTTTAGGACAGTATACATTATATTAGCAGATATGAACAGAATGGCTATAATCCGGGATAAAATTCAAATTGGTTGAAATACTTTGCAAGGGTGGTTCAAGTCTTTGTGTAGAAACTGTACAAAATAAATAGATACAAACATGGGTGTTTGAGTTGACTGTAACGTGTAAGCGAATATATATATATATATATATATATATATATATATATATATACACACACACACACACACACACCGGGCTAATAAACGGAGAACGGAGGATAGTTGAGATATTAGCTGCTGTCGCACGCCAGTTCTATCAAATTAATCATTTCTCCACTTTATGTTCGTGGCCATTCCCCATCTTCAGTGATTATTAACTCATTCGTAGTCAATCTAGCCGCGCCCGATACCTTTGATTATAGTACTGTCGAAGACCACATGTACAATAATCTAACCCATACGTGTAGGACTATGAAAGATCGCTTGTACCGTAATCAAAACTCGTGCACACCATCAACAAAGACCATATATTGGTGAAGGTATCATGCTGTATCAAGACGCTGCCAGCCATTATATTGTATCAAGCAGGTCACAAAGTAGGAAACGTACAGCATTGCCTATATAACCATTCAAACACCATGGGTTGATCATGTTGCTATGTAAAACGTCGTTAGTTCAAGCAATTTAATGATTATTTCTAGTATGAGCCAAATTCAAGTTATGGACACAAACAGTTATGTGTATCCTAAAGTACTGATTGTTGTTCTTTGGTTGTTGGGTTTAACGCCATTTTTTCAGCACAATATAGGCTATACATGATGGCGTTTTCAGAATAGGTGACAAAAAAACAACAATTACTCCAAGTTGGCATAATTTTGTCGTAAATCGAAACAATGAGATATGCTTCTATTAACATAAAGGCAGAATGATGAAAGGTTTAAAAAATTATTCAAGTGCATTCATAACATCCAGAAGGACAATAAGTTTCGACATCACTCGCCTCTGAACGGATTCGATTAACTGATTATCTAGACTATTTCAAAGATCAGACTCTCAAACAGAAATAATCTTAAACTTCATTACCAAGATTGTCCAAATCTTAAACTTCATTACCAAGATTGTCCAAATCTTAAACTTCATTACCAACATTGTCCAAATCTTAAACTTCGTTACCAACATTGTCTAAATCTTAAACTTCATTACCAGCATTGTCCAAATCTAAAACTTCATTACCAACATTGTCCAAATCTTAAACTTCGTTACCAACATTGTCTAAATCTTAAACTTCGTTACCAACATTGTCCAAATCTTAAACTTCATTACCAACATTGTCTAAGTCTTAAACTTCGTTACCAACATTGTCTAAATCTTAAACTTCATTACCAACATTGTCTAAATCTTATACTTCAGTACCAACATTGTCCAAATCTTAAACTTCAGTACCAACATTGTCCAACATTGTCTAAATCTTAAACTTCATTACCAACATTGTCTAAATCTTAAACTTCGTTACCAACATTGTCTAAATCTTAAACTTCATTACCAACATTGTCTAAATCTTAAACTTCGTTAACCAACATTGTCCAAATCTTAAACTTCAGTACCAACATTGTCCAAATCTTAAACTTCGTTACCAACATTGTCTAAATCTTAAACTTCATTACCAACATTGTCTAAATCTTAAACTTCGTTACCAACATTGTCCAAATCTTATACTTCAGTACCAACATTGTCCAAATCTTAAACTTCAGTACCAACATTGTCCAACATTGTCTAAATCTTAAACTTCATTACCAACATTGTCCAAATCTAAACTGTATTACCAACATTGTCCAAGACTGTCTAAATCTTAAACTTCATTACCAACATTGTCCAAAATCTAAAACTTCATTACCAACATTGCTTAAATCTTAAACTTCATTACCAACATTGTCCAAATCTTAAACTTCATTACCAACACTGTCCAAATCTTAAACTTCATTACCAACATTGTCTAAATCTTAAACTTCATTACCAACATTGTCTAAATCTTAAACTTCATTACCAACATTGTCCAAATCTTAAACTTCATTACCAACATTATTTAAATCTTAAACTTCATTACCAACATTGTCCAAATCTTAAACTTGATTACCAACATTGTCCAAATCTTAAACTTCGTTACCAACATTGTCCAAATCTTAAACTTCATTACCAACATTGTCCAAATCTTAAACTTCATTACCAGCATTGTCCAAATCTGTTGATACTATGTTCTGTTTTTGATTCAATACATTTTCGTCAGAACATTTCTTTAATTATTTCCTTTGGAAGAGGAACCCTTGAAAATCAATTACAATGTATAGTGAATATATTATACGTTAATGTCTGTATCTCCACAGAACGAATAAGCAGAAATAAATATATTTCCCGAACTTCGACATATTATAGTCTTTAAGAAAATTGCATACATCAAGTTACATTTTGAATCCAACTGTTTTGCACACATATGTATGCATGTATGTATGTATGTATATATATATATATATATATATATATATATATATATATATATATATATATATATATATATATATATATATATATGGATCAGCAGCAAATCAAAAGATATCAACCTGCATTTACAACCATTTAAATATAGTACAAGCCATACGATAGCATCTTATGTAAACGTTCAGTAGCGACCATTTCAGTAAAGGTTCTTACTTTTTATAATTCGAATACACGTAACTGTAATAGCGATTATTCGCTGTTTTTCGATTCACACACACCGCATTCATTCGAATGGCATTTGCACGCTGATATACAGCAAAATAACGTCATAGTAAGATGAGATTTTCTGACTAATACAACATGCTCGTATTGTAGAAACGAATTCGCGCTGCCCTGTTCTTTGTTATCATTGATTCGACGTCCTCTTTTCTTGACCCATTTTATTAACTTTCCACCACTGTACAAATCCATAGCGATCAATGGTTTGTGTCCAGTTGTTTCTTGATTACGTTTACTCCGCAGGGCATTCAATAATCAATATTAAATAGACTTTGAAGAAACTATATTGCATAAAATGTCAGAAAAACACATAATAATAGTTAATGAGTAAATGCGTCTGCATGACCACACTGGCATATATTTTAAGAGATCGGTCTGTTATTGCTGGCTAGTATTAGCTATTATTCGATTTCAAAATGCCTTCCCGTGACAGGCATACTGTTGTGCTATAGTGAATAATTTGTTTGGATACAATATTACTGAAGCCAACCTATTTCGTTTTCTGGGATCACGCATAAGCACGACATCTACACTTCAATTAACAAAGGATCGCGGGGTACACTAAGGCAAGTCATTAATCACATCTAAGAATAGAATGGAATGCTTACCTATTTTCGAAGAATTCTGACAAAGAAAGTCTGTTTGAAAACAAAGTTGTAAATCCGACCGATACTGGAGTAACGCTAGGAGCTTTAAATAGGACCGATACTAAAGTGACGTTAGGAACTTTAAATTACACCGATACTGAAGCGACGATAGGAACTTTAAATATGACCGATACTAAAGTGACGTTATGAACTTTAAATAACACCGATTCTGAAGTGACGTTAGGAACTTTAAATGGCACTGATACTGAAGTCACGTTACGAACATTAAATAGGACCCATACTAAAGTGACGTTAGGAACTTCAAAATAGGACCCGTTTGTTGATGAAACGATTTTAATATGCATAGAGGCACATATTTGGTGCAATTGCTTGAGAAAAAAAATGACCGCACTTGTCTCGACTTACCGCGTAAGGACTTATCAGCTCCGAGCGCATTTAAAAATAAAAATACCAGGATTCACAGGTAACCGGTCTAAAGTGGCAGGCTAATATTATAGACCAATCTCCAATATAAGTATGGGGGCCCCGAGTGGCCGAGTGGTCTAAAGCGCTCACCGTTCCGGATCACTGCCATCTCACCTCTGTCTGCGTGGGTTCGAGTCCAAGGCTCGGCTAGCGTGGGTACGTGGGAAAGCCTGCCAGTAGCTTCTCGTGGGTCGGTGGTTCTTCCCTGGGTTTTCCAGGGTTCTTCCTCCACCAGTTATACTGGCCGCCATGTATAGCCTATCTTGTGCTGAAAAATGGCGTTAAACCCTAGAACAACAACAACAACAACCAATATAAGTATGCATCTACCAATGCATCTGTCAATGAAGTCATTCGCACGAGAGTTATACTATTCCCACAACAGCGAGTTTAAAAATTCCCCACATGAAGTGTAGAAAACCCTTGGTTATTATTACGGCATGGTAACTTCCAATATGTCACAATGACTAGATAACGTGTCGTCAATCATAGCAACGTAAGCGATAGTTTATGACAAGCGAAACCGAATGAATTTATCGATGTTTTCATTACAAAGTCGCACGAGTAGCATTCGTTGAACGCTGAAACATTATCAAACGAGTTTTCAACAAATATCGTATGTTCTATGGATATCCAACTGGATTTTCGTCGGCCATAAACTGACCAATTTGGTAATGTACACTACGATTACCTCATAGTCTCTTTCAGAAGTTATTATCATGTTATTCTAATTAGCAGCTTCAAATCTGTGCGTCGAATCATAGGAAGGAGAATAATCATTATCTTCAGCCCCAGAGTACGGGAATTTTCACGCGATTGTCAGCAAAATAACAGCACCGATATTAAACACGTGCAGCCTTAAGAACAACTGGGTTGAGCATTTCACTGCGTAATGTACACTATCGTTATGTTATCTTCAAGTACATGATGTTGTTGTTGTTGTTCTAGGGTTTAACGCCATTTTTCAGCACAAGATAGGCCATATATGGCGGCCAGTATAACTGGTGGAGGAAGAACCCTGGAAAACCCAGGAAAGAACCACCGACCCACGAGAAGCTACTGGCAGGCTTTCCCACGTACCCACGCTAGCCGAGCCTTGGACTCGAACATACGCAGACAGAGGTGAGATGGCAGTGATCCGGAACGGTGAGCGCTTTAGACCACTCGGCCACTCGGGGCCCCTTCAAGTACATGAAGATTATGTTTTGTTGTCGTTGCTGTTGTTGTTGTTGATGATGATGATGATGATGATGATGATGATGATGATGATTGTGATAGTGATGACGATAATGATGATTTTTTTTGCTTGTATAACCAATTTTAGTACTCGATTTGGGTATACATGACTGCCAGTATAACTGGTGGATGAAGAACCGGAGAAAACCCCGGCAAGAACCACCGACACACGAGAAGAGTGTTTTGTTACATATGTGGCTCGATAGCAATCGAATTGCTGACTCTTCTGCAGATACACGGAGGATATTGACGTTTTTCTAGAGTGGCTATAAGGAACTATTTAACAAAGGAAGTAGGGAACATTGTAATGTCAAGAGTGTTTCGTGTTTCCATTTCACTTTTTCTATACATTTTTCCCAGTCAAGACCGTCGATTTGCATGATTTCCTTTTAGTTTTATTTTGTGTCAATAAGGTTATCGGGTGCATTACTACCTCCATAAAAAGATGTTCCGAATTTCACAATAATTTCCGGTCATCGACATTTTAATAAATTTTGCTTCAACAAATAATGCTTCAAACTGTGTACATTATCAAATTATTGGACTGTCCAAAAAAAAAAAAGATTTTTATTTTCGTTTAAACATTTCATGCGCGTATTGATAAAGTGAACATTGTTGGCATTGGATAAACATCAAAGAACGAAATATCTGACAGATTTCATGGTGAACATCTTTATATCGATCCACCTTATAGAAACATAGTCAACAAAATTTGGTTTTGGCCACTTTGTTTACAGTTGGCGTAAAGCAAGTGAAAATGAAAGAACAGATGAACGCATACAACGAATATATGGTTACTAAATATCAGCTTCTGACGCATCTACGCCTATTGTGTCAAAATTATACTTAACATACGCTTATACTCCATCGGCAGAAAAGCATAACTGAAAAGGGAGGGTGTGTGAAAATAAATTTGCAGGCAAGAAAATAAAATCTTACTTTGTGCAAATATTTTGTATATAGTAAAGTTAAATCACCTACTCTTTGTTCCTAACGTGTATCGACCTTTTTGTATCCTAATTTACTTGTTTAAAAACATTAATCTTACAAAGCCTATTCTCATGTATTAGATCTGATGATATGTATGAAAGACATTAAACGGACAAACACCCACGACTGAAAGCCATAAAGGGATAAATGACGTAACAAATTATGTTAATGAGGGTAATAATTAACATCAATTGGCAACTGAGTCAAACTATTTTTTTTTTCTTCTCTAAAACAAAATGCATAAATAACTGTAGACTTCTGTCGAAAAGGGAATAATGGACATCAGCCACGATAATATTAAAAACAAAATTTTAAATGTAATTCACGGTGCAATAAACGTTGAGACAATAATTGCTGCGGTGCTTCGAAAACGGTATCATTCACTAATCGACAAAACTACTCAAAATATCCCCAACTTTATAGAACGTGCTTAGAGACATGTATGTATGTATGTATGTATGTATGTATGTATGTATGTATGTATGTATGTATGTATGTATGTATGTGATTTGGATTTTTAACGAAGCTATAACAATTTTTCAGTCATATCGCTAGGATGTTTTCAGTGTGGCAGTTTATAGTTATGTCTAGCACCGGGGCCTCATGCCGCATACATATGGTATGATGTCCCACCCAGTAACATTATCCTCACACCGGGCCGACCAGTCCTAACACTATCGTCTTAATGATGAGCGCCAAGAGAGGCAGCTGTTAATACCATTTATATAAGTCTTTGGTATGACTCGGCTGGGGATCAAACCCACGACCCCGCATCCGAGGCGAGCGCTGTAGCCACAAGGCCAGTGTATGTATGTATGTATGTATGTATGTATTACGTACACTTTTGCGGGGAAAAACCGCTATGGGATGCCATAGCTATTCCTTGGTACTGACACATCGGCCGGGCCCTGAGTGGCCGAGTGGTCTAACGCGCTCACCATTCCGGATCACTGCCTTCTCACCTCTGTCTGCGTGGGTTCGAGTCCAAGGCTCGGCAAGCGTCGGTACGTGGGAAAGCTTGCCAGTAACTTCTCTTGGGTCATTGGTACCTGGGTTTTCCAGGGTTCTTCCTCCACCAGTTATACTGGCCGCCATGTATAGCCTATCTTGTGCTGAAAAATGGCGTTAAACCCTAACAACAACAACGAACTGACACATCGGCCAAGCAGTCCATATTGTACCTTGGTTGCAGTAATCAGTATCAGCTGTTACGTATTGAGGCCTCAAAATTTGGAACACTCCATGTTACACAAATTCCACTCTACGTGTGTGTATGTATATATTATAGTCCCTGCGGTTGTTACTAACAAACATTCAGTTCCTTCAATAATAGCTGAATAATAGCTGTTTTACTTCACGGAAAAACTATTTCCTTTCTTGTCTGTTTTTATTCCTTTATTTAAAAATAATAATGCAGTGGACCTTAGCTTGAGCCTTGTTTTCGTGGTCACGATATGCCTGCATGTACATAAGGACTACATTTTACACGTGGAACTTTCCAGGCAGTATTTATTGTTTAATACAAGTTCTTTTAAATCTTTATTGAAAACTGAATTATGGAAACTGTAGTCTTTGGAAAGCAGTGCGATTTGCCTCTGTCTAATTGTTACTGTAGTTATCCACTATCTACTTTATTTTTTGACGTCATAGTTTCTACCATTTGCTATCAAAAATGCGTACTTACTGAAAAATAATTATCTCGTTACGCTGACAGTATACGAAGAATTTCATACATGATACGAGGATGCATCATGCACGGTCTGTGCAATAATATAGGAAACGCCTTCGTGAGAAATGCACCAACGAAGCCAAGCAGAATTGTGACAAATAGGGACTGTCGTGTCGGTATATTATATCAAACTTGTTTTATGCGTACTGAGGAAAGAATTCGCTGAAAATTGCACAACATCTAGATCAGAATAAAATAATGTTGCTTGTTGGATATATGTTTACAGCGTTAAGACGATACGACAAAATAAGGTTTTCTCAAGTAAACATACAAACATATAAACACTGTGTATTGTTTACTGATGCACCTTTTCTCGCAATGCCTTGTATCGGCAATTTAATTTAGGACGATAATAATAATAATAATAATAATAATAATAATAATAATAATAATAAGATGATGATGATGATGATGATGACGATGATGATGATGATGATGAACAACATGAAAACCAAGAAACTTAATGATTCTGAAAATCTGAGAAACAGAACACATTTCGCCCATCAAACGCAATGTGCTTCATAAACAAGCTACTCTATCACGTAAATTCTTAAAGTACAAACTTATCAATGAAAAGTATCGTCTATCTTAACAAGTTTTGTTTCTTTTTGCGGCTTTTTTGTTCGTTTTTTGTTTCCACCACAGGAAAGGTAACGAACTTTGGGAATTAGATAGCTACATGAAACCAAATCAGTCTAAGTACAATATCTGCCTTTGCAAAAAAACAATGGAGATTTTTTTTATAAAAAAAACAAACACAACATACAATAGCAAATGGAACCAAAGCAAAACGTGAAGCACTCGAAGACCGACGATCGTAATTTCCATAGTATCATATCCACGTCAACAACTAGTGAAATATTGGAACGATAACATGTTTAACTCCGTGTATTTAACTCCAGTAGTGACTGTTATGCAGTAAGATCGGCCTTTTACGTCACATAATAGCATCGGTATCAAGTTGTAAAATAGGAAAACGATAAAATAAGGATTTATTTCATTGCACCACTCAACCCGTTAGCACGTAATGTGCCATCAAGTTTGTACAAAGCTATGATCGATACTCACTGAATAAAGAGTAACACGTTGGATACGTACGCTACTCCGTAGAAATATGAACCAATCGCAACTACGTGGAAATACGAACCAATCGCAACTCTGTGGAAATATGAACCAATCGCATAAGAAAGTAACATTATCTTAAATACATTAGAAAGCTCACTGACCGTCCATCAGTTTCTAGATGCAATATGTACTTGTTTTTCAAGTTGAAATTTTAATTCTCTGTGTAATATTAATGCATTTCAGGGAGCGATTGCTCGACACGAATTGCATGACACGACGTGCATGACACGACTTGTACCTCTGTCCCCCACCAAAAAAAAAACAAAAAAACAACGCAAATCGACTCCAAATGTTGCTAGATACCATTTCTAACTAAACACATTCTGTCTAATTAGTAGACTGAAATTGTCAAGTTTTATAAATATTTAAAAGTCTGGGGATGCATTGTGTTACTCGAAACGCCGAGTAGTGTTTTACGACAGAGGAGTCCGATGCGAATCTTATTGTGATATTACTACAATTGTATTAAGCCAGTATTTATTTTTGATGTCATTTCCTTTTTTTCTTTTGTCCCCGATTCCGGAACAAAGTTCATTGATGTTGCATTTAATCTCTTATATTCATCAACACTGTATTGACCCTAATTATTAAATACGTAATAAGAAAGAAACTCGTTATCGGTTTACTAGTTTTCTTTACCATATTAAAAACGCCAGATCAGAACAATATCTAGTTCAGTAACGACCTTGAAATGTATTATACACTTTCCTTTAACTATAAAAACATTTAATGTCTTTTCTCAAAGTTGAAATACTACAGCTATACTACTACTACTACTACTCGATGCTACTACCAATACTATTAAATAATAATAAAATTAAAAACAAAATTTTAAAAAATTAATAATAATAATAATATTAATACTAACAATAATAATAACGACAACAAGAACAACAGCAGAATTTGAGGACCACGCTTCACCTGCAATATTGTCTAATTTTTTAAAAACTTTTATCTTGGATTATTTTAATGTAAGTCGCTAATACTTATAATTATTATAGCTGAATATAAATTGGGGTTTTGTGACACGATATGAAAAGCATTATGATCAACATATATGCAGTTTAACGTCATCCAATTTTTTTTAATAATATGTTCCATAGCACCTAGAACAACAAGACTAGTATTATTATTGGCATCATACGACATCTAAAACACTTTTATGTATGCATGTATGTACTTCTAATTTAATTTACATATCTGGGATACTGAGTTTACGGTTCGAACTGATACAAACAAGAATATGCGATCTGAAAACAGGTTCATATCTAGGCTATGGAGTTACCAGTTCGACTTTATAAATACACATAAATATGCGACCAGAATTAAGGTCCATATCTGGTATACTATTCCATCGGTTGGCCTTTTACGGCGCAAACAGGGTTATGTTGTTCAGGCGACCCGAGTTAAGTGTGTTGCCCACTGACACACTGCGGTAACCTATTCGGGCCAATCGGATGGTAGGATTCGAACCTGCATCATGTCGGTCTCAAGTCAGGCACTCTAAACTTTGCCCCAACGCGCGTCCTCAAGATAAAACAGAATTCGAGCCCAATATTACCGTAACATAGACATTTAATTAATTTATAGTTATACGAAAAGTTACACTACCATCATTTGCGTTCCTCGAGTTTTTCCTTCCACTTGCGTTACTTAACTTTACAATATTTTCCTGACCGAAATACACCAATGCAAACCCACATTTAAAACATATATTGCATGAGAGTGCAGAATCAAAGCCACATTTTCTTACCACCATCAACCCAGAAATGTATTTCTTTTGTCAAAACATCATAGTGGTATGTGCCAATACAGGGATCTTTCAACGGACCATGCCAACAGTTCCGATTGTTGGAAAAAACGTGCATATGTACACATGTTCGAAACAAGTTCAAAAAAGTGCATACATCTGAAATTTCCAACGATGCTATATTTTAAGTGAGCAACTTTTTTTATCCATCAAAGAAAATCTTATATTGCCAGTCGGTGTCTCACCAGATGGTTGAAACATTTCCTTTTCCTACGTTTTAGTTTGCCTTACCCGATGCGTTACGCACTTCTGAAATGGGTTACCGTTTAAAAATCTAATTACACAAAATATCCGCACCAGTCTAAAACTGGTTGAAAAATATCATAGTATATTATATAAGGCTTTGAGTGACCTAGACTGGTTAATAATGAGAAGTACAAATTAGGTAAAATCTTTTCAAAGCCAGATTCGTACATGGCCGAATGGATGTACACGACTTTAATTCAGAGACAATGGATTTTCAAGGCTGTTCAATACCACCATCATGCGTGCTGCAGATAGGCTAGATGAGCCCTTCTGCATGTCGTAAGATTCAATTAATGGAGGCAAACTTTTCGCATTAGAATGTGTTACGTGATGTTTCAGCCGAGATGATCTTCGGATTCTTAAATGAGTTCAGCTTATATTATGAATCCAACAACGAATTTTAAGGAAGTTTACTATTGTTTGTCTTGTTCACTCGTCTGTGTGCCTTTTTGGGGAAACATAAACTTAATTGGTACTATATAGCCAGGATTGTGTTGATGTGCCATTACATACTGAAATGTGACGAATAAAATGTAATACTGATGCATGCATCTCTTTTACTAGTTTGGTTACGGGACATCACAGATTAAATAAGTGACTGATTCCGCAGGCTCAGAATGAGTAATACATCTTTTAAAGCACATATGGTTTACTGCAATGCCACGGCTCATTAGGTTTACTAAATACATACTCGTACCTTACAAACAACTCTAGCTGGTCAGAGACATTACAAGCTGCCAAGTTTTCAACATTGTGATGTTGATATCAGTTTACTATATGAATTCAAATAGTATCATGGGCCCTTCACACCGGAATGAATTTACAGTTTCTCTTACCTTGCTATCAACTGGCCCCAACAGGGTAAAAATGCCGAAGATACTATTCCTTAACTGTTGTATCCATGCTTGCCTCTGCGAGAATGACGAGGAATACAATGCGTTGTTCTTGAGGAATATCCGGTTATCTGACTCTTTGGCCACCCTTTCTTAGTGATGTCCATATTGGCATGCCTGCAGACATTGCATATATATATACATACATTCGTGCAAAACTGTACTGGTCACATATAGCCCATCATTATCATGCATTGATCAGATTCCATTAGCGAGGTTGGCATCTTCGCGGCGAATATTAATTAATGCAAGGCTCCCATGTAACCTGTACCGTCTACAATATAGGATATTTTCGGAACTGCTGCTGAGAAGAAGTGCGGAAAAGCTATTTCACACCCGGTGTTGCTAAAGGAACAACTCCAATTGCTTTCGGAGCTCTAAAATGTTAATTGAAACACCTTCCCTTTTGGAATAAAAAAGCAAAACGAACAATTACAGTCCATGGACATGAGAATCCGAATAACGTTCAGGGCAATTTTCAATGCATCGGCACAGTACGGCACAATGACGTTACGTTGCTCCACGTCGCTGCATAAATCTAATTTTCTAAAATAAGCTTAGCATTTCACAGCAATCAATGTTTTATGCAAATATCTTGGGTATTAAAGCAATCCAATACAACGCGATCTCAGTAATAATGATATCCAACATGCCAATATGTCACTCATAAAGCGATCTGTGTGCCATTTGACGGCAGAAGTAAAGTGGTAGAATTGTTATTGAAGCAAGTGGGAAACGAGGTATATACAAACTACCTGGTTCTCCCCCTCTTTGCCTATTTTGCTCTAGAAACTACCTGCTCTTGGAAGCGACGCAAGTATGTTTACATCGAACACGTTCAGTTCCAAATACTGACTCCATGCCTGATGCATAATAGTGGCAACGAATTCAGAGTACCATTAGTTCTGTAAAAACGACAAGATGTCTGGCGAGTTCAAGCAAACACTAAAAGTCCTTAATACATATCTCCTGGAAGAGATAAATATATCTAGGGTTTAGATATTGGTAAATACAATTCACAAAATATTCGCATCCGGTCCAAATCATGCCCAACGACTAATGCAATATGATTATGTAGAACATCGATCTGTAAGATCCTGTCATATCACATAACCCCAAAGTAACTGATAATATTATTCCTCTGGAACAAAATCTGCCCAGTCAGTCTATATTTGTCTATATTCCACTCTTAATCTGCCATAATAAGGAATACTCTGTTTCCCTCCAAGGAATTGATCAGTGGGCTACTAAGCATCTCCGATCAATACGTAACTTTGAATCTGTCTGATCTACTGCGCGAATGCCAGCATCCAACAAGAACCTCGTAGTAGAGCATTTATTACATTGATCGTTATACGGACTGACTGGAGGGGGGACGGGGTGATTGATCGAGAGTAGCCTAAATAAATATAATGTATCTGCAGTGCTAATGAGATACCACGAGCAAATCAATTATAACAATGATGGTTATTTAGCTCCCTTGTATAGGCAGTAACGGCTCATGTCTGAGTTATAACATCAGCCGGTTGTCTCGACACATTTGTATATTGAATAATGAAAACAAAATGTCCCAGAGAGAGACAGAGAGACAGAGAGAGAAAGAGACAGAGAGAGAGAGAGAGAGAGAGAGATGAAGATGGTGATGATGATGATGATGAACTTCATGAAACAATGCAGACATACGTATATGTACATAAATACAGCAACATCTTTAGCGTGGAATATTCTATGTATCTAAATGTTTAGGAGAGAGACCAAGTCAGAAAAAAGACAGTCAGGTATAAAAGTACGACAGATTCGCAGATCAATGCACTTAAGACACTGGCAAACAAAGAGTAACAAAGCCAAAGAGTTAACTACTTAGATCATATAGGTTGTTAGTTATCTTCACATTTGGCAGACTAGCGTATAAATAAATGGAGAGAGACATAAAAAGTAGCAGATGCAAGTACCTAACACAAGAGAGCAACATACACAAATATAAATGGAAATGCGAACTGACAAAGCGTCAACCTTTTCAGTACTCGTGAACGTTTATTTCTTACCTAGAGTGAGTGTGACACGGAACTGAACACTTAAGGGGGAAGGGGGCGCTCACAAGTTATTATGTACTTTTGAGAGAGTGACGTATGTAAGGTGAAGTTGTTTGCATTTAAAACATGCACAATGGAGAGAATGTTGGCATACCTCTATGCTACATTAATGTAATGTGGATGATATTTCTTTGGATATTGTACTTTTGAAAATTGTACATGATTTAAACACACTGATAACTAAAATGATTGCTCCCTTGTGCTAAAATATCAGCCTGAATTAGTCTAAAGTACACTATCCATAGCAGCTATTAAAATAGGGAAAATGAATTTTGCCAGACTCGACAATACCAGCTTCTGAAAGTGCGATGCATGAATTACCAAATATATAAAATGTAAAATAAGTTATCGGCTCTTTTTTATACAATTTACCTCTGAAGTTCAGGAAGTCAAAATGACCAAGTGGAGCTAGCACCTTTTAGAAAGGTGCACATCTGGAGTAAGGCCAAGCTGTATACTCTATAACCCATATTACACCCATCAATCATACAACAAAATAAAAGGGAATTAAAAATATACAAGGTCTTTATTAAATAGCTGGTATAACCAGTGAGGAAAGCCGGGGAAATTATTTTTCTTTAAGATCCTAACCCTATACAAAATACGAAACTGCAGAGCGCCACCTTAAAGCAAATATAAAAATGTATGCAATTTTTATTTTATTTTCATATAATTATGTATGATGTTCTTAATAAAATGATACATTCATATTGATGTAAAGCATGAAAATAAGCTAATTATGCTCATTTTGCTCTTGCTTACATAATTTACCATGAGGTATGTTTGTGTGAGTAGTGACCTTAATTATGGGGAAATTAGAAGTCTTAGAATATAGGAATAGAGTCAACTTAAATTTAAAACTGTTGCAATAAGTAAAAGCAATATATAGTGAAAATGTTTCTTTTCATTTATTTGCAATGAAAAAAACATAAATGATGAGAAAGTGAATTCGCATCTTCCATATTAAACAATAGGCAAATATTTTACACTTTGACCTTTCACCTTTATGAAACTGAGGAGTTCCATCCCTTTTCAAGCTGTAAAATTCATTGTGGATATCTCAAAAATAATTCTGGCTAGTTTCATGTTCCTGTCATTCAGCATAACATTGGTTGCGAGGTTTACAAAATGTAATGTACATTCTTAAAATATCTCACTTTTTATCATAAGGGGGGAAATGCAGGATAATTATTCAAAAGGACTGTTTTGATGCTTGCGACTTAAATGTTTCAGCCATAAAATCATAATTAAATCATACAATAATAATACCTTTATTCTCTTTATGGGGGTGCTTACCAGTTATTATGTACTTTTGAGGGAGAGACGTATGTAAGGTGAAGCTGTTTGCATTTAAAACATGCACAATGGAGAGAATGTTGACATACCTCTATGCTACATTAATGTAATGTGGATGATATTTCTTTGGATATTGTACTTTTGGAAATTGTACATTATTTAAGCACTCTGCTAACTAAAATGACTGCTCCCTTGTGCTAACAAATCAGTCTGAATTAGTCTGAAGTATACTATTCATATCAGCTATTAAAATAGAGGAAATTAATTTTGCCAGACTAGACAATACCAGCGTCTTAAAGTGCAATGAATGAATTACCAAATATATAAAATGTAAAAAAAGTTATCGGCTCTCTTTTATACAATTTTCCTTTGAAGTTCAGGAAGTCAAAATGACCAAGTAGAGCTAGCACTATTTTGAAAGGTGCACATCTGGAGTAAGGTCAATCTGTATACTCTATAACCCATATTACACCCATCAATCATACATCAAAAAAAAGGGAATTAAAGGTTCTTTGAATAATACCTAAGATATATAAGGTCTTTTTTAAATGGCCGGTATAACCAGTGTGGAAAGCCGGGGAAATTCTTTTCTTTAAAATCCCAACCCTATGCAAAATACGAAACTGTAGAGCGCCACCATATGTCTCTTCAGGTGATGAATATAGTATATACTTAGTTTTTACGACAATCCATCAAAAACTGCGAGATTATTTTATGTCCTGCACTACATGAAGGAACCAACACAAACAAGACTGTAAAGTAATTTTTCGCTATAATTATATGTAGATAATGATCATAATAATTCACAGAAATCACACAATAAACTTCCGGAATAGTTGTGCAAACGAGATTGTTTTACCCTGTTATGTTACAAAGCATAAAGGGCAACAACTCTAATACAATCGCGGAAATCAAATAGTTTGTTGAGGTAAGCATGGGGAGAGACATGATATTTACATAGTTTCACTGCAAACCTAACAGATTAAATGTCAAACATTGCCATGCAAGGGCAACAACTCTAACAAGACTTGCAGGAACAAATTGATATGTCGATATGGAAAGCTCCCAGTCATGACTATTATATTTACCAAGTTGATTGGCAATCAAAAACTATGGGACTAGTTGCACTTACGATTACCGGACATAAGACCAAGCGGAAAAATGTACGGATCGACACGAAATACATCAAAAATCAAAGAAATATTTAACAAACTTAGTGTTGTTGTGCCATTATCTCAGACGACAAAGTCAAGCAGAAGTCTACAAGCCTTCCTTCGATTGCTTCTGCATTAGCATGGTTAAGATAAAAACCGTAGAACAAATAACTTTGTTACAACCAGCTGTAATATTTCAGAGAACAGCACAAGCCTTCAACTATTTTTAGTGTAAGTGTTTATTATTTCCATTTTATATTATAAGCTCGCCATGATTTTATAAGTATTCTATGTTTAACACATTGACCCTAGCGACGAGTTAACGTGGCAGGAGGTAGTAGCATACTGCCGAGCTCTGTAGCGTCGTGATCATGCATGATACACTAAAGTGGGTGGTATTATAGAAAGGTAGACAAAGGTAGCTCAACAATGATACAAAATAATCTGGAATATCTAGTTCTACAAAATAAAGATTTTAAAACACTCATTTTTTGGACCCGATTTTTTTTCTACCCAAAATTCGCCCGTGGTCGAAATCCGTTTTTGTGTCCGGATTTTATACTTTTTGGTCTCAGATCTAGGGCAAACCGGTATGAACTGCAAACAGACAGATGAACCGCTGCAAAAAGTAGGGTAAGATGGGCATTTGGAATAAAGACTGGTCTCGATACAAAAATAATGGTTCCGTTTAGCAACAACAAAAAAATATCCAATAAAAAACGATGTTTATAACACAACTAGGCAGTATATTATTGAAAGATCACCTGGGATTTGGTCTTTTCGGATCTATTCAGAAATAGCTTTAAAATTGTGTTTCCTACTCGATTTTCAGGCGAAAATGACAAAAACATCCAGGAGTTAATGTGTTTTAAAAAAAATGAGTTTTCGTCTATTAGTCATAGTGATCTACATCTTTGACCTTATAATCGAAAGGTTTCTTCCTCTCGCAAAGCTATTCAAGAAGTCAGATGGCCGTAGATTGCGGATAAATGAATTATTGCGCGTAAACCGTTAATATTCTTCTTCAGTCCATTCTAGTTATTGCTATAGTTGCGGCAGCTCTTGAGAGAGTTTAGATATTTCATTTTTTGCAGCAAGTGATGTGTTTAGTCCCTGTGCCATGAACAATGTTTTCTGTCGTAGTTCGTTCCACACATCGCGAATTTTATCCTAACTGAAGCTCTGTAAATTTCCAGGTCAGCATAATTAAATTTAGACACCATTATTTCACACAAAGTATTTAAAGCTAATTAGGTACTTTTAGCTAAATTTAATGGCGCTAACCTGAACTTTTAATGACTTAGGCCTATAGAGAGGATACCATTCACCATGCTGTTTGGAATAAACTATAGTTTCTAGCCTAATACCAAATGTATCGACTTCATTGTGCGTGCGTGCGCGTGCGTGTCTGTCTCAAAATGTTTTATATTGTGTGTTGTCAACGTTGGTGAGACCTTAAGTTGCTATATAGTTTTTTTGTGTTATATATCCTCTGTTGTTGTTGTTGTTGTAGTTGTTGTTGTAGTTGTTGTTTGATTTCGTCAGGTACAGAACAAGCAGCAAGGGTTTCTTCTTTTTCAAAGAAGTTCTCAGCGCGTCGACACTATAACTGAGATGACAAGACTGAGACAACCAGTATGGTTAGCAAAACAACTAGATTTATCTATCGCATGGGTGAGAAAAGTCCATCTCGTCCATTTAACTGCTGGGTGTTGAAACTGTCTCTGATATTCTTCAGCGATAATAAAATTTTCAAATTAGCTGTTGTGTTCAAGATAGTGGACGTCAGCTTGACACCACTGTGTACGGTGTACGAATGGCAACATTTTCTTTAGAACCAACTATGTATCACAAGAATTATATCTGAATGCAAATCGCATGTCCATATAGCCATTTATTTGTGTAGACGAAGAGCTAACACTATTTTCGAGACAGCCACCAGGATGATCATACCGAAGGTTAATCGTTTTCATTAATGACCAACTAGATATCAGGGGAACTTTTGTGATGCAAACGCCATGACAAAATGACTTTCCATTTAAGAAGAATAGCGGAAACAGACTTTCAGGGTGGTCACTTGCTGTTTGTACGCGCCATCTTAATTTAAAATCAACAAACCCCGTGCTAATATAAGCATTCATTCAGGAGAAATAATGACAACGAGATATACATGCTGGCCCCTGTGGCAGCCATATTAGATATTAAATAGGCACCCTTTGCATTTAGGACGAACTATACATAAGAAGTCTTTAGGTAAAAATCCCATCCAATATGACTTTCTGTTCAGGAGGAGTAAAGAAAATATTTTCAAGATGGCTGCGCTAGCGGTCCAATTGGAACGCACTCTAGCACCATTTTCGTTTATGGACAACTGGACTACACAGGCAGGTTTTGGTGAAAACCCCACATCAATTTGACTTTCTCTTTAGGTGAAATTTTGATAAGGTTTCCAAGATGGATGTTGTGTAGGCCATAGTGGACGTCTAATCAACACGATTTTCATTACTGGGTCAGCTTGGCATCACGTAGTCTATTAGTAAATCCTCAAGTAGTTCAAGATGAGTAGCGATAATAAACTTGTGACGGACAGGGAACGACGGACGGAAGTCCATCATATAAGTTCCTATCAACAGTAGATCTGAAACAATTATAAGGTATTCTTAAGGTAAAAAAAAAAAAAAAAAAAACACCGTGGCATGTGAAACTGAGGCTTTCATTATATCCAAGGAAACGAAGACTTTCACTAAATGACAGTGGAGTACAACTCATAGGCCACCAGGTAAAGATTCTGAATGCTTGCTCATTCTACGCTAAAAGAAACTGAAACAGTCTCTACTAAGTTCAATAGCAAATAAACCAAACCGACAATTAACGTATCGACCACTGACAATCAAGTAATCCCGTAAATGTAACGAGGAGGATACTAATATTGTGGTAATACATGGTCTGATTCATTGACAATTTTTTTACAGAAAACAATAAAAAGTTTGACTCGAAAAGTTAATAACGGGACTAAATGACGGCCATAATTAATGGTGGAGGAAGAACCCGGGAAAACCCCATCAAGAACCACCGACCCACTGATTTCTACGTGTGGTCGCCCTAACAACTGTAATTAATGTCGGAACAAAAACTTAAACGGATCAATGCTGGATATATTCCACAATCGTTATTATTTGTCTATTCCAGATTCTGGAGTGGTACGGTTCTCAACCCGACAACAAGGTTATTAGCAGCTCTCGAATAAGGACTTGATGTTAGGGCGAAAAGAACCACAAGAATAGTGCAGTCGGGTCAATAACTTTAAAATCGTGTTTCGCACAAGGACGCCTTTTATGCGCCTTTCCATAGACCCACCCCAGTCAATATGTACCCATCAACATTTGCTAGAATAATATATGCTACATATCTAAGATATATGTTATTTGTGTGTGTGTGTTGTGTGTGTGTGTGTGTGTGTGTGTGTGTGTGTATATATATATATATATATATATATATATATATATATATATATATATATATATATATATATATAATAACGCTTTTGACACTTTATTATCTGCATGACAATGGAGGGTCGATGCTAGGAAATATTTTGGAAACCGAATAATTATCGAAGACAAGGAGTGCGATCAGACGTCATACTGCATGGCATATTCACGATATTGTTTATTGCAGCACAGATGACTTTCGTAAAATACTCCCTCCCTTAACACAAGGAGTTATCAGGATAGTATCGTGTGCAAGTGTCTGGTCATTTTAGATAGGGTACATTCAAATTTATTTTTTTCATTATTCATTTTAAAAAATCCTGTTTGTGGACAACAGGTTTTTAATCGAAAAAATAACATGACGATAATGCCTTTGGTCTAATAAACTGATTATTATTATCATTTTTTGTAGTACGTGTCAAGAAATATCCGTCGTTGGCTTGGAAGAGTGTTCTGACAGGTCATACTAATGTTAAACAAGATAACCATGTAATTGTGAAACTAAAGTCTCCTGGATGTTTGGTCTCAATTATAGGAAAATTATTTGTGATATCGTTGCGTTTAGGAACTCTTCAGTTGACAACCACTGTTGTCTTTGAGGTCATTTGAAACGTGAAAGCATTGACATCCAGCTTGCTGTACGCTAGTGTTATTTGATTCGCTCGTTCAAAACTAGGTTTAAATAAGCAAGACCTATAGTTGACCTATTTATGTTAGCTTCCCAAACGTGTCTGTATTAATATTTGAGTCGTAGTTCTTCAAATTTCGCTCATCACTTAACTGACACAAAACTTTGATGTCTCCATACGTATCTAAACCCAACGTCATCGAATACAAAGATTAATTTCAACATCCATTTACATTCATGCGTACTACCACTAAAATGTTAGCGTAAGAGAGAATACATAAGATAGGACATTTTTCTTTATAACTACTAACAAAATCTAGTCCAATAGTTTATCATGCGCTATAATGCTAATAATTAATGGGGACCGTCTAAAGTTCACAGTTTAACAAATATACAGGAAATGGCGGTGTTAGGAGTACGGGGGGCCTAGGGCCGACCATGACCGCGCCGGACCAGAGTATCGGTATCTCGATTGGTATGCTACTGCAAACACTGACTATGTCTAGACTAGATCAACTTTCACGATTTGGCGCACGAATTTAGTTTTTTCATTATTCATTTTAAAAAATCCTGTTTGTGGACTACGGGTTTTTTAATCGAAATAATAACATGACGACAATGCCTTTGGCCTAATAAACTGACTATTTTTGTCATTTTTCAAATAACATGAAGACACGAATTAAGAACAATAATTTGCGTGCATTACGTGCGGCCTGTATCAGCATTTCCGATTTACAGGAGAATATAGCTTGACAAAATCATAAGGACGACCTTAGGCCTGAATCGCGGGGAACCCTTAAGAGCGGGGCCTGGGGCTGTTGCCCCACTTGCCACTCACAAAACGCCGTTCATGTATAAAGGGGTACTTTTATGACATCCAGTGAACTTCTAACGATAGAACGATAAGCTCTATCAACTATATCTGAACTATAAAAAAAATCCCATATTTCACAAGTATTTATTTATTTATTAAAATCAATGCAATGATCTAATCGAACTGTAATTTTCAGACCAATGGAGATGTTTCATTCTTTTGAAATGCAAGGCTCGAATATTAATATTCGTTTACAACACCAATATTGGCATTATTTAGCTTAAATTCGTATTTGTCATATTTTTGTTTGAACCACACACAATAATTTTTTTTTTCTCTGTAGTGATTTTTTCCAGTTATCGCAATATCTACTGTACGTATCAACAGTATCGTGCATATAGCGGGTGTCAGACAAGTAGTGTAACTGGCATAGAAAAGCAACGTAACTGTTAACATATTTACAAAACATAATATTTAGCACATGTACAAAGTCAGTATGTTTGAAGGTACACCACAACCTCTACACATATTTGCTAGTAAAAATGAGATTCAGAGCCATTTATGAAAAAGGACAAGAATATGGGACATACATGTTCCCCATGTCTTACACCTTTTTTCACAGGAGATAAAACCTCTATGAATTCATTATTCATATAGACGCATTATAAATATTTACCATGATACTAGAACACATTCCTATACCGCTCCGATGGCCTAGTATTTGAGCGTCCACCTCGGATGCGGGAGGTCGTGGGTTCGATCCCTGGCCGAGTCATATCAAAGACTTACAAAAATGGTACTAACATCTGCCTCGCTTCACACGCAGCATTAAGAGGTTAGTGTTAGACTGGTCGGCCTGGTGTCAGGATAATGTGACTGGGTGGGACATTATGCTACATGTTTGCGGCATGATACTCCAGTGCTAAACATCACTATAAACTACCACACTGCAGACATCGTAACGATATGACTGAAAAATTGTTAAAACTACATTAAAAATCCAAATCACACAAAACACATTCCCCTGACACCTATCGATTATAATTTTATCTTATATCCCATTTCTCCATACATTATCAAGGGCACTATTCATCTCATACCAAAGAAATTATTTTTGCAATGTCTAACAAATTCAACAAGGCTATATAAAAGAAAAACAATGTATATTGAGAAATTCAGTTTGAATCACAGAGAGTAATTTTTAAATTATACGTAATGGAATAGCAGGCTAATTAGGCGTCTCTGTCGTTCCTAAACACCGGCTGGTTGTTAATTATGTTATTAGGCTTCACCTGTCAATCACAGTTTCCAGTTAATAAAAACCGATCAAATAATAATAAGGTGGAAAATCTCAAGAAACCCCAACTGAAAGTAAAAGGGCACTGACAACCCGCTCCCTGCTCCCTATTTTAATGCAGGCTCGACTTTTAAAAGTGCTAAATATGTATATATCAAAGTTCACCAAATGAACATGTATATGGTCTGCACAAAGAGTAATTAGTGTTAGAATCTGGTTATGGTTGTGAGCACAGACATATGATGGTGTAATATTTTAAAAGTGGTGGAGGTCTTGTGCAGCATAGCTTTTGAAGAAGAAAAATATTTCATTATTGCATGTATGCCAAAAAGACATGCATAAACCCTACTATAATGAATGTATGTTCTGAAAACAGACTGCCTTGAATATAAGATTCCTTACTTAATACTTCAAAGCGGGGGCGTTCAACCATTCTTTGCTGGGGTCCAAAGTTGTCAAAATGCTTAGGGTCGTGTGCTGTATAAACAAGTATAGCTCCTTATCACTACTGCGAACCACAGGTGTGATACACCTGCTTTCAATTATCGAAATGGTCTGTAAATTGAATATTTAATTTACAACAAGGATACAGGTAACGCGTGTAAAATCCTAAAGCTATAAGGTCAACATGACTGATGTAAACCACAGAACGTCGACGACTGGAGTACGAACAGACGGGCACACAAGGATGAAAAATTTATCAATATGTCGAGCTTCAGCAATGAAACTAGAAATATGCTGACATAAAAACACGTGTTGCCTCAAAGTGCCTAAAAACAAACCTAAACGCAAAACATACCCGAGGTGGGATGGACGTACAAACAGAAAGTAAACGCTATACGGCATATCACTTATTTGGCGGGTAAAACAATGTGTTTTTTTATATATATAAAAAAAGTATGTCGTATAGTAGTTACTTACGTTCTCTGCAATGGGCTACACCATATTGGTCGTCTTGCAATAAGGAAAATAACACCCTAACAAACCTGCAAACTCTTTTAAAGAGATCTGAATAGACCAATGCAACAAACGCTTCGGGCCATGGTATAAACTCGATATAGTGGTGCCCGGGTGAATCTTTCATCAAAATATGCAGTCAATACTTACAGCAATAATAAAGGTTAGGATATATTGGATTTTGATCACCCAGCTTTTGTTAACTCACACAAAAGAGTCAACTGTAGTGACGTACATCCGCTGAGTTTCTTATTCGGAGGTATATGCATTCTCGTATAGAGAATAATAGCGGTTTGGATATAAGCCAGGTATAGGACAGCAAGCTACGCTGTGGGATACTATTAATAACTTTTATGAATACGATTCAATTAAATGATTTTTAAACGCAGTGTAAATTATCTACCACCCTCTCTCCCTCTCTTTCATATATATATATATATATATATATATATATATATATATATATATATATATATATATATATATATATATACGTATATTGCAATAATTGCAATATACAACTAATATAATAAAATTAAAATGTTTAACAGTTAAAGTACTTGTATGATACGATGGCATAGCAAGGATTATCCAACCTAAAAATAATATCTAGGAAAGGTTCGATGATATCGCTTTGAACCAAGGATAACGTAGTTTCAAGTAAACCTAAAGAGTAAGTGTTCAAGCTTTTTAACCGTAATATATCATCATCATCATCATCATCATCATCATCATCATCATCATCCGTATTATTATTATTATTATTATTATTATTATTATTATTAAAACAGAGGGTGTATCAAGTCGGCATAGTTTGCCTATGATAGCGATATTTTTGGTGCCTAATAAACTGACAAAATCACCACCACGCACTTTTTGCTACATGTATTGGAATGTAATTAGTTTTTGTCTTCACGCTTCCTGTGCATATTAAATTCTTACTTTACCCTTGGTCCCAAAAAATAAAATAGGTATTTTCTTTCTTTTAAAATTGCAATTAAATTTTCACAATTAAGTTCGATTAATGGACTGCATTTAATTCTTCATAAATCAACTCTGAGTATTGTTCGGCTTTGGGTATTATTATTATTATTATAAAAAAACGAAAGGTTTCGATGTACAAGCGATAAATACAAAAAAAAGCGTTGCACATTACGTTAGTTTCATGATAATGCTGACAACAAATTCCTTAAACGACTATACTTACCTGTGAAAAAGTGTGTTACCTTTCATAAGTAACATTTTGCACTAAATTTTACTAAACAATCATCGTTTTAGGTTGATATGGCACTAAACACCTCCGTAGTCATTGTAGCTCTGAGGATGGTAATGTTGCATGGATCAAATATAGATATTTATTTCCAACGCACCCGACGAGATTGTAGTAATAAAGTAATTTAGCTCTTTTTAAAAACAGAACCATGGATATCTACTGAAATTTGAAAACAATAAATGTAGAATCAACTATTAAACATTTATGAGAGAAAGGCAAAAGTAATGATGTTGGGTACAAAATATTTGGAAAGTTAAAGCTCAAATGTAAAGAGATGTTTAATAGGCAAAGTCTAATTATTTTCGTCCCAAAGTTGAGAGAATAAAAAACAACCAGAAGAAACCCAAAGAAACTAAAACATCAGTCGCTCGGTCACAGTTATCAATCAGAAGATAATGCCAATATTGCGTTGACTATTGATAAAAACAACTCCAATAATCATACTCATAGTGCTGATAATCTAAATACTATTTTCACTAAGAGAAATTACCACAACCTAAAAATACATTTACAACAGATTCAACAATTTAGAAAGAGATTTACATGACAAGAAATGTTTATAATACCTGTCTAAATTTAAGCTGTAAGTGAAAATGTTGTTTACAAGGAAATGAGCACACTTCATCCATGTACAAGTACAGGATTTTATAATTCCCCAGCAAGGTTTGTAAAAAAAATGGTGATAGTGTTTTGAAACTTCTAATTACCTTCGTTGTTAATTAGTCTGTGGCACTGTGTATGATGCCATGAAAGTAAGTAACTATAGATGGACCTCTGTACACGGTGGGTATTAAGGCTGATGCAGGCATTAACAAGCATGTAAGTATCCTCAGTCTTGTGTTCAAGATTCCAGAAAGAATATATAGTACGACTTATGCTTAAATGTATGTACTTGTGTACTGAATATTGTTTATATTTGTATGCTTCCCAGTATAGTCACACATAGTCATTCACGGTAAATAAGGATGAATGAGTGTGCGACGACACCTGGTTATGTGCATAGCCTTGTATTTTTATTGTGTGTATTTTGTGTCTATTTTTTTTAACATACCCGATTTTGAAAGAAAACGGAGACCACATGGCAGATGGGTCAGCCATGACCTAATGTGTTATCCTCGTTAAAGATAGTTTATTCTTCTTCTTCTTCTTCTTCTTCTTCCTATTATTATTATTATTATTATTATTATTACCTTTCTGATCATATTAAGGTATTAATGTCAAAAGGTTCCTGACTTAAATAACGATTTTGACATAGTGAAACACGAAATACTGTGCAATCAATTTGTAGGATTATGAATCAAATCTGTTAAATTATTTCAAACATTATTTGGTTTAAAAAACAGACAACAAATTGTCAGAATTAACAAAATAGAATTGAGACCTCCAATAAAATCACGTGGTGAACCGCAAGGTATTATATTAAAACCTACTCTCTTCTGTGTGATGTGCATGATCTTGCAATAGGCATGCGCGTCAGTTGTAAGCTATTATTATATCCAAATGAGAGTTTCGTTTAAGTTTTCAAACCATGATCTAAATTACATTTCAAAAGAGCTTGGGAAAGATCCAGCCCTGTCAATCCTAACAAGATCGTGTCAGTAAGGCAGTCCATTATTTCCGTAAGCTGGATCATTTTCAGTTAGGTGCAACAAAATATCATGTACTGCTATTCGTCAAGCTGGAAAACATGCATTTAAAAGTCCAAAAGGCTGTTTCAAGGCTGATGCCGCGATGCTACACATCGCGTTCAAATAAAAAGTTTAATTTTTTTAAAAGTTCATTTGAATGTTAATTACCTCCAGTACAGGGGCCCCGAGTGGCCGAGTGGTCTAAAGCGCTCTCTGTTACGGATTACTGCCATCTCACTTCTGTCTTCGTGGTTTCGAGTCTCGGATTCGGCTAATGTTGGTATGTGACAAAGCTTGCCAGTAGCTTCTCGTGGGTCAGTGGTTCTTTCTGGGATATTTCCGGGTTCTTCCTCCACCATTAATACTGGCCGCCATGTGTAGCCTATCGTGTGCTGAAAAATGGCGTTAGATCCTACAACAGCCACAACGGCCTCTGGGCTTGTGTACAACATTCCATCACGGATATATGTTGATGGAGTAATACAGCGTACTTACGGGAAAGTTGCCGGTCTGGGTCTGTACACGATAGACTAAGCCTTGCAAAATGTGGATGTGTCAAATACAATCTGATACCTCTTTATATAATTATTTGCAAGATACGTAAAAGAAAGTTCTCTAGTGAGTTCATACCTGGACCCACCCCCCACCCCCGAACAAAAAAAAAAAAAACCGGGAATGTTTCGGCCAAGAATAAGCAATTTTGTAATCTTAGTCAAGTTGCCCGTAAGGAAACATGATATAATGTAGCAAACAATGTCCATGTACAATTTGTACTCGCTTATAAGTCGAGTCAAACTGCAAACAACATATATATTTATCTTCTGTAGCATAATGCGCCTACAGCTCAGGGTATATATTGTTTGTTCAACCGATTAATCCAAACTACACAGACCCAGATCTGACGGTGCATTATGAGACGGCAGATTTGGGTGTGTGCATTTTCCAGTTGGAATCTACTTATAAGCGAGTATATACAGCATATGCAATGGTGGGTACGGTGGTATTACTGAGACGTTTTTCAGAACACTGACGCAAAGGCCCGAACATGTTCCAGTAGACACACATAAGATCAAATTCGTCTCCTTTCTTCATCGTTGCTATATATGGATCTTCTTGCAGATAGAACGGATTGTATGCCCTATACCACGTCGTTTGTACGGATTATATGCCCTATACCACGTCGTTTGTGCGGGTTATATGCCCTATACCACGTCGTTTGTACGGATTGTATGCCCTACACCACGTCGTTTGTACGGATTGTATGCCCTACACCACGTCGTTTGTACGGATTATATGCCCTACACCACGTCGTTTGTACGGATTGTATGCACTATACCACATCGTTTGTACGGATTATATGCCTTATACCATGTCGTTTGTACGGATTATATGTCTTATACCAAATCGTTTGTTCGGATTATATGCCCTATACCACGTCGTTTGTACGGATTATATGCCCTATACCACGTCGTTTGTACGGATTGTATGTCTTATACCAAATCGTTTGTTCGGATTATATGCCCTATACCATGTCGTTTGTACGGATTGTATGTTCTATACCACGTCGTTTGTACAGATTATATGCCGTTTGTACGGATTATATCCCTTATACCAAGTCGTTTGTACGGATTATATGCCCTATACCACGTCGTTTGTACGGATTATATGCCCTATACCACGTCGTTTGTACGGATTATATGCCCTATACCACGTCGTTTGTACGGATTGTATGTCTTATACCAAATCGTTTGTTCGGATTATATGCCCTATACCACGTCGTTTGTACGGATTGTATGTCTTATACCAAATCGTTTGTACGGATTATATGCCCTATACCACGTCGTTTGTACGGATTGTATGTCTTATACCAAATCGTTTGTACGGGTTATATGCCCTATACCACGTCGTTTGTACGGATTATATGCCTTATACCACGTCGTTTGTACGGATTGTATGTCTTATACCAAATCGTTTGTACGGATTATATGCCCTATACCACGTCGTTTGTACGGATTGTATGTCTTATACCAAATCGTTTGTACGGATTGTATGCCCTATACCACGTCGTTTGTACGGATTATATGCCCTATACCACGTCGTTTGTACGGATTATATGCCCTATACCACGTCGTTTGTACGGATTGTATGTCTTATACCAAATCGTTTGTACGGATTGTATGCCCTATACCACGTCGTTTGTACGGATTATATGCCTTATACCACGTCGTTTGTACGGATTATATGCCCTATACCACGTCGTTTGTACGGATTGTATGTCTTATACCAAATCGTTTGTTCGGATTATATGCCCTATACCACGTCGTTTGTACGGATTATATGCCTTATACCACGTCGTTTGTACGGATTGTATGCCCTATACAACGTCGTTTGTACGGATTATATGCCCTATACCACGTCGTTTGTACGGATTGTATGTCTTATACCAAATCGTTTGTTCGGATTATATGCCCTATACCACGTCGTTGGTACGGATTATATGCCCTATACCACGTCGTTTGTACGGATTATATGCCCTATACCACGTCGTTTGTACGGATTGTATGTCTTATACCAAATCGTTTGTTCGGATTATATGCCCTATACCATGTCGTTTGTACGGATTGTATGTTCTATACCACGTCGTTTGTACAGATTATATGCCCTATACCAAGTCGTTTGTACGGGTCATATGCCCTATACCACGTCGTTTGTACGGATTGTATGCCCTACACCACGTCGTTTGTACGGATAGTATGCCCTATACCAAGTCGTTTGCACGGATTGTATGCCCTACACCACGTCGTTTGTACGGATTATATGCCTGTCGTTTGTTCGGATTATATGCCCTATACCATGTCGTTTGTACGGATTATATGCCCTATACCATGTCGTTTGTACGGATTATATGCCTTATACCAAGTCGTTTGTTCGGGTTATATCCCCTACACCAAGTCGTTTGTACGGATTGTATGCCCTACACCACGTCGTTTGTACGGATTATATGCCTTATACCATGTCGTGTGTACGGATTATATGCCCTATACCACGTCGTTTATACGGGTTATATGCCCTATACCACGTGATTTGTACGGGTTATATGCCCTATACCACGTCGTTTGTACGGATTGTATGCCTTATACCACGTAGTTTGTTCGGATTATATGCCCTATACCAAGTCGTTTGTACGGGTCATATGCCCTATACCACGTCGTTTGTACGGATTGTATGCCCTACACCACGTCGTTTGTACGGATAGTATGCCCTATACCAAGTCGTTTGCACGGATTGTATGCCCTACACCACGTCGTTTGTACGGATTATATGCCTGTCGTTTGTTCGGATTATATGCCCTATACCATGTCGTTTGTACGGATTATATGCCCTATACCATGTCGTTTGTACGGATTATATGCCTTATACCAAGTCGTTTGTTCGGGTTATATCCCCTACACCAAGTCGTTTGTACGGATTGTATGCCCTACACCACGTCGTTTGTTCGGATTATATGCCCTATACCACGTCGTTTGTATGGGTTATATGCCCTATACCACGTCGTTTGTACGGATTGCATGCCCTATACCACGTCGTTTGTACAGGTTATATGCCCTATACCACGTCGTTTGTTCGGGTTATATGCCCTATACCACTTCGTTTGTACGGATTGTATGCCCTATACCACGTCGTTTGTACGGATTGTATGCCCTATACCACGTCGTTTGTATGGGTTGTATGCCCTATACCACGTCGTTTGTACGGATTGTATGCCCAATACCACGTCGTTTGTACGGATTATATGCCTTATACCAAGTCGTTTGTACGGGTTAAATTCCCTAAACCAAGTCGTTTGTACAAAATGTATGCCCTATACCACGTCGTTTTATTTGTCCGAGCATGTTCCAGTAGACACACATAAGATCAAATTCGTCTCCTTTCTTCATCGTTGCTATATATGGATCTTCTTACTGCAGATTTGACGGATTGTATGCCATATACCACGTCGTTTGTACGGATTGTATGCCCTATACCACGTCGTTTGTACGGATTATATGCCCTATACCACGTCGTTTGTACGGATTATATGCCCTATACCATGTCGTTTGTACGGATTGTATGTCTTATACCATGTCGTTTGTACGGGTTATATGCCCTATACATCATTTGTAAGGACTATATGCCATATACCACGTCGTTTGTACGGAGTGTATGCCCTATACCACGTCGTTTGTACGGATTATATGCCCTATACCAAGTCGTTTGCACGGATTGTATGCCCTACAACACGTCGTTTGTTCGGATTATATGCCCTATACCATGTCGTTTGTATGGATTATATGCCCTACACCAAGTCGTTTGCACAGATTGTATGCCCTACACCACGTCGTTTGTTCGGATTATATGCCCTATACCATGTCGTTTGTACGGATTATATGCCCTATACCATGTCGTTTGTACGGATTATATGCGTTATACCAAGTCGTTCGTTCGGGTTGTATGCTCTATACCATGTCGCTTGTACAGGTTATATGCCCTAAACCAATTCGTTTGTACGGATTGTATGCCCTACACCACGTCGTTTGTACGGATTATATGCATTATACCATGTCGTGTGTACGGATTATATGCCCTACACCAATTCGTTTGTACGGGTTATATGCCCTATACCACGTCGTTTGTACAGGTTATATGCCCTATACCACGTCGTTTGTACGGATTGTATCCCTTTACCACGTCGTTTGCACGGATTATATGCCCTATACCACAACGTTTGTACAGGTTATATGCCCTACACCACGTCGTTTGTACGGATTATATGCCCTATACCACGTCGTTTGTACAGGTTATATGCCCTATACCACGTCGTTTGTACGGATTGTATGTCCTACACCACGTCGTTTGTACCGATTATATGCCTTATACCATGTCGTTTATACAGGTTATATGCCCTATACCAAGTCGTTTGTACGGATTGTATGCCCTATACCACATCGTTTGTACGGATTGTATGCCCTATACCACGTCGTTTGTACGGGTTATATGCCCTATACCACGTCGTTTGTACGGATTGTATGTCTTATACCATGTCGTTTGTACGGGTTATATGCCCTATATATCATCATTTGTATGGACTATATGCCCTATACCACATCGTTTGTATGGACTGTATGCCCTATACAACGTCGTTTGTACGGATTATATGCCCTATACTACGTCGTTTGTACGGACTGTATGACATATACCTCATCGTTCTATTTGCCCCTACATTCGCGTTATATTTAATCATACCTCTTTGGAATGGTACTCTATTTTGTACTGAATACGCGAATTTGTTAAATCATCCTTAGGAAAAGCACAGTTTTGTCTCGAGCTAAGCTACTTTTCCTGCTGAACTTCATACAAAAATCCCCGCAGAAAGTAAATCCTGAAAAGTGCATCCATTCGGCAAATAGGACCAAGTTGCAAGACTGATTTTATGTCACTGATTTAAAACAATAAACGAGGAAAATATGTGTATAAAATAAATTTGGAATATAAATCTGTATGCATGTTTTATGAAAACTGCGAATATATATTTTAAAAAAGTGTCAACTGCTCTTTGAAGAACAGTCAACTGAAAATGGTTTGATTTGGATCGTTGCCTGATGTCACCGCTAAACAAGCTGGTTGTTTCATGCCGAGAAATTGGTAATAAGTTCCTTGCCTACAGTAGCTGACTCAGGGTGACCAGATGGAAGGATTCGAACCCGCACCCTTTTGTTCGTGAGTCCGGCACGCTAAACATTGAGCCCCCGCTGCTTCCTAACTGCAGATCGATTATTTCAGAGCAGAGAAACGCTCAATAAAGATTGACTGCGTTATTGCCGTGAAACGGGAAATCAAACAAGTAAAATGTAATAATATAGCATCTTACTGCATATTAGCCCATCAACCTTTGGCAGGTTTGTACAAAAAAACTGCAAAACTTATTAAAACCAACACGAGTTAATACGAGATATATATGAAACAATATGCAATAAACATATAAATATAATTATAGAAATAAGTAAAAAGAGGACGGTTTAGAAGGTGTCCTTGTTATTACAGGTGTAATATCATTGTAAATTGTTGGGCAGACTTCAACAATTAAATCTGAAGATTAAAAAGTCTATAAAAATGTTTAAATTGCGGACTATTGTCCGATTATTACCTGAACGTAGATCAATTAAAAAAAATGTTTAAATTGCGGACTATTGTCCGATTATTACCTGAACGTAGATCAATACATTTGGCCATATATGGTTGTCTTCAGAAAGATTGAACAATAAACGTGCGTCTATAGCCCATGTAGCATTGAAATTTTAATAGAAATTTAATTCGTCCTGAAACCAATATCATGAAAGAAATTACAAGTTGTACTTTATATGACATGGCTTGTCTCTACATTTGGCATGGCTTGTGAATTTGCTCATTTATTTGTTTCAATAGGAAATTCATGTTTACTTAGGTCTATTTTATCATTCTCAATAGCGATCAAAGTCAGAGAGTCTTTACATGAATGTTATTTTTGCAATATATACCTTTCTCAACTATTAGCTGCGAGCCGTGAATTTCAACGTTGAACAAAAAGTTATATTTCTAATGATGTTGTTGTTTTGGGTTTAACGCCATTTTTAGGCATTATAGGATGTACACGGCGGCCAGTACAACTGGTGTAGGAAGAACCAGGGACCCCACCCACACCCCTCCACAGACCGACAGAGGCGAGCGTTATAGACCACTCGGCCACCTGGGCACCTTCAAAACGATGCATTGCCATTTATAGGAGGACATCAACATTACGTACACCCTGTTGCAAATATGCGTGTTTGTAGCCAAGTGTTTCTTAACCTTATTTATTTGACCGCTCCGGTGGCCTATTTGGTTAGAGCGTCCGCTTCGGATGCGGAAGGTCGTGGGATCGATCCCGGCCGAGTCATAACAAAGACTTACAAAAATGGTACTAACAGCTGCCTCGCTTGTCGCTCACCATTAAGAGGTTAGTATTAGGGCAGGTCGGCCTGGTGTCAGCATGATGTGACTGGGAGGGACATCATACTACATGTCTGCGCCCTGATGCCCTAGTGCTAGGCATCACTATAAACTGTCACACTGCAGACATCGTAGCGATATGACTGAATGTTTTAAAAAGTTATGTTAAACAATTACAATCACACAAAAACACTAAACCTTATTTAATTCTGAGTTCCCATGCAATTTTGTTAAGATGTATTATAAATTATCCATATACAATATTTCATCATAAGAAGTTCAGTTTCAAGTGTCACGCCCAGAGAGACACCCACTAGATTCCAATTCGTACGCTTCTGTTCACGTTTAGCAATTCAAAACTTTTCGGTCAATAATACCGATCATAGCTTGAACTTATGCTGACAGTTTTCATGCAAAAACATTCCGACTAACGATCCAGCTTAGTGTGGGCCGGTTCAAACTCAAACGTCACCGTTCGCGCGTAGGGAACAACGTCACATACTGAACTCTGAAATATTCAAATCAATAAAATACTCAAAAAAAAAAAGCAAAATATATATCCTATAAAGTCTTCATCAAATCGTGCCCGTAATATCAAGCCTGCACTTACCAGTAATCACGTCCTTCGTCTTCGAATCAGACATTTTTACCCCCTGGTCAATGAAATCCCTAAACATCTATTATACATGTATTTTAACCGATCGTTGCTTATAATTTTATTCACCCATCATACGGGGAGGGAGGTGCTGGTAAACATAAATGTATTCCTGTTAATGATGGTAGCCTGGCATTATCTGCACTGCATGCATTGAAAATTCTTGATGATTAATATCAAAGCGGTGCTCAAGAGTTATTTGTATATAGTGTATAATTGCCATGAGGAAAAAACCGAACCGAAAAGACTAAGACTGGTTGAACTCAACCGGAAAGATTGATAGACTCAATGAACAGTATCGAAAAGAGTGATAGACTCAATGAACAGTATCGAAAAGATTGATAGACTCAATGAACAGTATCGAAAAGACTGATACACTCACTGAACAATACCGAAAAGTTTGAACAATACCGAAAAGATTGAGATATTCGCTTATTTACTGACCGATTGGTTGATCATCACTTATGATTTAATCAAGCTTGGTGATTTATTCACGGTAATTTTGTTTTTACTTCCCATAGTGGGGTCTTCAATCCATTTTACTCCTAATGCCTCAGTACTAAACAACCGCGTTGTGTATCTGTGCCGTACAGCACCAAACCAAACCAAACCCAAATTGTCAAACTGCCGTCCCAAATATCCAGAAAGCAACTACAAAATACTTCTTCAAACTTAATAAATGACTAACATATCTGTGTTTGATAAAAACATTTTTTCATCCTTTTTTCAAACCTTCAGCGCAATAAATGGTTCAAATTATTTCACGGTTAATAACTCTCAAGGTCGATTTGGACTGTACACCGGTTCGGAAACAATGCGGACTATATATGTTTGTGTTCGTGTGTGTAGATCAAAGCCGTTGCAGTCGGAACGATCGGTACCATCCATAACTGTTTGCTGTCACAAATGTAGATTCAAGCTTAAATATTTGCCAATTAAACCTAACTAGCTTACACCTCTTGACTTTGCAGAGAAAGAGTGCTAGAGGGTCTGGAAAGAAATCCCCGAAATGTTAAAAGCATCTTAAGATCACCAAGCTCTCTAGAAAACTGGACTTAGAGATGATATTCCGAACTGATCGTAATTCTAACAGTAAACGAAACAGGAATAAAATATAAAAATAAGATATATATACGCGAAAGCCTTTGGATAAAAGTTGTAGGTTTTTTTTTTCAATCTGCCACCACCGCCAGATGCAACCAATGATGAGATCGAAATCAAACGGTTTTTTTTATTCACCTGTGCCATGAACCCCTCCCATATCCAGCCGCAGTCCCGCCAACTTACCAATGTAGGATGCCATTGGTTGTACCAAAGACAAATTATGTTGCGAGAGCCCCGACACTAGGGCCAATTACATTTTCTTCGAACAAAGTTTCATATAGGAATTAACCGAAACATGGTTGATTACTGGGGCAACATAGATAATAAACGTTTGAAAACTGATTTATTTCAATGGTCCATGGAAAGAGAGCACTCTGTTAGGTAGTCATTTTAGAAACAAATCCGACACATTTACAAAGTTAACACGAGTGTGTGTATGTTTGTGTGTGAGGGGGGTGCTTTTAAAATTGCTAAAGTGGATTTGAAAAGTGTTTACTTTCACAAGCACACGTTGTGTCAATATACATCAAACATAGTAGCTAACTTCACACGTAATTCAAGTTTCACTGATCTTCAGTTTCGGAAATTCCAAATGAAACGAACTAAAACAACTAATAAATTTACTACTTAATATTATTGGATCTTCACATAACAGCGAATTTGCCAAAGAAAGGCAAAACTAATGAATGTTGTCGTCCTTAAGAAAGAGCATGATTAGAACAGCAAAAATGTTGCAAAAATGAGGGAATTCTCTCGCCCTTGCGAAAAACATGACGAGAAAGGCAACAATGATGATGTGTCTCCACCTTAAGAAACCTTTAACGTGAAATGCAAAAATGCGGGCATTTCCTGTCCTCACGAAGACTTTGACAATAATAAAATGAGGACTTTCCTCGTTCTGACTAAGACCAAGATATATAGTTTAATTTCTTGGCGTGTGATAAATGTAAATTATAAAACCTATGTATTTGTTGCACAGGATATGCACTGCTTTAATAACTGTCAGTGGAGATTTATAGTTCACTCCACGCAGAAATCGAACCCATGCCATAAGGATCGACAATTATCGCCTAGCTCTCATGCAGCAGTGCTCAAGCCAACACGGGTATGCGCTCATCGCCCCGACAAAAGAACGCAGCAAGGTCAAAGATAAGGACTTCGCTAGGGAAATGGAATTTAACACTCATAAACCCAATGGATTTGTAAGCAGTACTAGAGATCTTGTAACATTACATTACATTATATAAACGAAATACTAGATAACCACAATAAAAAGGTGATACGATAATACAGTATAACATATCAGTTTGTTTTTCTTGTTCTTCTTTGGCTTGGAGAGAATAATACCCTGTCATTAAATACCGGTTTAAAAGCAAAGCTCAGAATTGTATATGCAGTATGTAACGAAACATCAGAAGGAAGGCAAACTTCTAGAAACGACATCAATAATTTTCAGCATCCATATAGGAAGAGTTAACTAAAAAATCATGACAATTAGTTGAGTGTTACTAGACAAGCTGGAAGAAGGGTATACATATAATTATTTGCTTTAGACGAGGCAAGGTTGATGGTGTGATTTTAGACCAATAATGTATCGATTCAATTTAACATTTAGCCAATATTCCAGCTGAGTAACCCGTCTAATTACATGGATCGGGGGAAGAAGAAGAAGAAGAAAAAAAAAAAACAGTTTTGCAAGGAAATCGTGTTACCGTCAACCTTTAGCCGCGTATACGTCGTATTCAGCAAACGGATTAGACTTTGATCTGCGATGCATTTATCTATTCGTGATTAATCTAATCGCAGTAAGGTGCGCGTTACACACAGATGAAAACTGTCAGATAACGCAGAAGTTAATACTGCACTGGAATCACATCTGCCTTGTCTAGATGACCATGGTGTGTGTGCGTGCGTGCGTGCGTGTGTGTGTGACTTAGATTTGTATCGTAGCTTTAACGATATTTGAGTCATATCGCTACGATGTCTGCATTATGGCAGTTTATAGTGATATCTAACATTGGGGCATCATGCGGCAGACATATAGCATCATGTCCCACCCTGTCACATTATCCTAACACCAGGCCGACCAGTCTAGCACTAACCTCTTAATGCTGAGTGCCAAGCGAGGCAGCTGCTCGAACCATGTTTATAACTCTTTAGTATGACCCGGCCGGTGTCCAAACCCACGACCACCCGCATCTGAGAAGAATACACTAACCGCTTAGGCCAGCGAAGCGGTCGAATAGATGGTCAACATGCAACCATTACACATATTACGCCTGGTCATTTAATTTTCGCGATCGGGTGGGGAATAAGTGGTCTTGGACTTATCTAATGAAAAACCTGATTCACAAGATGCTATATAGCTATCTTAGTACTGAAGGGAGTGATCGGTCCCTAATTTTTGTTAAAACAATCTACATCATTTAAACCTGGGGCAGAATAGCCGAAGCAATACCGCAAGACATTCTGACAAATCTGTCCTCATTTCGGTTTCCTTTTCTGTTCGTGTTGGCTCCTGACTAAAATAATTAAATGTAATCTTATCATTGAAACCACATCAATGTGTGTGTGTGTGTGTGTGTGTGTGTGTTTTGGAATTTTAACGTAGCTTTAACAAGTTTTCAGTCATATTGCCACGATGTCCGCAGTGTGTCAGTTTATAGTGATGTCTAGCACTGGGGCATCATGATGCAGATATGCAGCATGATGTCCCACTCAGTCACATTATCCTGACACCAGGCAAACCAATCCTAACACTAACCTCTTAATACTGAGCGCCTAACGAGGCAGCTGTTAGTACCCTTTTTGTAAGTCTTTGGTAATGACTAGGCCGAGGATCGAACTCATGGCCTCTCGCATTCCAGGCATACGATCTAACCACTAGGCCACCTGAGCGGTTCACATTAATGTAAGTCTGGTCTTCTGTCACGACATCCCGCATGTATTTGCTTACTGACAGAGTACAACTGCAAACAAACACTAAACTTGATATGCCGTCCCATTATGCGCCAGAAGACTAAGGTCTATGTTTTTAGTTCTACTGATTACCCATAATAAACAGCATATAGCCAGACCTGCTGTCGCGTTATACGGCGGTAGATCTGGGTCTATGCAGTTTGCAGTTTCACTTGACTTGTAAACGAGTACATGCTGTGTAAATAAATAATACTTCTTTTTAATCAAATGAAAAGCAAACCTTCATAACTTTTAGGGTGAAATCTAGCCTATTTCAAGACACAGCCCGAGACTATCTTACTTTTAGAATTCCAAACGTAGAGGGTTCGATACCGATCAATGACAACATAGGTTGTTTGTCTTAGAACGGCATTTAGATCCCATTTCCTCCACATATTATAGACAACTGTGTGTGCTAAGCGCTGTTAAAACCAACAAACCCAACCAGACCAAGTAGCTTTCAACAAATGAACAGATAAACATGTTATATATCAAAATTAGCGACCATCATGGACCGCTCCGGTGGCCTAGTGGTTAGAGCGTCCGCCACGGATGCGAGAGGTCGTGGGTTCCATCCCCAGCCGGGTTATAACGAAGATTTATAAAACTGGTACTAACAGCTTCCTCGCTTGGCGCTCAGTTATTACCTACCACTTTCATTAAAACTTACTGAATGCCTGTACAGACTGGTTAATAGCAGTTGATTCTCGATCGAACTTCCTAAACACGAGACTTAGTGACACGGAAATGACGTACTTTCCTGAAATGTTTCATCGAGTGCAAACGACCTCATGCTGAGCTGCACAATAGCCTTGCGGTTAAAGAAAAAAAAAAAACAATTAGCTGACTTACTTATGCCGCTACTATTTACATAAGTATTGAACTTTTATTTGTCAGGATTCAAAAGGGCATGACTCCTGAAAATTGAATATACACCGGACGAACGGATTCAAAGAAGCAGTGAAATAAGAATTTTTAAATTACAAATAGTTATAAAACAAAAATAACGAATCTCGTGAAATAGATATCAAAACTTTACTTTTTAAAAAAATATCAAACATCATGAATGGCACGTGAATACATGAGTAGATCCTTTATGGGGTTCTGAACTAATCTATATTTCTGCGTTGATGCGATTTGAACCAATCTAAATGCTCGTTGCAAGGACTGTGATTCATATACGTGGTGCTAAACCAACAGACTGTCACATGACGCTAATATTAAATTGGCGGGGGCCCGTGATTCTCGCGTTACCGATGATCGGTCCTTCTTCATGGCAAGAAACACATGATCAACAATAGCTGCAATCCTGAACCCCATAAATGCTATTCAAATTACAATCGAGATCTTCGACATAATGTAGATTTGGGGTATAATTATACGAGGTCGTGCTTGGCAAACCCTTTGAGTCAGCAATGAGATCAAGCTTGCATATTTACGCAAGTGAAAATCTTCATTCGGATCATTTCTGAGATATCTCTAATTACTGGAAACGTAATGGTTTATCGGCCAGGTGAACCGGGAAGAGCATGAAACTTTGTCATGTCTTATGTACATTTAACTTTTAATATGTCAGTGACGGTAGAGTTTTGTCCTACCGGCTATTATGTTGTTTTGCTTTCATGACTTTTTCAATGAATATAAATGTTTAAGAACAAGCTTAGTAAAATTTAAGTTCAAGGCTTACGAATTTGAAGGAATATTATATTCGAAAATCACCATATCCTGTGCATTCTGTTGCGTCTTAGGTTGAGTGAAATTAGTACATATAGGTTATGTAAACAAAGTCTTCATTCCTGATTCAAGTTCAGTCTTTGGAAATATTTACCGTTTTTTTCAGATATAATTTGAAAGGAATCCTTTTTTTTTTAATTATTCATTGGAATTACAAAGTGCTTATTGACTTTTTGGACTAACATAATACTTCAGGTTTATAGTGGATTTAATAAAAGACATTCTTGATTATAACATTATGATACATCAAGATCACTAATACATCAACACGAATTCATTCCGAATATTCTTCCCATCTGGACTTGCGATCGAACACTTAGGACTGTTAGGGAATTGATTCACAATTCTGTATGTTTCTCTTAATTTTTCACTTTTGTACTCTAGGCGAATTCAAGGTTGAATGTTACTCAAATCTTGGTTTTGCTACTTTCTGTTACTTAGCTAAGACGATAGAGTCTTAACACGTGTCAGAGCTACCTATGAAAAGTTAACACGTGTCAGAGCTACATATTACAAGTTAACATGTGTCAGAGTTACCTATTACAAGTTAACATGTGTCAGAGCTACCTATTACAAGTTAACATGTGTCAGAGCTACCTATTACAAGTTAACAATTGTCAGAGCTATCTGTTACAAGTTAACAATTGTCAGAGCTATCTGTTACAAGTTAACACGTGTCAGAGTTACCTATTACAAGTTAACACGTGTCAGAGCTACATATTACAAGTTAACATGTGTCAGAGCTACCTATTACAAGTTAACAATTGTCAGAGCTATCTGTTACAAGTTAACAATTGTCAGAGCTATCTGTTACAAGTTAACAAGTGTCAGAGCTACCTATTACAAGTTAACATGTGTCAGAGCTACATATTACAAGTTAACATGTGTCAGAGTTACCTATTACAAGTTAACAATTGTCAGAGCTATCTGTTACAAGTTAACACGTGTCAGAGCTACATATTACAAGTTAACATGTTTCAGAGCTACCTATTACAAGTTAACAATTGTCAGAGCTATCTGTTACAAGTTAACAATTGTCAGAGCTATCTGTTACAAGTTAACAAGTGTCAGAGCTACCTATTACAAGTTAACACGTGTCAGAGCTACATATTACAAGTTAACATGTGTCAGAGCTACCTATTACAAGTTTATGTTGATTTTAAAAAGTCTACAGAAATGCTAGAGGCTGAACTTCAGCAACTGAAACCGAGAACAAACTTAAATATAAGTACTGAAGTCAGCAATCTCATTTTCTGAAATTCATGTCAGATATCAAAAGCCCGGAGATAATAAAATAATTGAGCTTGTGATGATGGTAACACTCCGGTTCAAATTCGCGCTCAAGTGTTTCATGATTTCCAGGCCAGATGTCTTACATCCAGACTTTTTAACTTAGAACTTATGTTGGTGAATTTATATACTCAGATGCATGATTTGAAAAATCAGGCTTCTGCTACATCACTTTGTTTGTTTTTTTTTTGTTTTTTTTTCGTATAAGGCCGTTTGCTAAGTCAGACAAAATAACATGCAGCATTTTGACCATAGCGTGTAAAACCATGCATGATTTTATTCCACATTATTAGACATGTGAGAATACCTCTGCAGTATTATAGAAACTTCTGCAAAGGACGTTTAGTTATTTGCAACTGTGTTTTTTTTTTCAAGTAATGCTAAGTTCACGCCCGCCATGCTATTCAATCAAGCAATGAGTTGTTTCTACATTCCACGAAGTCACAGACACAAAACATTTGAAGCGTTTGGTCTTTAAAACTGACTTAAGCCTGTTCTTTGAAGCCATTGCTTATTACATATGCCAATTAAATATCGATTAACCAACTATCAACCCAAACGTATCAATACGCACCCAAAACGTATGATCATAACATACAAACACACGTCCCAAAAAACCTGTAACAAAGAAAAAAAAATTCCTGATAAGCGAAAATCAATATTACCTAGAATATATTGAGATTTTGTATTAAAGAAATAAAACATATGTTTTCCATCTCTAGCCATGGTCAATCACACATGCATATTATGTTCACACACACACACACACACACACACACACACACACACAAACACGGTGACTAGGAGGTTTAGCACATATCACATATTCCCTTATACGTAAAGTCAAATAGCACATATTCCCTTATACGTAAAATCAAATAGCACATAATCACTTATATGTAAAGTCAAATAGCACATAATCACTTATAGCTTAAGTCAAATAGCACATATTCCCTTATACGTAAAGTCAAATAGCACATATTCACTTATCCATAAAGTGAAATAGCACATATTCCCTTATACGTAAAGTCAAATAGCACATATTCCCTTATACGTAAAGTCAAATAGCACATATTCACTTATAGATTAAGTTATAAGTAAAGTCAAATAGCACATATTCCCTTATAAGTAAAGTCAAATAGCACATATTCACTTATAGGTTAAGTCATATAGTACATATTCCCTTGTACGTAAAGTCAAATAGCACATATTCTTATAGGTTAAGTCATAAAGTACATATTCCCTTGTACGTAAAGTCAAATAGCACATATTCCCTTATACGCAAAATCAAATAGCACATAATCACTTATATGCAAAGTCAAATAGCACATATCCACTTATACGTAAAATCAAATAGCATATATTGCCTTATACGTAAAGTCAAATAGCACATATTCTTATAGGTTAAGTCATAAAGTACATATTCCCTTGTACGTAAAGTCAAATATCACATATTCCCTTATATGCAAAATCAAATAGCACATAATCACTTGTATGCAAAGTCAAATAGCACATATCCACTTATACGTAAAGTCAAATGGCACATATTCACTTATACGTAAAATCAAATAGCACATATTCCCTTACACGTAAAGTCAAATAGCATATATTCCCTTATACGTAAAGTCAAATAGCACATATTCACTTATAGGTTAAGTTATACGTAAAGTCAAATAGCACATATTCCCTTGTACGTAAAGTCAAATAGCACATATTCCCTTGTACGTAAAGTCAAATAACACATATTCCCTTATACGTAAAGTCAAATAGCATATATTCCCTTGTACGTAAAGTCAAATAGCACATATTCCCTTACACGTAAAGTCAAATAGCACATATTCCCTTACACGTAAAGTCAAATAGCACATATTCCCTTATACGTAAAGTCAAATAGCACAACATTCACTTATAGGTTAAGTCAAATAGTACATATTCCCGTATACGTAAAGTCAAAATAGCACATGTTCACTTATACGTAATGTTACGTGTTTAGTCTCGAATAAACAGTAACACAGGAAAGAGTGAAAACAACATGCTTTGAAAAATATAATAATTTTTTTCCCTGGAAAAATACTATCAAAATGAAAGACATATGAACTTAAGGTTTTAAGAAAATCCAAAAATAATTCACGAATAAAATTTTAGAAGTCCTAATAATAAAATGTTCTAATGATTTTTCAAGCTCAAGTCCCGATGAAGAATCCAAGATGGAAGACGATGACGTATGATGTAACCTGTAGTGTGTTGAAGTCTACAGTTCCTTGTAGAAACAAGAAATATCACTCGGGTTTTGGAATTTGAAATAACTCCAAACGACACAACATGCACGTTCCAGTGTAAAAGCCCAACCGAGAATATTTCTCCAAAACAATGGTTATATCCTATTCGAAAACGCAGTTTCGAAATTCCCCAAGTTGCGAATTATAAAAGGGGGATCACGTGATCGTGTTTATATCACTTACGCCTAGCATGACCCTGATAAAAACCAAACATTTTACTCTAAGAAATAAAATAAATTACGTGGCTGTACTAATTTCAAATCAAGGTCAGGATCTAGGTCAACATTTGGTGTTTATTAAAATGAACAGTCAAGGTCAAAGTATTTTCTGGAAAAAGTAGGAGTTCCTTGCAAACATTATTTTGAATATAATGAAATTTAAAGGAATTAAAGGATTTCAAGACTCACAAACAATTAAATCAGATATAATTAAATCAAATATACATGACAGTAAAGTCAACCGGTAAATAAATTACAGGCCCAGATCTGGGTCTCAACATCGTTGTTAGGATTACTCAGTAGAACAAGCATAGACCCTGCATTATATGACGACATAAAAAGATCTATGTGAGTTAAACTTTAATCCGTCTTATTAGCAAGCAAGACTGGAGAATTGGTGTCCTCGTGCAAAGACCATGTTTAAAACTTTGTTACAAAAAGCGTCAATCTAACTGCAATGCTTGTATATAGAAACTTTGCCACTCCTCGATGCTGGAGCCTAAATTTTGACTCTCCCCGATGATGGGGCCCTACAGCTGCAAGCCTACATCAAATGGATACCACATGGGTTAATATGTCTACAAAGTTTGTTAAACATTTCACCTAGTGTTAGATATGTTGTCAACTGAATTGTTACAGAAAGTCAAAACCCATCGCCCTATTGAAAACCTGAAATTCGTCCAAACCACGAGTTAGTGACACAGGTTTCCTCATGTGATCATAAAGCTCAAGGTCTTGACATCCGCGATCAAACGTTTAGGCGATATCAACAATATAGGACGGGGAAAAGTCCCATAATAATTTGCGCTAAAATATTTGTTTTTAAAAGGCTGCAAGATTTGGCTGTCAGGTGAATCTGTCTAATACTGGACAATCGCACACAAATAGGAGACTAGCTGACTCCCTCCTACCATGGTCATGAACGTATACCAGTGTGAAATCTGGATATGGCCATTGTGTCAAAGTTGTAGATTTACTAGGCGGACATAGAAAGAAAGCACATTTAGTGTTTCAATCTCAAAAGGCATTAGAGGAAATGTACAGGAAATTGGAATCAATTTTAAGTGACCCTGACCTTGAAGATAAACCTCATATGTAATACAAGAAACGCCAAAATATGGACAAACATGTGCGGACTATGGTGCGTCAGTTTTAATGATATACAGCAAAACTAAACGTAACCATATATATATACAGGTGTCCTTGACTTTCAAGATAGGACCCCAAATGTGGAACGCAACACTAACATGTCTTCTTTCGACAATATAAATGTAAAACAACTATTGCTCATACATTAAAATGTAGAGGGAAAATGAAACCAACATTATTGTCAAACGGCCTTGACCTTCAAGAGAGGAATCATTCCTACCCCCAACCGTAAATGACACATATTGCACGTTTCATTCCTTAATGTACAATGGCTTTAATGGTACAGAACGGACAGGAATGTACAAATGAAAACTAAAAATACTTACTCACGACCTTGTTCTTAAAGTTAGGTCACATCATGCTAATGATGATCTAGATGTATACCAAGTATCCTCTCACGACTGTGTCTATGAAGATACGCCCCCCGCTCCCCGCAAACAAATGCTTCATAATGTTGATGCGAAAGTTTACCATGTTTCATACCTAATAGCGGAATTGTAAATGTGATGGAAAACCTAAATTACTGACCAGTATTCTTGACCTTCAAGATACGACCACCATTGTTGTAGTAGTACTAGTACACAACACAATACCTAATGTTGATATCTATATATACCAATATGCATCTAATAATGTACAACAACTCTCAGCTCGGTTGTGGTGGAATGTGCGACGAAGAGAAACAAAATATTAAGTCTTGACCGTGACCTTCAAATATGATCCCCAACGTGGTAGGCGACACACTTCAAATGATCAGGTACAAATATATCCTGTTTCAGTCTGAAATCTTAACACTTACTCTAACGGCTCTAAGAGTGAAATGGAACGTATAACGGATAACATAGGATCTTCAGCAGTGATCTGCAAACGATCTTGACCTTGACAATAAAATCCCCATTGTGATTTGCAACACACTTTCTAATGATGTTAAAAAGATATGCGATGTTTCATATTTAACCTCAAAAGGCTTTACATGTACAGAGTGGGAGGGAAAACGTAACATAATAGGCCAAGACACTGACCTTGAATATAAAACCCCCAATCTGGTAAATGAAACATATTCTAAGGACGATACATATCGCAGAGGAAGAAGAAGCAGCTTCAACCAACACCTTACACAACCTTCAAGTGCAGCAAGTGCAGCAGGGACTGCCACTCCCGCATTGGATTACTTAGCCACAGCAGACGCTGCACAACCACCAACCGGGACATCTCTCATGTGCGCAGTTCCATCGTCTCTCGAGACTAACGGATGCCAACTGAACTGATATATATATATATATATATATATATATATATATATATATATATATATATATATATATATATATATATATATATATATATATATATATATCAAGGTCTCAAACGACTCATAAATTAGAGAGCGGAAAATAAAATATGGCAGTAAATTTAGGAAAAATGCCCTTATGTGACCTTAAAGAAAAGGCCTATCAACTATTCCTATGAAATATTAGCCAGGCGCTCAGCATTAAGAGGTTAGTGTTAGGACTGATTTGTCTCGTATAAGGATGAAGTGACTGGGTGGAACATCATGTTACATGTCTGCGGCATGATGCCCCAGTGCTAGACATCACTATAAACTGTCACACTGCAGACATCGTAGCGATATGACTGAAAAATTATTAAACTTAGGTTAAAAATACACACACACACACACACACACGTGAAGTGCAAGGTATCTTTTCTAAAGATGATGCATGATTATACAAACTTACCCACCCACCCACCCCACCCCGACCTCAAGCAGTTTTAAAGTTAAGGTAGAAAAGAAATTGCGACGGAAAGATAGGCTGCAACGTGGATTATACATGCTCCATTTTCGGAGATAGATGCAGGGGACATTAAGCGGTTCGTGTATAACCTTACAAAAGTTATAAATTATATTCGGATAATTTTAAGAAGATAACTATTTTGATAATAGATTTAATTCAGACATGATCCGATAGAAGGTCTCTTAAAAACCCTTCGCATAAGGTACTACCTGTGCCGCTACGGCGCGTTTTCGGCAAACGCCCATGCCAAAATATCTGTCCAACTATCTAACTTGGCGTGAAAAAGGTCAGAAACATTTTGGCTTACGTTATCGGATGATTAATTACAGGCTAATTTATTTTCTGACATGCACGTGATGTGCGTGTACATGCATGTAACAGATGAATACGTGGATGACGGATGGAGAGCAGAATGGTTCAAAAATCCCAATACAATAAATATTAATATTAAAATATGTCCAAGATATGAGTACGAGCTTCCATGTTTACCTGGCTGTCACTGAATGGATGAAACAGATTCGTGGAGAAAACTTAAACGACTTAGCAATATGAAGTGGATTATACCCCATGACCTAGTGTATATTTACCGTCCAGGTATACAATTAATCCATTAAACCTTAAATAGATCTAGGCAGCAGGTGGGGATTAGCCTTAGCATACGTCAAAGTTCTGTGAACCGGCGCCTATATCACAAACATAAGCGACAATGAAATAACATACGATTCTTAACAGCGTTGTAACTACAATGCCAAGTTATTAAACAGCAACCTCGTTTTACGTCTGCATATTTATTTTCTGACGTTAATATTAGCGCCAACTCAAAAACTACATTCAAAACTTTGATCTTAATTATATATAAAAAACTTACGAAAATCCCACAATTCTCATTTGTGACTGCATTGGAGAGATTCTTTAAGTTCAAAATTTACCCTTATTTTAATTAATAAATTCTGGACAAGTGTCATGCGTGTCTTCTTGCTTAAAACAATGTGAGCTTAGCCCGGTCATGCAATACAAGAAAGAGGAGAGGGACGGCGGATCGTGTTTAGATATTTCCAATGAATACAATATATGGCGACACAGGAGGGTCCGATAAGTCCTTTGTCGTTGCTTGACTTACCAACACATGTGCATCATCCCCAGTCTGGTTTACTGTAGAGATCGGACTAGTTTAAGGCAGTCAGAACATGATCCATTATTGCTCACCAGTTCAGTCTCGTTTTCAAACTTAGTTTTCAAGTTGTGATTATTGCTAGAGCTACTAATCTCAGGTGGCCTAATTAGTTAGTGGTCTACCCCGGATCCAGGAGGTCGCGGGTTTGAAGAATTAGTCACATTATCCTGGCACCAGACCGACCAGTCCTAACACTAACCTCTTTGGTATGACTCGGCTGGGGTTCGAACCCGCGACCTCATGCATCTGAAGCGGATACTAAAACCACTAGGCCACCGTTCTACGTCACGTAACTTTGAATCACTTCAGGCTTTTCCACGTCAAACTTTAGTTCTTAACCGATTCAAACAACTGGTCAACGTGTTTAAACATGTTAGAGCCACCAGATGGTAAAAACTGCTTTAGTGTCGTTGGTTCGCAACAACCTTGTTACACACGTACAAAAAAAACAAACATGGAACATGTCTCATGACAAAAGGAGATGCAAAAGTTTACCTTCAATCGTCCTTGTTTTCTTTATAACATGGCTGCGTCCAATTCAAGGCAATTTTTGGCATGACCAAATGTTGTGATTCGCTGACGCAAAAGGCTATTGCCAAAAAGACGGAATTGTTTTTTCTCGTGACATAAGGTGGTGTGTTTGAGAATATAAATGAAATAATTAAAAAATTGTTTCTTTGACTCATCTGCTAATCAAGACATGATGCGAGTTAGCAACTAATCTTATAGCACACATGGGTGCATAGAAAACGTTCGGCGTGCATATATACTGTACCAAAGTGTATGCTAAATACGGCAATTGCAGCCGACGTCGCAGCCATTGCCGTTGATGTCGAACAAAGTTATAGTTGTTCCTCGAGCCAGAATACTCTCATTTTAAGCTAAGTCTTTTTGTCTGATTTACCAGGTGTGATACGCAAAATAGACTACTGCATTAGTGTAGAATGTTAACACGTTTAAAAAGTGCAGTGAACACAATAAATGTGCATTGTATTCAGATTTCAAAGGTTGAGAATTATTAGAGAATGACGCAGGAACATAAGCTCTGTTCTCTTTGGGACCAAGTTAATAGTTAATAATGATTATAACAACAGCCTCTCTCTCTCTCCCTCCCTCTCTCTCTCTCTCTCTCTCTCTCTCTCTCTGTTATATAGTTTGTTTCAAGCGGACTGATGAATCCGCTACTTATCCGTTTTTCATTCTAATGAAGGTGCAAATGCAGATAATGACGCTATCTGATTATCCTAAACAGGTTTAAAGATTCCGAATAATAAATATAACATAAGTCTGAAATTTATAGCATAAGTCTGAAATTTATAACATAAGTCTGAAATTTATAGCATAAGTCTGAAATTTCTTTCAGATCTGATCATTCCCAAATCGGAGGAAATACTATACAAACGATCTGATCATTCATTTTTACAGTATTCGCGCTCTCGCGTCCAGGATAATGTGATAATCATTGTCTGTTTGCGTGTTCGTGCACAATCCAGCTGTCCGTTACAGCGTCTACTCTTATATGGCTATGCTTGACATTCAAAAAACACGCTACTTATTTTTGTCCTAAAACAGCATCTGCAATTAGGATTACATGCGTGGCTCCCTTCCTCGGAGGTTCCTGGAAGTGGGGTCAAGGGTCACATATACATGAAATTCAACTAAAATTACATTGTTGTTAAAAACCATATTTAATATACGAGGTCAATAAAGGAAGGTACTTCACAAATACAATGGAACTGTATGTTTTAAACGTACGACCCCCGAGTCAAACTTGGAAACGTGCAAAGGCAACCCATCTAAACTGATCAAGCATTGTATGTTCTATTTTATTGATGGTAATTTAATATTACAACTTGAAAATGTTTTAACATCTCCATTATATTTTCATATAAAAAGTATACATACTAAATGATCCCCTTACTCGTTGAGGTTGAATGCCCTTTGACGTCAGTTGTACATAAGATGGTTATCTCTAATAACTTTTTATCTTTAAATAGCAATGGAAAAGTTTGTATGGCAAATACCCAACTAGCACAAGGAATAAATGCAAACATTGATTTTATCTGCTATTGTAACTAATTGTCAGTGGGCTATAATAATTATTTTAGTCCATGTGTAGATCTGATTGAATGTAAAATTACCATGATAAAATGACCGAATTTAAAGTTTCCATGATAAAATGACCAAAAGTAAAATGTCCATAATAAAATGACCGAATGTAAATGTCCATGATAAAATGACCAAATGTAAAATGTCCATGATAAAACGACCGAATGTAAAATGTCCATGATAAAATGACCAAATGTAAAATGTCCATGATAAAACGACCGAATGTAAATGTCCATGATAAAATGACAGAACGTAAATATCCATGATAAAACGACCGAATGTAAATGTCCATGATAAAATGACAGAATGTAAATGTCCATGATAAAATGACCGAATGTAATAGTTCCATGATAAAATGACCGAATGTAAATGTCCATGATAAAATGACCGAATGTAAATGTCCATGATAAAATGACCGAATGTAAATGTCCATGATAAAATGACAGAATGTAAATGTCCCTGATAAAATGACCGAATGTAATAGTTCCATGATAAAATGACCGAATCTAAAGTTTCCATGATAAAATGACCGAATGTAATAGTTCCATGATAAAATGACCGAATGTAAATGTCCATGATAAAATGACCGAATGTAATAGTTCCATGATAAAATGACAGAACGTAAATATCCATGATAAAATGACCGAATGTAAATGTCCATGATAAAATGACCGAATGTAAATGTCCATAATAAAATGACCGAATGTAATAGTTCCATGATAAAATGACCGAATGTAAAATTTCCATGATAAGCCAATCCAAAAACAATATTGCTAACATCAACTGAGCTATGAAGATGGCTCAGGAAAATCGTATTTCGTATTGATCTTTCGATGAGGCAGTAAATAAATGTGACCCAAGAAAGCTAAATCAACATTTGGCAAACCTGACCTTTTATACTGTAGACATATAATCAGTACCGTTGTTAACTAATATATCTCATCGTTCTTGGTCAGCATCCGAATTAAAGTTTATCTTTTCATACTTTTTTCAGTAATTATTAAGTTTACAGATTTTTACCATTTTGCGCACTACTCGAGAAGAAAGTTTATAAAATTATTGCTTCAATATTTCATATCAGTTTCTCCATTGTTTCAACATTTTACATTTTGAAAATATGATTAATGAATTCTACATAGTTTGTATTTGTTTATTTTATTAAATTTTTATTTAAAATTATATATCTATTTATATTCGTATGAACAGGTAAATTGAGCATTATTTATTTTCTCTAGCAATGCTTGCTAGAATTTAACAACAGTTTAGATGTTGAGCAATATTATGTGGTAAATGTATTCACGTGGTAACAAAAGTATGCAATAAAAAAATTGTGCAATGCATTTATACTGGCTATTCTCCTGTTACCATTGGGTAATACCATATTTTTCTTGCAAGAAAAAAAACAACACTTTATGTGTTTCTTTGCATTACATTATTAAAAGACTCCTTTGAAATTGACAATATAACATCACTGACACGTATTTTATGTTACAATGACTTCTGGCACATTTTTGTAATCATTTGAAATTTTCAGATATTGATCACAGCATTGTCCAGAAAGGCCGTTGGCAAAGCATCAAATGCGAATCCACGTGGCTGGCAAATAAACCCCGTGTATAAAAAATAAACAAAAGATAAGGTTCTATGCATCATTTATGGACATGAATAGCATCAATTACAATTAGATAACAAACATATTAACATAAGCTTTTGTAAAGTATTTATCTACAAGAGTTTATTTATGAATAATTAACCGGTACAGTAACAGCTGGCGCTTTTTTTTTTGTATGGTGCAAAGAATTAGGATGAGCCTTTTGTCAATCCTAACCTGTGTCGGCGCGCATCGTTTGTTGTTTTAACCTCGCCTGCCATTGGGACATTTTCTCACCGCTAAGCCACTACAGTATTTGCTAACAGTAAATATGGTCCGGCATTTGTCAGGAATATATTTTCTGTGTTGACATTTCAAATGTTAGTATGTTACTGATTACCGTTAAGACCACCTGACAGTGTTTTGGGTCCTGACTTCTCGATTACGTAGTCTATATTAAGAGACATAGAAATACCCCCATCTCTCTCTCTCTCTCACACACACACACACACAGAGAAAACTATACACGTGTGCTATCAATCATTACAAAATTCTGATGCTGACTTTCTGATAATCGTGACCTGTGGGAAACTTAAATTATACGGTTAAGTTATAGCAGTGTGGTTTATTTTCTACCCAGCAACAATACCGGAATCTGTGAAATATAAAAACATGTCCTCAGAAATCAGGAAATAATCTAATGTGCTTTGTTCTAGAAGACAGGTCTGTCTTCAGAAAAATATTCTAGCATCTGTGTTTACTACTCTCCGTGGATTTAGTAAATGTAGTTCATTCTTGAAATCGTGGACTGTTGATCGGGCCATGGGATTTATATCATGAATAATACATGTGTTAAGTTCCATTTTCCAACAACATTCCAGTCACGAGAAGAGATGATTTGTCAAAACTTACAATATCAAGTCGTAAATTCTTAACGAAGTCGGGACCAACATCATTGTGACCATATACATTAACCAAAATTATTATATTTACATTAATAAAATATATCTAATACAATATATCTACCATCACCATCACATTCATTCTTCGGACAGAAAATTATAAATTATTTTTTTTTAAAGAATGACAGCACGAGTGCTATTGCAAGAATTATGACTACAAACACACCGTAAACGTGTCAAAAAATAAGTTGATAAAACAAGCTTCCATTCTTTATGTGAGTTTTGGTTTGGGGAGGGGTCATTTAAGTGTAAAATTTATTTGTTTTAATGCGTTTCATACGATTTTTCAGTCCATGATAAGATAGTTATACATATCGACCAGTATAGCTTATGGACGAACAACCCTGGGAGAACTTTGGGAAAACCCACCGACCTACGGGAATCTACTGACGAGCTTTCTGACATACCCACGCTGAACAAGCCGAGACTTGAAGCACATGCGGATAGAGGTGGAATGTGTAAGCGAACATTAAAGGCCATCCGGATCCCCAAGTGTAAATCTGAAAGTTGGGATCGAAATATTTTTCGGTTGTCGGAGTGGAAGGGTTTTGGTTTACTAGATGAAAAAGATGATTATAAAGATGGGCAATGTGTTGGACAACATATAAATTTCGATCTCGAGAGAATTCTGGTATACAAAGGGTTCTGTCTGGAGGGTTTCCATCTGACAGACAGACAGACAGAAAGACAAACAGGTACATGAATGTGCCAGGAAACTTTAATATAACTGGCGATTCTGCATCTGAATAATATGACTAATATTAATTATAGTCGTCCAATGTTATTGACTGAGGCATTCCAAATCAGAATCGACTAGTTGATTATAAAAGTAGGACTAGGTGATTTATTATGAGAAAGTTGTAATTGATAATAAAAATTCATAGCCTGGCGGTAATGCGTTTAGATCAACGAATCATATTTTATAGCTCCTTGTGCAACGGCTTGGTTCCTGTTGCTAAAACAAAGACAAAGAAAAACCAGGCTACAAAAATTATGCAATTGGTTAACGATATTACAGTCGATTTCAGTATGTACATGTCGCTGACGTGATATTCCCTTTTCCAGCATAACTTTTTCTATGAAATTCTATGAAATCTCTCTCTCTCTCTCTCTCTCTCACACACACACACACACACACACACACACACAAAGACAGACACACACACATAGACAAGCGCGCAAGCACATATATAACAACATACAGAAACGAACGTTTTAAAAAGTGCATTTATAATGGAACCTCAGATGATCGAAAGAGTGGATAACAACCATTAACTGGCGACAATACACTGCGTTTTACTTAACACGATTAGCTTTTAAGCATACAATTAAAGGAAAACGATAAGACGGAGAAGATGATAGGCAACGAAAATAGTTTCTCCCTGAATATCACTAGCTTATTCGGATGAAATCTCGCTTTATATACTAAACTTGAAATGAAGATTTGTACAAGTCTTTTTTCTTTATTTCGTTTATATCTGTATTATGTATTTATTTATGCCATCTCTGTTGTTCCGCCTATTATATTAATTTGTTCAATGTCCAATAGATACAAAACAAAGGAATGGGTCCCGAGTGACCGAGTGGTCTAAAGCGCTCACCGTTACAGATCATTGCCATGTCACCTCTGTCTGCGTGGGTTCGAGTCTCGGGTTCGGCCAATGTGGGCATGTGAGAAAGTATTATGTATGTGGCGGCCAGTATTAATGGTGCAGGAAGAACCCGGGAAAACCCCAGAAAGAACCACTGACCCAAGAGAAGCTACTGGTAAGCTTTCTCACATACCCACACTAGCCGAATCCGAGACTCCAACCCACGCAGCTGACAAATTATTAAAGCTACGTTAAAAATCTAATTTTTAAATAAATCGTTAAAAGCTTTAAGATGCTGACCTACAATACGTGAATTATAGTCAAGCCCGATGACAAGTAAACACCTCACAAACAAATGATATGGAATTAAGAAAACATTACGATGAACCTGTTGGATGGGGGTGGAGTGGAGCAGATATGATGCAATTAAACATGTATATTTTGATAATATTTAGGACTATACTGAAGAACAGAACATTTTAATTTTCTTTTTTCATTTCCTTTTCAAGGTTACCGTGTAAAATTACTTACTACTTCATCCCCTATCATCCGAGGTTAAGTTCCCAATTGTTGACCCTATGCATGGTAATCGACTAGGTCATACAATACCAAAAGAATTGGGGTTTTCTACGGAATTGTTTCATGATAATGGTATATCCCTGATGCCGCTGGACATGCACAGGTCTATTTTCTGTTGCATTAACGAATTGACTTTCTTTTTGCTAACCCTAAGAGCGAACTGGTCCAGTAATTCAATTTCCGGCAAGGATCGATACACTAACATAACGAAACCTCAATGTATGAGTTCATTTGAGCAACAAATTATCATGAAAGTACATAATCCCGATATGCCTGGCTATATAAAAAGTATACAAACATGTTTTAAAAAATCGAAATTCAGTTAAGTCCAAACCGGCATAGATCGGTAAATAAAACGGAACAATAATATTGAAGAGTAGTGAAGGGTATCATGGTATTGTAGGACATCCGTCGTCATGCGTCGTCCAGAAATGCATAAACTGGATTAAAAATGACATGGATTTTAAAGTGTTGGTAAATTAAATTGTGATCCGCCCATGGCGCAATAATACCCATATATAAATATCCTTGCAAATGTATGCTGTCTATTCTAGGTCTATTTATCAATGATGAATTTGCATTCATTAATCATTAGTGACGTATGGAAAGAATGATAAAAAATATTAATAATCCCCGTTTTCTAAAGTAATGTATTTAGGCACACAATTTCATCGCAATCCTTTCTGTGTTCCGTTCCTCCTCTCCATCATGAACAAAGGACAAAATAAGTAGAAATCTGAAGTGAATGGGAAAAAGAATTTGGGCTGGATGAAAACCAGTATGGTTCCTCGTAACTTTGTGTGAACACTTTCCTAAGATTTGTCTAGTGATTATATACTTAAAAAGACAACGTTGCAATAGCCTGTTGAAACAGCAGGGTAAATTTTTCGCTATGAGGCACACATATTGTAATGTAATGCTTAGTTGTTTCTTAAACCTATTATTATGTTCTAAAATCGATAATCATTAACTAAATATGAAAATGTCCAAAGGTCTCTCTCTCTCTCTCTCTCTCTCTCTCTCTCTCTCTCTCTCTCTCTCTCTCTCTCGCTCGCTTGCTCGCTCGCTTTGGACCATCGTAGCAAGATACGGGCGAAAATACATGTATGATCATCGCATTCCAGAATCGAATGTCTGAAGCAAACGTCCACAAATGCATTATCAGAAAAAATGTAGAGCGAAACCTAAGCGAAACATGCTTACTTCTGAAACTCCTGCTTAGTTTTAAACCCCAAGTCAAACCTAATAAGATTTGAACCTGAAAAGAAAATCTTACTTAGATCTGAATTAAATATCCCTACAAGAGAACTGACATTTTTTACGTAATACAAACGCGGAATTCGAAACACCTCCTTCTTTTCTGCAGAATTTTTTTTTTGGTACCCAATGACAGGACCCACAGTGATATTTCAATGTAAATCATTAACCTTACTGTGTTCTGAATTGTTATGTCCTTCGATTTGTCGAAGAAATAATAATAATAATAATAATAATAACAATAATAATAATAATAATAATATTTTTCCAGCTCGCCCCTTTATTGGTTAAACGGATTTAATGAATTTCTCGAGTCTACAAGAAAATAGAAAAGAACGCTACATAACCATTAACAGACTCGAGAGAAATCTTCTGTATTATCGTTAACTGATTTGGTCCAGCATCGGTTATTGCCATTTAAATAACACTCGATCACCATTAACTGATTTGGTCCCGCATCAATTACTGTTAGGTAAATAACACTCGATCACCATTAACTGATTTGGTCCTGCATCGGTTATTGCCATTTAAATAACACTCGATCACCATTAACTGATTTGGTCCCGCATCAATTACTGTTAGGTAAATAACACTCGATCACCATTAACTGATTTGGTCCTGCATCGGTTATTGCCATTTAAATAACACTCGATCACCATTAACTGATTTGGTCCCGCATCAATTACTGTTAGGTAAATAACACTCGATCACCATTAACTGATTTGGTCCAGCATCGGTTATTGTCATTTAAACAACAATCGATTATCATTAATTGATTTGGTCCCACATCAATTACTGTTAGTTAAATAACCAATTAATCGATTACCATTGAATCGTACTAGCATCAGTTACTATCAGTTAAATGACTAATTAATCGATTAATAATTCTGAATTCAAACTGAGTTCTACACCATTCCCACTGTTCCGAACATCAGAATATTTGAAGAACAACTCTGGGTTTGACTAGACATCATGCAGAAACACTATCTGATTAATAAACGATCATATCTCAGTTAACAGAAACTGAACTTGATCCAAATCCCAACAATAATAAGTGCAATATGTATGTATGTATGTATGTATGTATGTATGTATGTATGTATGTATGTATGTATGTATGTATGTATGTATGTATGTATGTATGTATGTATGTATGTATGTATGTATGTATGTATGTGTGTGTGTGTGTATGTATGTATGTATGTATGTATGTATGTGTGTGTGTGTGTATGTATGTATGTGTGTGTGTGTGTGTGTGTGTGTGTGTGTGTGTGTGTGTGTGTGTGTGTGTGTGTGTGTGTGTGTATGTATGTATGTATGTATGTATGTATGTATTTATGATGGCTTAACGGCAAATCCGGACACAAATGGATAATTGGTGCCAATTCAAACAAATTTCCAAATAAATAAAAATGGTGAGTGGCACTAAACTGTTAGGATGATGTATCCTTTCAAATAAATGTGAACTAAGTAATACGACATTCAAGGTAAACATCTAAATATTCTGTAACACGCTTTTTAAAATATTAGAACATTTTTCCATTTTCACAAGTCCTGTGGATAATGTGAAACTGTTAAACCCTGACTACTCCATAATAGGGACGAATGTTATGATGCATAATGTCTTAATTCAGAAATATAAAAACCTGTATATAGGGGGTATCCAATCAACCATAAACTGGTGTCCAAAGAAATATATATATATATATATATATATATATATATATATATATATATATATATATATATATATATATATATATATATATATATATATATATATATATATATGAATGACCACAGTCGATGTCAAATGGAAGGTTCTTAAACGCGAAAATACTACAGCAATTTTCCTTTTATAACCCAATTGCCATAGATTACGCAAACCTAATTTCATACTCGCTAAGTATGTATTGTTTCATTATTGTATGATTCTTCAGTAAACCTTTCCAAGCTGGATATTAGTACGTCCAACGCACCCAATACTATGAATTATTCATATATAAAATAACTAAATACTTCTACCAAAAATACATTAGGTAATTCCATATCTTAAGAAATTAGGGATGGTCGATTTTACTATACTAGTCTATGTTGTAATTAAGTGTAACGAATGCCGCACATTATAACGTATGCTCCTGGAAACTGGCTAATTACTAGAGATGAGAAAGATCTTCCCAACACCGACATCCTATGTTCAACAAATAATCACTAAATTCTAAGAAAGCTATAAACGGAGACGCAAATGCAAGTAGCACTTACATTGGGTTATATATATATATATATATATATATATATATATATATATATATATATATATATATATATATATATATATATATATATATACAGTGAATATAGTGAAACCTGTACAAGCGAAAACATTTATATTACCGACACATGCTCATACATGAGCAATATTTCATAAAAACGTTTTTAAACTTGACTTTCATGGCGGCACCTATTTAAAAGACAAAACTGTATAGTTTCTTTAGTGGTCTATATTCAGATTGCTAAGTTCAATATTGTAATGTATATGGAAATGGACAATTTAAAAAAAAAAACTGTTCTAAATCGACGCATCTGAATCTCAATGAAGACCAGCCTAACCAAAATGTCACAAAAGTACACAGTTATCAGCACATTTCTAAAACATCTTTCAGAAATCCTGTCCTCAGTACCTAAGAATAAATCAGCCTGTTTTTCGTTCTTAGTAATGATTTTATATTCCAAATGAATATAGACTACAAATGAAAATGCGCAAGCGATTATTATAATGTGTGAAACAGTATGTGTTTGTGTGACAGTTTATGTTTAATACAAGTACAACGTATTCTTTTTCATGGCTGAAGCATTTATCTCTCTCTCTCTTTCTCTCTCTCTCTCTCTCTCTCTGCACAAAACGTTTTAGCAATATTTAACAATATTTATATACGTTTAAAGGACATACTGTATCGTCTTTTACACTGTTAAAACATATACAAGCATTCCTTGGATAGAAAGTGAAAAAAAAAATTGCCCATGCCATATGTAAAATATTTCGGACAAAATGTGTCGTTATCATCCTAAGATCAGGCTACCTGGACAGCCAATTATTAAAAAATTTCCTTTCTGTTTATCAGGGTCATCTAATAAGTCCAACATACATCGTACCTTTCAGGACGGCCTGAGTGCTATAAAGCGTTCACCGTCCCAGATCACTGCCATCTCACCTCTGTCCGCATGGGTTCGAGTCTCAGGTTCAGCTAACATGGGTAAATGAGAAAGCTTGCCAGTAGCTTCTCGTCTGTCGGTGGTTCTTCCCAGAGTTTTCCAAGGTTCTTCCTCCACCATTAATACTGGCCGCCATGTATAGCCTACCCTATACTGAAAAATGGCGTTAAACCCCACAACAACGTACCTTTTAACGAATGGTAACTTTGGTTCCACATCTACTCGACTAAGGCAGACTGGAATTTCACACCCTTTGTTGTAAATATACTTCAAAACGTAATGTAAATATGAAAAAGTATAAACAGAAAGAGGAAATAAATTATGTTATGTGATTTTCATTTCTAAAGAAAGAAGCAGATACGTGACCAAATTAGACTCTCTTTCTCCTTACCTTTTGTTTGCTCAAAACCCCGTTATCAACTCCTTAGTGGAATAAACCAAACCAACCACACATAATGCGGAGTTTTAGATTTTGATCACTGTAGAATTATGCAACAGATTTCATGCTTTAGGATAGCCCACCAAAATGGCGTGTGGACATTCGTCAAGAAACCGGGTGCAAGGACATCGTAATTGTATTACAAATCCATGTACGTTATGCTCTAACACATACAAGAACGCACTTGGGATGACATCACCACAAATTATATATGTTATCGTCCGAATAACTGAGAAAAAAAATAGACTTGTCCCTTTCTCATGCTCATATCATCACTGTGTGTTTATGTACCCCCGATCCAAGATAAATAATCCTGTCAGTGAATACAGGCCGGACAGCCTAAAGTCGAAAAAAATGTCTTTAGCAACATTGTGCATGCATACGGTAAAATTTATTTGTGCAGTAGGCTATAAATAGTAGCCGATATTACCGGGTCGCTCTCTCTCTCTCTTTATTGGATAATGGAATAAGATCATACTGTTAAACGATCTGGCGGGTCAAGAATACAACTTGATATTAATAGGACTCCCGGTACTTATTCAGTTCCCATATTATACCTGTGCAAATACCATGATATTAATAATTCAATAACTTAAAATTTTTGAGTGCTCATGATCAAACCTATATTATTCAGTATAGATGAAACCTGGATGTCAGCTTCTGTGCAGAGGAACGGATATGAGCCGCGGCATTTTCTGGACCTGCATGTGTTTGAAACATGTGCTTTCAATTCCGCACCAAAGAGTCAGGTGCTAATTTTAGTAATGAGTGTTCCAAACTCAACACTGTTTAAGGACTGAAATTCAATCAATAAAACAATGCCACTATTTTTCCCCACTTACAACTAGGAGAAGCTCTCAAAAGATTATTTTTCCTAAAACATAACTTACATTATTAACCAATCATATATATACTCTATTTCATGTTCACCCATTTCCAGGCTGGTTCCCATTTTGCCATATCATTAGTACCGTGTGTCCTATAAAGGACACACGGTACTAATTATACGGAAGAACTGTGAACCAGTCTAGAAATGGGTGAAGAAATAATAGAGTATTTACAGGTTTGGTGGTCCATAATTGGTTAATAATGAAAATTAAAATTTTAGGAAAAATATCTTTTGAGAGCTTATCCTATATGTAATGTAAAAAAAATATTGACAAATTTCTACTGATGCAATTTTAGCATTTTTACAGGCTTGACTCAGGAGTACTCAATACTGAAAGTAGCACCTGATTCATTTGGTGCAGAATCAATAACACGTGTTTCATGCACACGTATGTAAACAAATTGCCGCGGGTCATATGGTGTTCTCCACACATAAGCTTGCACCAAGGTTAGATGTGCACGAAAAATTATAGGTGTCATTATCAGCACCCATAAATTTTAAGTTATTGAATTTTAAATATGACAGTGTTTCCATATGTTTACCATTGGAGTGGAATTAGTACCGTGAGTCCTATATGCGACCTATACCATAATAGGAGCTTGTTGTTTCCATGGTTACCACATGCATCCAGGGTATCAATTTGGTGGTTTTTACATATGACAATCATAATGGAGTCTTTTTATCATGGTTTGCATGTGATTTTGGAGAAAATATCTATACAAAAGACAGATGGGGATGGTTTTATACACTGGAGAGTGGAAGTAGATAGCTCAGACCATAGGGAAAAGAGCATAGTATGGCCTGATGGCAGAATTTCATATGATGGTAGCCATAGATTGGCCTGTATGTTTAAATACCATTTAACACATGCAATAATTCCCCAAAATGGGGTGTGGTGGGGTAGATTTTGTATGTAAGCCACTTATGTCACAATCACTTATGTATCAGTACTGATCATTTAACTTTAGAGACACACTCAGCAGATCAAAGCAGAGAACATTGTAAAAATAAGGACTGTGCACAAAACTGCACATGCTGCATTGCCTCAACCTGTAAATTTAATTATTATATGTCGAGTCACATTGAATATCAGTTATACCGGTCTTATTTCTTATCCTAGAATTAAACTCCTTGACACCTATTCTATGTTCAGCATGTTTCTCATATTGGTACATTACATTTTTGGGCAAACAGTATTGGAACTTTTCTGCATTCCTTTTGTTGAGGGAGCAGGGAGGGACATTTTCACTTAAAATAATAGTTTTCAACCCTTCATTCCCAATATAAGTCTGCAAAAGTCCTATCTGTATTGCATTCTTTACACAGGCAGTTTTTCTTCCCCAACCTCCCTTCATACAGTTGAAACATTCTTGATGTATAACTGCATGGTGAACATACTGCTCTCTCCCACCAAACCAGATCTCTTTTTTCTTCATGTACCGAGTCCCATGATAGAAAACCTTTATACTCAGGGTGTTGCAACTTGTGGTCTCAGAACACATTATTCCAAATCTCAGCATTTCATTACTGCGTGCACTAAGTGATATGTGTTTTGTTCACCATATATGTTGTTGTGAATAAATGAAAACAAGCTTCATGTCAGAAATATGGTTTCATATTTGAAACAAAAGCTATTTATCAAACCTACATTGCTCTGTTCTTACCATCAAATAATAGTAAGGAATCATTTAGCTGTAAATTAGAGCTTGCTATTTGGTTTGCCAAATCAAGGTGTATTACCTCCCCTTTGACTGTAATTGAGTGATTGCAATGTTTGCTTTGTTTCTCTTTTGTTAAATAATGTATGCATTTTTTCAGCTTTATATTAAAAAGTAAGTAATTTAACACTGCTTATAGTGGAAAGTAGCCACAGTAATGATTTTGAGACTTTTTCTTAACTTTTTATGAGCTTTGGGTAAATGTAGGTATATATTTATGTATTAGACAACTTCAATATGCAATTCAGTTCTATTACTTAAATTTAACAAGTAGTGTATTCAGTGACAATTTTTATCAGTGTCTGCATATTGCATAGAGACATGAACTTGTCTTGACATAGCAAAGTTTTTCACACATTTCTCCACCTCCAGCATACTTACTAGCTTGAGTCATAACAGTTTGTGCATACACTTTCTGTCTCCAACATCAATGTCAGCATTATAGGAACTTTGGATAGCTTTTTCAAATTTGTCTCTTGTTGTCCTTATATAACATACCTCATGTTGATGTGTTATTTGGGTTGATATACATCCCCCCCCCCCTTGTTGTGGGGAACATTACCAGGCTTGAAGAAATTACTCTGTCTATTCTTTGCTTATTCACCCTTCCCCATAGTTTTATACTAAAAAGTAGCACTATGTTATTTAATTATTCAGTATAATAAAGCTTATGGAACTCTTCTTTGGCTTTTATACCTTTTTATTAACATTTGGGGGTCATGAATCACATGTGATGATAGTTTAAATAAGTTTGGAATGTCAGCATCTCTTGATGCTTCATGGGTGTGTGTATTTGTTTTAGTCACAAAAGGGCAATGGCCTCCTATCATTTTGACCTGTCATGTGGCACACTTATTTTTTTTGTTTGATTGATGTGAATAGGGATGCACTGTATCTTATTTCTGTGAGAGTCAGCAAGAAAAGAAATGCAATTTTGAAATTTAAAACATTTAAAACTTGTCTTATAGCCAGTGAGAGATGAAAATACAATGCATCATGTAATTTGATACCCTGTGATGTCATACTTGCTGATGTCAGCATGCTTGTGTTTATTTTGTGTAGCATGCATGCCATAGAAAGATAACATGAAGATACAAAGGCAGAAAACAATTATTTTAATAACAAGAATAAGCCATTAATAAGTACAATACAACACAGCAACATGTAATGCGGATGCAATTTAACTATAGATATTGGTATCACATAAAATGCTATTGCACTATTATCCATGCACAAGCATGGCCAATTCTTTCTTACAATTATGCTCTAATATCAAGGAGTAAAATACAACTTTTTCAAAAAAAATTAAATCTGGTTATAGGACACACGGTACTAATTATACGGAAGAACTGTGAACCAGTCTAGAAATGGGTGAAGAAATAATAGAGTATTTACAGGTTTGGTGGTCCATAATTGGTTAATAATGAAAATTAAAATTTTAGGAAAAATATCTTTTGAGAGCTTATCCTATATGTAATGTAAAAAAAATATTGACAAATTTCTACTGATGCAATTTTAGCATTTTTACAGGCTTGACTCAGGAGTACTCAATACTGAAAGTAGCACCTGATTCATTTGGTGCAGAATCAATAACACGTGTTTCATGCACACGTATGTAAACAAATTGCCGCGGGTCATATGGTGTTCTCCACACATAAGCTTGCACCAAGGTTAGATGTGCACGAAAAATTATAGGTGTCATTATCAGCACCCATAAATTTTAAGTTATTGAATTTTAAATATGACAGTGTTTCCATATGTTTACCATTGGAGTGGAATTAGTACCGTGAGTCCTAAAGGTACCCACTGTAGCAAGACACGGGTGATAATCCGCGAGACTTCTTTATCACTCACTGGTTGCCTTTGCAGAGATTTCCTCATTTTTCACGATTCCACAGGAACAGAATGCGCCATATTAAACAAATAACCATATCATAAGCATCAATGAATATGACCGTCCTATTGATGAATAAGTGACTTTGCTTGGAAGGGAAACTCTTACTGGCTCATTGAAACAACCTGAAAGGTCATATTATGTCAAAGGCTCGCACTGCTTGGCTGCACAAGTGTATGCATGTTCGTGTGAAACGAGGATATCTATGTACTTGTGGCCAGTGTTGATAAAGGAGCATGTGGTTTGAGACGATTTGGTATACCTAGTTACTTCATTTTGTATTGTGTCTATCTTAATTCGAGTTCATGCATTTTACACTTTTAAACATCTGTTGTGTCTTGGAACAATGCAATTTACTCGAGTTGCCTCGACAATAAACAACCTACTTTTATTATTGTACCGTCACACAACCAATCAAACCAATCTCTTGTATGTGTAACCGATGCTGAGCCCCTTCTGTTATTTATGTCGGATGCTTATGACTTAAAAGACGAATTAGATGAACATACTTAACAGCATACCTAATTTACGAAACATACTTAAACCGAGAAGAAACAAGTGCATCTTTTTCTATCATTCCCAACTTCTCGAAAAAAATTACAGCGATAAAATGCATGATTGCTCTCTAAATTACTTCACCGACATATATCCTATGCATTATTTTTAATGTCTTTTTTATTTGTGGCGTTTTTTTTTTGTTTTTTTTTTTGCGGGTGTGCGTGTTCTTGTTGAATTAGCTGAGGCAGTCCTATTTAATGCAAATATCTCATTATATTTACAGTACACAGTCCCTAACCTAAACGCGACATTTATTCGAGTTTTGACGGACAGGAAAAAAAGCAATAAACTTCAAGACCGTATTCATGACGTGGCATGATCAAAGCGCAGTGATTTCAGCAATGCTACTACGATCCACACATACTACAGTAGCCTTAATTAATTAAGCCATGAAGCCAGATGATTAGACCAGAGGCGAATGTAGAATTGGTTTGGGTGGTTGGAGAGGGGTTCAGGCAAACAGGTAGTGGTTTTAAAAGACTGCTCCATTGGCCTAGTGGTTAGATGCGGGCGGTCGCGGATTGCAACCCCCGCCGATTCATACCAAAGACCTTAGTGTTTACTGAGTCGAATGTGGGTGGTCGCGGGCGCGAACACTGACCGAACAATAACCAACGACTTATAGAAATAGTACTAATAGTTGCCTCGCTTGGCACTCAGCATTAAGTGGTTAGTCTTATATGACTTAACTTTGTACTCGACTCGTGGGCCATATCGGTACGAGTATGACTGTTTTCAATGAGGGTTTTTATTCTTGCTCCGTTCTGATGAAGATCTAACGCGTTGTCGGTCTAGTACCATGCATAAGCCGTGGGAACGACTGTACGTTGCCTGCAAGCGTAGTACTATTTGATTGCGTCATAAACTGCTTGTTCGGTTATAAACAGTCGTTTTCTTGCACTAGGCCAAAACATAGTTAAACTAAAATGCCTCAAATTCAATGAACATCCGTGTTGTTTAATTTTATATATGTAAGTTGTTAATTACATCAAAATGCTGATAACTGCAGACAATCACCTAAGCGTTTGTGAAATGTTTTGGTTTGAAAACCATATCGTCTCGGACCTTATCGATATCTCTTACCGGAATTGACTACCCTATCATTGTTCCAAATCACACAGGGTTAATAATTTAGCTTAAAAGTATTTCACAACGTGCGTCATCAGTTTACCTTGGCGAAGAACATGATATACGGTTAATTTGTGTTAAAGTTTGTGTAAATTTCAAAGTGACATGTCCTGTATACTCATAAATTAACATTCAAAGTTGGATCAAACATGATTAAAATTGAGATAAAATGGTAGTGTAAGTTTAGTTTGCTCTTGTTGTACCAATTACTCGCTTTATTTTCTAACCACATCTGTTTCTATTCATTGAAAACTTGTTTTTTTTTGTGGGGGTTTCTACTTCTCAACTAAAGTAACCCATTAAGATTGACTATTATCGCATACATGAGGAAAATCTTGTATTTTACTAGGGACCGTCGATTTAACGGGAGAGAGGGGCGGGCGAGAGGACATAGGATTGTTTTGAAAACAATTTCTTTCACCCAAAAATTCTTGCTTTGATTTAATCGAAGAAAAAAAGTAAATCCATTATATATATATATATATATATATATATATATATATATATATATATATATATATATATATATATATATATATCGGCTTGAAAGAAAATACAAGCACCCCCACATTCCGCTAGGAAAATCAGATGGTCTGTCCCTTAGTGCAGGATGGAAAATACAATCCTGTAAAATGACTTCTCACTCAAGCAGATCAGTCGGTTATCGAAAAGGCAATACTTTTTTAAAGTCGTTTAAACCCTATAATTTGCGAGTATCTTGGCCGACAACTACATGTTCAGTGCAAATAAGTGTTTTGCTCAAGGACACAACACATTAACCAATCCAATCAAAGCCCATTTGACTGGCTCAAGGTCCCCCCCCACACACACACACACCAAAAAATAATTGACACGCATACACTAGAAAACTGCATAATCATTATGATAATGACTGTTCGGGTTCTATATTTTTAGCAGCTTCGTGGTACTTTACACAAGAAATAAAGAGAAAAACAAAAACAAAAGCAATATAAACGGATGTACTCTCATTTAAAAGCGAATGCCTGGCTATAAAGGTACGCTGGTTACCCTTTCCTTCGGTCTGAATTCAGCAGTCATCAAGAAAACCTGTTCTTTATCAAGACTTGGATGTTTCGCATTTGAAACTACGAGACACGGTGATACACGAGTAACTCGTTCAACACTGCCCGTTCCCAGCAACCGTCCGGTTTTGAACACAGACCTTTAAGGAAATGACCATTTATTGTTTTTTTCAGTTTTGTTGTTTTGTTCTTTTTCTTTTCTAAGACGAGGGAGGGGGGGGGGGACTAGGATCTGTTTTGTTTTTTTTTTAAATTAAACCCCAGACCCCAAACAGTTTCACAAAGATATTCTTGCTGTGTGTTGAATGATAAAAAAAAATAGCGTCAGGTATTTAAAAAAGAAAATCTTAGATACAGAGAAAATCATAGCTCTCACCCAATCAGGGACTTCCGCTGAATTATTTTGGGGGAGGGGGCAAACATGTAGTGGTCAGTTATTAAATTTTACGGATGTAGGCAAAAATATGTGGTTGAGGTGAAATGGGGGTAAACGTTTGCACCTATGTGCGTGCGTCCATGCACCCACCCCCAGCCAACAATTAAAATGGTGATTTACTAAATGTGCAAATTCTACGCGGATTTTGTATTGAGTTATTTCTGCCTGTGGTATTATGCGTCCTGCTTTATGACTGAGTTTTGAAAGGCTAAACGTGTGTTTGGGGGGGGGGGGAGTATGTTTAATGTAGCTTTAGCATTTTTAACATATCGCTACGATGTCTGCAGTTTGCAGATTATAGTGATGTCTAACACTGGGGCATCATACTGCAGACATGTAGCATCATGTCCCATCGAGTCACATTATCGTGACGCCAGAACGACAAGTCCTAACACTTTATAGTGAGTGCTAAGCGAGGCAGTTCCTAGTACCATTTTTATAAGTCATTGGTAAGACTCGGGCGGGGTTCGCATCCGCTACCCGCAACATCCGACACTAAAACCACTCACTTTATAGTAAGCGCTAAGCGAAGCAGCTGCTGATACCATTTTTATAAGTCACTGGTAAGACTCGGGCGGTGTTCGCACCCGCTACCTGCAACATCTGACGATACAACCACTAAGGTGTCCTGGAGTAAAACGGATTACACAAAGTTATTTTTGGATTACCATATTATTGGCTACATCATGCCGATGGAATGGGATCTAATCGTAATTTCTAAGGACACACCAAGGCTACCGACCTGGGATGCCATAATCAGATATCGAATCCGCAACCTTTAGATTGCAAGACAAATGCTCTACTAAATGAGCTATGATTTTGTGCCGAAATTTAGAACTAATACAAACCAAACAAATAGTTTCTTCCTGAAGACTTCACGTGCAAAATCTAACTCAAAATGTGAACAAGTTTCGCTCTTTTAAACAGTGTTGCAAATAATTCCAGTTAAAATTTGTGTTACACTGGAGTAATTATGTAAATATATTTCGGGGTTGTTTTCACTCTCCTCGCATATGTCTGTGTTTCGCAAATCCACAATCACTCACTCCTGTCATCTGCTTGGCTATTGGACCGATTTATGAACCTAGCCCCACGATTCATCACCGCCAAAGACATTTTTACTACTGATACTACTACTACTACTACTACTACTACTACTACTTCTTCTAATAATAATAAGTGTACAAATCATCGACATCCCAGCAGAAACCCCCAGAGAGCACACCTAGCGACTTCAGTGGAAATGCTATACCCCTTCTTTGAGACGATCTGGAGGAGAAAGAAATACGACTGACTGGACGGATGAAAACCTCGTCAAGATCCCAAAGAAAGGCGATATCAGCAACTGTTCCAACTACAGAGGAATCACACCCTTGTCAGTACCAGGGAAAGTCGTCAACCTGGTCCTCTTGGAGAGGATGAGGGAGGCCGTCGACAATTACGAGATAAGCAAGCTGGCTTCCGGCAGAACAGATCGTGTACGGACCAAATAGCTACTCGTCGCATTTGAGTCGAGCAATCGTTGGAGTGGAAGTTTTCGCTCTACATCAACTTTGTCCATTACGAGGTGGCATTCGACAACGCAGACCCACAGACACTCTGAAAACTTATTCGCCACTACGGCATCGCAACCAAGCTGGTGCACCTGATCAAGAACGCTTATAACGGAATCTCCGGCAAAATCATTCATGCCGGATAGAAGACAGACAGTTTCCAAGTGCGGACTGGAGTGAACCAATGCTGCATGGTGTCGCCGTTTCACTTCCTTCTCGCTATCTACTGGATTATGAAGACGTCTACCACTGGGCGGAGAAATGGGATCCAGTGGACATTGTGGAGTCAGCTTGATGACCTTGACTTTGCCGATGACCTAGCGCTCTTGTCTCATTATCAGCAGCAAATGCAGGACAAGACCAACGTACTAGCAGCCACATCAGCACATGTTGGCCTCAACATCCACAAAGACAAGACCAGGATCCTCAATATCAACTATGCCAGTAACAACCTGGTCACACTGCAGGGAAGTCCCCTGTAATAGGTGAAGTCCTTCACGTACCTGGTCAGCATTATCAACCAGAAGGGTGGCACAGACGCATACGTCAAGGCAAAGATCGGAAAGGTGAGAGCAGCTTTCATACAGCTGAAGAACATCTGGAGATCAAAAGAAATTTCCTTGACTACCAAGATCAGACTGTTCAACTCCAAAGTGAAGTCAGTCCTACTGTATGGAGCAAAGACCTGGAGAACCACCAAGCCGACCGTAAAAGAGTTCAGACCTTTATCAACAGCTGCCTAAGAACTCTCCAGATCCGCTGACCAAACACCATCAGCAACATCAACATGTGGCAGAGAACCTCCCAACCTGTGACAGAGAACCTCCCAGATCAAGAGAAAGTGGGCATGGATAGGACACACCCTACGTAAGCCGCCAAGCAATATTACCAAACAGGCATTGTGGTGGAACCCTCAAGGCGAACGGAGAAGAGGCCGACCAAGAAACACCTGGCGACGCGACCTTGAGGCGGACACCACTAAAATGGGTCACGACTGGAGTCAGCTCGAGTGGATGGTACAGTAAAGAAGCCGCTGGTGATCTTTTGTGGGTGGCCTATACCTCGGCAGGGGTGATGGGCAAAACTAACTGACTGACAAGTCATATGGCTCAACGCGATGTCATCTCACAAGAGACCTTCATGACATATATATATATATATATATATATATATATATATATATATATATATATATATATATATATATATATATATATATATATATATATATATATATTTGTATGTGTGTGTGTGTATGGAATGTTGTATATATCAAATAAGAAAGAAAGAAATAATAATACGTTAAAGTCACACACACACATACAGACACACACACACACATATATATAAAATCCAACCATGATAAATACTAAGGCATAATTACATCTCTGCCGTAGGATTTTGGTATATCCAATGTACGTAAAAGAAATAATGCGTGAAAGAGCATTTTGAAAACGTGTTTCGTCCGGTTTACAAAGTAGTTTGTAAAGGTTTGCTGAGGTTTACCGAACAGAAGAGAACCATACGTTTGTGAGATGAGTGGGTTGTTGGGGTGTCGGTTGTTTTGTCAATGTTATTTTTCAACAACGAAAACTAACGATAGTAATAAAGGGGTTAAGTGCTTTCATTAAACTTATGCATATGGTTGGGATAAATGTGTTTACTAGAGAGGTACGTAATGTTACGTTTAATTACACCATTCAGTGATATTCATGAACTCAGTCGGTCGATTGTTTTGAGCCACTATTATTGCCGGGTAGCCTGCTATATTTGCGCTCCTCAAAAGTTTAAATGCTCTCTTTATTGGTACGGGAACACAAACCTTCCGAAATTCACAAATATAAAGTATTTTAACAAACATATTGTCTCCAAGGGTGGAGGTCGACACACTCGACAAAAACGCACTCCACTGACAGCCATATGCATCTTGGTTGAGGGTCCCTTACAGAGGCAAGAAAGAGCCAGGCATGTGCGTGCAGGCGCAATTGAAGCAACACTGCCTCAATTATGTGACCTACTCCAACTGAAGTACCTGTCCCCACCCCAACCCGACCGGCCCTCAAAGTGACTGCTACAGAATGTTATATTTGGAGGCAACGTCAACGTAATAGTTTCCACGAAACGCGTGAACTCGCACGGCGTTCATAACATGTGATTTTCTGATTACGCAAGCGAAACAAGACCACGTGGCACATCAGGGTACAAACAATAGACTTAACTTTTATAACCCCCTTACAACCCTCCAGGGGCCCCGAGTGTTCAAATGGTCTAAAACGCTTTACGTTACGGATCACTACCATCTCACCTCTGCGTGGGTTCGAGTCTCGGATTCGGCTAATGTGGGTATGTGAGAAAGCTTGCCAGTAGCTTCTCGTGGGTCGGTGGTTATTTCCGGGGTTTTCCTGGTTCTTCATCCACCATTAATACTGGTCGCCATGTATTGCATATCGTGTGCTGATAAATGGCGTTAAACCCTACAAAACCAACAACAAAAAAGCTGCAGAAGGGAACCTTTATTGCTCGAATATCATGTGATGAAAAATGGCGATAAACCCTACAACAAAAACAACAACCTTCCATCTGTATAGACCTAGGTCTGCCTTCGCGTGATGAGTTTGTTAGGAGTCATCAGTAGAACAAGCAACATAGACCTTCATGTGCCGGCGTAATATGCGACGGCAGATAAGGATTTGTTATCATTTTTGCAGTTAGTCCTTATAAGCGAGTATATACGGTAGAGTAATATTTAACATATGAATCAGTTCAACAGCTACCTCGCTGGAAGCGATTTGATTCACAGGCTAGACGAAATGTAATAAAACTGTATTGGAACCATCTTCTCTTTCTTTGAAATTGTGCTAAATCAATTAAAACAGATATCTAAATTGCATTAGAACCGAGGTCAATAATATTTCAAACAAGCCATTCCCTAGATCTAAAACACGTTTTTCTTAATTTGCAAATAAAACGATCAATCAACAAACTATGCAGCCGAGAAGAACCTCCTGCCAACATAGTGACAATGTTTCATATCGAAGAACATCTCTCCGGAACAATTGTTTGCAGTTCTGAATTGTTTAGAACCAGCCGAGGAACTAATAGTTCACCTATCTATAGCTGTAACTGTTTGCATGTCGGTATATAAGCAAATATACTTACCGCAGATTAAATATCTAGATCAATTATTAGTAAACACGAATCGAAATTAGTGACGTAAATGTCACAGAAAAGAAAACTAATTTTAATATTCACGGAATAATATTGGAAACTATGGTCTGAATTTTTACCACATTTTTCCAATGCTTTTATAGACAACAAGGCAACCCCACCCAAGGAAATGTGTAGGAACGGGGGAGAGTTTGGGGTATGGTTTGTGGAACTGTACATATATATGCATACTGCATTCATTATTTCTCTTTGTCACACAGAGTCCAAGTCTGAGGGGCGTCGAGACACTATTCCATGTGCTTAATTTTATGAAATTTTATTTTAAAAATGTAGTGATGTAAGGAGGTGTGTGAGCAGCGGTGGCTCAGTGGTTAGCGTGCAGGACGCACGACTGATAAGGTGTGGGTTCGAATCCTACCATCAGATCTTCCTGGATCAGCAAATGTATCTTGAGTAAAGGAATTTGCTCCAACTGCATCGGCACTAAATAAACCACGTGTGTTGCTGTGCCGTAAAGCACCATACCAAACAAAAATCAAGATTTTTGTAATGTCGCGAGAAACCTAAACCGTTTCAGACTGGTACTTAAAACTTTGGAATATGATAACTGTTTATAACTGGTACTTGATACTTCGGGATATAATAAACTGTCTATGACTGGTACTTGAAACTTTGGGATATGATAAACCGTTTCGGACTGGTACCTGATACTTTGAAATATGAGCAATACCTAGGAAGCAAATGTCACCGTCTTGTATATGAACTATTTCTGAATTTATCCTTTAAAAGCTATTTAGGTTTGTTTGCTTTCGTTTCTTTATGATGCTGTTTTGTTATTTCTTGGTGTTTTCTTTGTTTTTATTCTTTTTTTTGGTTCGAACGCAGCAAAATTGTTCATAAAACTGCGTTAACATTTGCTTTTGCAAAACGTACTGCCCAAGCTGACTGAAGCACTTACCTTGTCAAAAAATCTCTAATTTCGTATATGCGTAGCTTTTTCATGCTAGTATGCTCTTAACTTTCAAAGGTAAGTAAATCTCACATTTAGTCCACAATCCAATACTGCTTAACTGAAAGCGATCGTTTTAAAGAACACCTAAACGTATTAAGATTGGCGCTTTAGACCACTCGCCCCCCCCCCCCCACCAGCAATTATCTACTTCTTAAACAGGGACACCGTGCAAGGTGAAGTTGTTTGCATTGGCAACAGTTAAAATGGATAGAATGCATGCATGTCTATTTTTTCAACTGTCATGCAATATGATTCGTTTGTCTTTGCATGTGGTACTTATGGAAACTATGCACTATCCGAGGCAAACAGATGATCAAAATGGCTGTCACCATATGCTCGAAAAATGAGCCTGAAGTTAGCAACGCTGAGCTAACTTTAGCAGTTATTCACACAGGGAAAAAGAAATTTGTCATTTTATACAATACCGACTTCTGAAAGTGCAATCAATTAATTATGAAATAATAATAAAAAATTAAAAATGTATCGTGTCTGTTTGTTTTTTTCTCTTCAATTTACCTTTGAAGTAGCAATGACCAAGCGAAGATAGCAGTCTTTTGATAGGTGCACATCTGAATTAAGGTAAAGCCGTAGACTCTTTGACCCGAATTAAAATCATCACAACGGGAATTAAAAATTAACTTGTATATACAATACCCTTTTCACAATAACTGTTATAAACGAGTTTAAAATACTTTGGAAATTATTTTGCTTTAAATGTCCAGCCCTATGCAAAGTACTAAACGCTAAAGCGTAACCAAATCAGGACTGGAAAGCCCGGCAAAAGACAAGAAAATAGCAACAGTAGTTATATTTGATTTTGCTTTTGAACGAAAAAGGAAATATTATTTGCAAATTGCCATAACAGAAAATGTATTGTTTTATGATAAAATGAACCTGTTGACAGCATTCAGTTTTTAAAGAGAACACTGTCTTTATGCGAGAAGAGTTTGCAAGTGAAGTGAATCTGGTATAATAAATTCCTACGATGATTTTTTTTTAATTTGGCAAAGCTTAGTATCTACATTTTCATTTTGACATAAATCAGAGAAAACATATAAAGCCACACTATATCGTATAATAAATCTAATGGTATCAGGTGTTTCTACTTATCTTCTGTGTTTCAACAACTTACCTCTGAAAACGAACTGAAGTTAGGTCCGCAGTACAAAACTTCAGCTTGTGCAACCCTCTGCTTGTAATAACTTGATATTAATTCTGACAGCTTGTGCTGTATCGAGCCTGTAGTCGAGTTTAAACCGCTGTGATTATAGAGATAGATAATTCTATATTGTATAGTCGTGCCACCGTCTCAATTTGATTCATCTATATTGATTTAAACCAGCAGAATAGACAATTATCCTGTTACACAAACATGTAATTGTTTTATGGAACTGTAGAATCAAATTAGCAGAAATACAATAGCGAGATAACATTCATGTTCTAATTGGCTGTATCATAATTGGAGCAATTAGACATACAAGATTGAAAATTCATTCCCAGCACATTATGGCAAAAATATCTTTTGGGACAAAGGCATGGTAATCATGAATTAGATATTTAATATTTCAACGTGCGATTTGTCCTCCAAGGGATGATACAGATCCCCATATGTCAATGGGTAAGCATATTGTCAGAAAATATATCATGGCACCATAGTATTTTAAGGCGATGTTTCTCGTATCAATCTCGATAGCTTGTCCAAATTATAATCAAACAAGTCAGTGGTAAATGTGACACTTTCTCTGCGGGGACCACTGACTTACACACTTAGACTCTGAAAGTATACGTCACTTTGTTCAGGGGTTGGTCATGGAAATTAACCTAGGGTGGCATAAAGTAACGTTCACTCTCGACAGATGATTACTCTACATTGTGATGATAATGGTGGTGGTGGTAGTGATGTTGCACTGAGGATGATAATATCATTATCGAAATCGACACTTGCTATAATTGCTTTCCTGGTGTCGGATGAAACAACGTTCCTGAAGTTTCAGTGCATTGGTTTCTGAGTAGCTTTGTGAGCGAGTATCTGGGTACTCTGGGTACCTGCCCATTGATAATAACCCTGGTAATAAAATGAGCCACCCATACCCGTTTGCCGTATACAAATTGTCTACCAGTTTATGTGGCCCCATAATCCCTTGGCTTGTAAGGGCAGCACTCTGTTTTTCAAGTAGACAGTCGTTTTGATCGAGCCGCGAATATAATACATTTATTTGTTCTGTGCAGAGTTCCAGTAAATGTTTGACCTTCATCTCTTAGCTTGTTCTCCCACGTGAAAACCCATCGATTGAGCCGCGAGTGATACTGGCTCGGTGGCAAGTAACAGGTTGGTTCTTTGATCCTGCCGCACAATCGACAGTTCAGTTGCAACCTTTAAGAGATTTTATAAACTGAATTATCAACGTATTACTTACAATGAGCAAGCTCAGTCTCTACATAAGCATCTACATAAGCATCAGCATATGACACTGAGGCAAAGAAAACGGAGTCTGGCGATATTAATGATGACTAGACCACAGCCATCTGCAAGATGACGGTTGAAGAGTTCAGCACTTTTACCAGTTAGGATGAATTCTTGGACTTTTTACCGGATGACTTTAGGTAATGACATTTATAGAACACTGTGAATTGTAAAATAATGTAGACTTAACTTTAATAATTTTGTAAGACATGTGCAAATAACAAGTTACGGGATATTGTTAATCGGATAATTTTGAACTATGTTATACCGCTATGTTGCCTATAATTGAGTTCATGGATTTACCATATAAATGCAATTAAAATGTAAAAAAGTGTGGATTTGTTTTGTACCCGGTTGACCTTTACTCAAATTTTCACAGCTCTACTCCTGAGTTCCCTATAGAATTGTATGATAATTGACACTAAGTTGTTGTATACAGCAATACCTCGAACATTCGCGAGGTTAGGTTCCAGAACCAGTCGCGGATCAGGAGGAATCGCGAATGTTTGGTACGAGTCACTAAAAATGCTAATAAATGCTTATTTCTAGGGTTTAAACCCTAAATATGACCCAAATCATGCTCCCAAAACACTTTAATTTCATTTAAAAGTTAGCTTGATACATTACCCTTAAAAAGAGAAATAAATGGTTGACGTAAAAATAGAGTACAGTATCGCCTAATGGGTATTTGCCACACTAGCGCATTTACAGTACGGTATACTAATATTACCCCTATACTAATTCATTGGCTGCCGTTTTCTTTTGCACTTACAGTAAGGTAAAACCAAGTAACGAATGGGACTGTAAACTTAATGACTGATGTTTTCTTTGTCATTGTCAGAAAGGTAAACTAGGTAAATTTCATATGTCACAGAAGTCATATAACGAAGGTACAATTCAGTAAAATAAAGAAAACATGTACGTAGAGGGTACCAATGAAAATTTCGCGAATCCGTGTATTCGCGAATCCAGAAACGCAAATGCACGAGGTATTACTGTATAGGTTTTCCTTTTCTTCCAATAGTCATTGTATATAAAGACCCGATGGAAGAAGATATCGGTCACTTCAACTCGTTAGCGCGTGCGTGTGTGTGTGTGTGTGTCACAATTTGCTTTTAGATGTGGATGTTTGTTTATAGGAACGAGTGTTTGTCATCGTAACGATCGTTTATTGTTTGTTATGTTCTATTCCACATTACCATAAACGTTTATTTTATGTTATCATATCGTATCGCCCAGCCGATTATTCGTATATTATTGTGGGTGGCTGTCTGTGAAAGCAAGTGTTTGTTATCATAATCCTATCCAATTACTCGTTATTCCTTTTAATGGTAAAAGTATGGGTGACTGTAAACGTAAAGTGTTTTTATCATCACATCATACAAATTATGCAATTGTACGTGTGTGTGTGTGTGTACGTATTTATTATCAAATCATATATCTCATACCAATTATTTTGTCTGTTTGCAGACATGGTTGATTGTCTATAAGGTAACTGTATGTTATTATATGATATCACCTATATCCATGATGCGTCTATTTGTATATGGGGGTGAGTGTCTTAAAACAACCTGTGGGTAATTGGCTATACAAGTTACGTGTGCTTGTTATCATACCCGATCCACCATACCCAGTATACGTTTGTACGTGTGGGTGTTTTTTTTTTTTAAATGTATGTTCTGCCATTATACTGTTACTCGCAATGGGTTTAATACCGAGCGAATCAAACACCTGCGTGATCGGGCTTTGATAATTCGTATTTCCCCTATTTTCACTGACCTCATGTTAAAAGTCTTTGAGAATCGAAAGACACGTAATTGTACTAAAAATAGTTTACCTCCAATCATCCAGTGACAACACACCACAAAACTCTCATTTTAAACTTGCAAGGTTTTCTCTGTATTCACTTCATTCACATTGTATGACTAACCAGCAAGCATTCTGAAGTAGAATATTAGTACTTCACGCCAAGCAGTGCAAAACACGACTCACATACCTAAGCTAATACGAAGAATAATTATTCGTATCTCAAATTACACAATACGTATCAATAAAAATATCAAGATACTGTACTGCTAAGAAATTACAGAAGGTCTATTTTCGAAACTAATCCATGCTGCCACAAAGACTCGTGAATGATGTATACTATGAAGTCTGCTCCTTGTAACTGGCCTATTACTCGAGAAATACCTTCCTGACACAGATTCCCCATAATCATCAAATAATCACTAAAACTTACAAAGCTATAACGGAGACGTAAATACATTAAAAGAACACCTACCCACGTTTATTACAATATACTATGCCCCATTAACATTATGAATTTATTGGCAAGAACAGCGTGTGAAAGCGCGCGCTTTACTGCGTGTTTAAATGTACGAGAATTTGCTATCCTATAATACCTTTCTCAGCATTGTCATACTAGCCTCTAATTATGTGACGTCATGTTGCAGTGACGTGTATTTGTCTGGAAAAATACGTGTTTACCTGCCAGTTCAAATTATGTGATGTCATGTTGCAGTTTATTTGTCTCGAAAAATGCATGTTTATCTGCCACATCTAATTATGCGATGTCGTGTTGCAGTGACGTGTATTTGTCTGGAAACATACATGTTTATCTGCCACACCTAATTATGTGATTTCATGTTGCAGTGACGAGTATTTGTCTGGAAAAATACGTTTATCTGCCACACATAATTATGTGATATGTTGCAGCGGTGTGTATTTGTCTATAAAAATACTTGTTTATCTGCCACATCTAATTATGTGATGTCATGTTGCAGCGGTGTGTATTTGTCTGGAAAAATACGTGTTTATCTGCCACATCTAATTATGTGATGTCATGTTGCAGTGACGTGTATTTGTCTGGAAACATACATGTTTATCTGCCACATCTAATTATGTGATGTCATGTTGCAGTGACGTGTATTCGTCTGGAAACATACATGTTTATCTGTAACATCTAATTATGTGATGTCATGTTGCATCGATGAGTATTTGTCTGGTAAAATACGTGTTTATCTGCTGCACATAATTATGTGATGTCACGTTGCACTGACGTGTATTTGTCTGGGAAAATACGTGTTTATCTGCCACACCTAATAACAATTATTAACGGAAGTAGAATTTGCCATTTAAAACACCACCATAACATTTGGTTATTTTAAATAGTGAAGCAGTACAGAACTTTATTCAGAACACATATCGGCTAGATTTTCTAATTCCTGAAACAATTTCTTCCGCTGAAATGCTTTTATCCAGCAAAGTGGACACATTCTTTAAGTTTTATTTGAACTTTACTTCCATTGGTTAAGTTTAAAAGTTATAAATGAAAACATCAATAAACTAAAGTATTTGAAAATTAGCAACTGTTGCGATCAAAATTCCAATCAATGTTTCTTTATTTTTAAATTTGAACAATATGTATCCATTCCTCTTATACATACATACATACATATACATATATATATATATATATATATATATATATATATATATATATATATATATATTGCAGCTGAGTACCAAAGTAAATTGCAGCAAGTCATAGAGCAACGATATAAAAAGTTACTCGATTGGGCTAATAGTGCCTGAAAAACTGACCCAAAGGAAAATCTTAAACAAGATGTGACGGTAGGACGGACAATCGTTGCACTATATGTACTAGTAGAGCATACACCAGGTGGTTATAATAATCGAAATAAAAAACATACACTCAAAAAAAGCACGTTCAGTTCCAAAGCTGGAGAAAGGCTCACGTCGCAAAATCTCACGCGACTTGATATAACTTGGCCAGGATTCCCACCAGCCACCTCCCGCATCCAAGGCGGACGCTCAAACCACTCAGGCCACTTTAGCAGTCACCTAAGATGAAAACTTTGTAAAGCCGTGCCTGTTGTCTCATTATGATGTTTTTAATCGCAAAATATAGTCTACTAAGTTTCATCAAAATTAACCTTACTGACTGAATATAATCACATTTCTATGAACAATTATTGACGACAGCCAAATAATATGTTTATATCGTTTTCCGAATGTAGCATTCTATAACTCCCTTTCATCCCCCACACGTTTCAGCCGATACAAAAATAAAGTCTAAATCACGACGAATAAATAGTAGGAAGTGAGAAATGCAATTACCCTGGAGAATATTGTGTATCAATGAATACATTGCCTAAGGATGGTGGAAATATTGACAAAATTACATCGTAGGTGGTGGGTGATCGATCATTTTACACCAGAAAATGAAATACACACTGCGATATGGGATTTATCAAGATACCGTACATACCCATGTAAGACATCAATTCAAATGTAAAGTCCATAAGTATGACCTGTCATCGGATTATGTTCCGCCGTAATATCAAATACTATAAGAGCGTGCAATCATGGTAGAATGAATACGTTGATCTTAAATCTACCTGGCCATAATGCGACATAGTTGAGAAAGTCTTATAAATGAGTGAACACGGTATTTGTAATTACTATTCATCGCGAAAGAGAACTACTTGGTCGTTTTGCTAAGGCTCTTCGTTAAGTGGATAAGAGAAGCCAAACATTGATGTGCTTTCTGGTACTGCTTAGAGTGCATTTTAATTAATACAAATTCGGGTTCCTGTGTAGTGAATGTGTTAGCAAAATACAGTTTATTGCGATAAATATATCTTAAAATGTTGTCTTTGTAACATGAAAATGTACCTTTTGTGAGATCCGTCTTCGATTTTATAGTGGTAAGCGTGTCCAAGCGTGGATTCCATTGCGCCTATAGTCTTGGAAAATGAAAACCCTGACCATATTAGTGTCTCGAAATGGTAATGCATGCAGAAACATACAAAGTCATGAGCGACTTATTCGGTTATATTTGGTAAATGTGTCCCAAATATGAACTGTGTATGAAAGACCATTGGAAAACACTTTATTTGTTTGTTTTATTTTTTTACTTTTTGTTGTTGCAATTACAGTAAATGAAATGTGATGTGTGCGTGAGAAGGACACAGTACGCGAACAATAAACTAAGATAGTCAAACGTGCCGAAAGGGTAATAATACGAAATGCTGTAATAATCAATTAGGGGCGATAGCCAAGTTCGAGAAGTACATTTCAGATACAGTATATATTTGAAAAAGTTCTAAATTCATCGAGAACTATATGAGCGAAACGGTGTGCAAACGAATGGATGCTCGAGACGGCACACCAAAACGAAACGAAAGGGTTCGAAAACAAATTGGTATTGAACGGGACGTTACACAAACTTTGCGTTAAATAGATTAGATAGGTTGTTACAAGTGCAGATTAATAATAAAAACAAAATTCACAAAAGTACAACGATCCGAAAAGATCAGAATTCAGATTTACTAAATTTATTAAACGTTCTCTTCACAATGAGATTTGAAATTACAATTGTATACTCTTGATAATACTGTTCAAGTTGTCAGACGTAAAAATGTTTAAAAAAGTTTACAACATTTTTACTCTGATATCCATCGTGTATTGTTACAAGCTTCGATGTATTCCTAAAATGTACGAAAATCTTCACATTATCGTTTGATTTTAATGTTTTCCCAAAGCAATTATTCTTTTTAAACCAACGCATATAATTCTGAAAGCAATATATCAAGGACATTCATATTATTCTGCTTTACATCCACACACATGCCAATCCACACACTCTCCAGTCAACCACAAGCCAATCCACACACTCTCCAGTCAACCACAGGCCAATCCACACACTCTCCAGTCAACCACAAGCCGATCCACACACGCTCCTGTCAGCCATAAGCCGACCCACACATTCTCCAATCAACCACAAACCGATCCACACACCCTCCAATCAACCACAAGCCGATCCACACACCCTCCAATCAAACACAAGCTGATCCCACACCCTCGAGGCTACCACAAACCGATCCACACACCCTATAGTCAACCACAAGCCGATTCACACACCCTCCAATCAACCACAAGCCGACCCCACACCCTCCAGTCATCCACAAGCCGATCCACACACCCTCCAGTCACCCGAAGAAAACAATCCACACACAATGGAACCACCCTCCAGCCTCACTTTCTAAGAATAAATTACAATAGAACAACCACGCTACTTGTGTTTTGGGATTCTCAGGGAAAGGTTATGAACATATGCGGTTTGTGGTACCTAAAGGTCTTCTGTCTGCTTATATTGGATTTTTTATTATTATTTTACTTATCGAACTTGTTACACCGAACAAATAACTATATATTAAGAGAGTCTAGTTTTCGTACTGTTAGATATATTATGGTTGATGAATAGCCAATATCTCAAAACGGTAAAGTAAATCAATATAAAGACACATTCTACTTAACATTATAGTTCAGTATTAAGCTAATGTATTTCTATAAGATGATAAGGTTGATATCGACATAATGGAAGTTCTATAACTTCTACTGTCGCCGTCAATTAACACTTTTCTTTAAAGAAACCGATTAGACACCAATGTATCCAACCAAATGCAAATACCAGTATATAACACTGCCACGGATTTATTCTGTATTCGATCGCGTTATAATCAATACTTATAACAACTGGCTCCCAACAAAGAAAATAGCATAATTGACATCCTTAGGTGGTTTGTCAAAAGGTGAAATAATTTCATGATAAAATGATAGATTTCCTATACACTCCAAGCTAAACAGGAACATTGTAAAGAAAAATAACTCTTTTACTGAGCCAAAATAATTGCAGCGATTCCAAGATACAAACGTTTCTTCGTTCCATCTGCGAAGCAATGAAGCCATCTCTGATATTCTTGAGCGACTGCAATATTTTACAATTGGCCTCTGTTGCGGTTATCTTACATGAGAGATCAGTACTAAATTTATTTCGGAACACCTAGATATCAATATAGTTATTTTGTGAACACCTATATATCCATATAGTTATTTTGTGAACACTTAGATATCAATATAGTTATTTTGTGAACACCTAGATATCCATACAGTTATTTTGGTGAAAACTGCATGTCAATGAGACCAACCATTCAGATAGAGTAGCGATAGCAACATTTTTAAGATGGCGGTCGTGGCTTCCACACCTGATTTAAGGGTGGAACCATTTTCATTTAAAATCAAATATATATCAACAATGTCATTTATTGCAAACTGGAGATCACAAAAGGTCCGCTGGTGAAAATGCCATGCTAATATGACTTTTCGTATAGAATTTGCGATACCAAGATTGTCAAGATGCTGCCATGGTGACCACGCTTGATATCTGTTCGGCATCACTGTCACCAAGGACTAAATAGACTTTATGACGATCACGTGGTTTAAGTTTCACGATAATCCTATAGGTGGTTTTAGTAGGTGTCGATTTTTGGTCAAGTTTTAGAAACACACAGAAAATACGTTCGTTGTTTTGGAGACTGTTCACTACATATATTTACATATTCGCAATTACTATAATATACCATAAGTTTAAGTTATATATTTTTTAAATCAAATATAAATAAAGCAATCATAACATCGATTTGATATTTCAAAGCCAGTTTGCATTCATAAAATGGATGGTATTATGGCTGACGTTAAGTGCACCATAAGGTATTATGATGGCATTTATTCAATCCCTCTACCACCCCCACTCACTCACGTGTGCCCCGGGTGGCAAATAGCCTAAGGCGCTCACCTTTACAGATGACTGAAATTTCACCTATATCTGCGTGAGTTCGAGTCTCCATTCGGCCAGAGTGGGTATATGAGAAAGCTTGCCAGTTGCTTTCTGTTTGTCAGTTTTTCTTCCTGGGATCGTAGTGGGTCTTCCTCCACCAAAAATATTGTCCGGCATGAAAATATGCTAAAAAATTGTGCTAAACCCATAAAAACCAAACTACCCCAACCCATTGTGATCTTTGTTTTAACAAAAACTATTAATACAAAAAGATACTGATTTCAAGACTCCTGTGGATACACAAAATAAGGAATACAATCTTGAATGCTTGAACAATTTCATAATTTCTCACTTAATTGTCGTACATACATTATACTAACTTTTGAGGTATTGACACTTTGGTGTATTTGGAGTAAAGGTGAGAAAAAAAAATAGATTCTAGTAGAAATTAAACAGACACAGAAGGAGGAAGAACACAGGAAAACCCGGAAAGAACCACCGACCCACGAGAAGCTACTGGCAAGCTTTCTCACATACCCACATTGGCCGAACAACGAACTCGAACCCACGCAGACAAAGGTGAGATGGTAGTGATCCATAGCAGTGAGCCCTTTAGACCAGTCGGCCACTCGGGGCCCCACAAAGATATATATAGATCGAGCAGAATACATAGTGAGAGAATGACAGAAAAACGCATGCATCCGCATTCAGATTTGCAGGTTTAAATAAATGAGGGCACTGGAATAAATGTGATATGTAAAAATACGTTTACCAGAATGAAATATTGGACCTATTCACTATTTATTTCAACACGTGATTTAAATCGTGTTTACTACATTACCAGCATTGTTGATGCACAGTTATTTGCTGACTAAACTTTTTGTTGACGTTTTGTGGGCACGTATAATGTTGGAGACTTTTTCTCCTTACGTGTTAAAAAAATGTACATAATGGACCCTTGAGTATCTCAAGCTAGGGTATGTAGTTTTATGTACGCATGTAAAATGTTCTAATTTATAACAAAAACTCTTCTGACAAGAAGTCTATCATATTACCAATGTCAATACCTGTATTCTTGTCAAACATTCATGATGGTGAAATCAGAAACGTTATTTTGCAAAACCCATTTTGACGTTCACCTTTCCACTCAAAATCAATCGACCTATTCGATACCTTAACCGTAAACTCTCCATAAACACTGATCAAGGTTGTTGATTCTCTTCTTCTTCTTGTTGGTTTTAGCGCCATTTATCAGTACACGATAGGCAATATATGTATAACCGGTGGAGGAAAAACCCGGTAAGCACCTCCGACCTAAGGGAAGCTACTATCAAGATTTCGTATGTTGTAAAGAACTTCAATTATTATGCAAACAACATTTTTCTTTTTCAGTCAGAATGATTTTGGCCATTCATATTTTTCGAACTCCAAAATCCGAAAGCTTCTTTTTCACCCAAAATGCAAATCATCCATACTGTACACCGATAGTATATGCTCGAAAGCTGAAATTTTCTGCAGATATCATTTTTCATAGTTTAGTCAAAGTGACCTTGACATTTTAAATTTTCACCCCACAACCGATAGGCTTCATTCTTTGCCAAAATACAGGCCTTGCACAAACACTGGTCGAAGTATGTGAGACAGAACTGAAGATATCATGCTGAAACCATTTTTTAAATTTAAAAAATAACCCTGATCTCTGACATCCAAGTGTGTTCTATTATTTTTCTCTTGTGCGATGAAACCTGTGCAATATGAAACCCTGTTTATTCCGAATACCTGTTCATTTATGCATTAAGGATGATCGCTTTTGAAATATTGCAGTATATAACCATTTTATGAAAAACAATATTTTCAAAAAGAATACACAAATAATATAAAATCGACAAAAGTAAAGACTGGTTCCCATTTACTTGCGCTGCTCGAAACTGAATATTAATTCCAAAATAATGTCCATTCTACAACAATATATTGGGGGAAAAGCACCGGGTTGCTAAAATCGTGAAAATAATACACGAATTTAGAAACTAATCACATATGCTCAGGTTAAAGATTATACGCTTCTATCATCTAATAGACAAACAAAATGGTATATTGATAATTGATTGCTTTTGGTACGATGATCAAGTCGTTTTTTCTGCAAACGAAAGCCTGCAAAGTCAATATACGTCAGGTCGTAGATGATTTACGGCAGTCGGGATGATTTTTAAAGGTCTCATATACTTACTTCTGGTCCACAAAACTGTGTCGAAATTGGGAGAGCGCAAAGATAAATTGTAACCTTCTCTGATGTAATTTATTTTTTGTTCTCACTCTTTTTTTTTCTATAATGTTGGCAAGGCTTGGTTGAGAATATGACCGCATTATTTCACAAACACCGAGGAATGTAAATTTCACAAACACCGGGGAATGTAAATTTCACAAACACCGAGGAATGTAAATTTCACAAACACCGGGGAATGTAAATTTCACAAACACCGAGGAATGTAAATTTCACAAACACCGGGGAATGTAAGGTTATTTACAACGTTATTAGATATGTCCTTGTTTTCTCAATTATTCGCTGACAGTATAAGTGGCAATACAGTTATAAAGTATCAGGTAAGGTTTGTAAAAAAAAAAAAAAAGGAAAACTAAAGCTACGCTTGGAATTCCAACAGACTCAGTGTTACACGCTGGGTCCCGTGCGTATAATCGTAACTGAAGTTTTCCAAATTATACCTGGAATCAGTGTCACAATTTCCATATAAGCGGTGAAAATATGTATTCTATCTCCCTTAAGACATAGGCTGCTGACCCTGTTTTGTTGACATTTTTGTCTTCAATGGATTCTTACTGCGATTATAAAAATTGCATTTTTATTTTCATTGTATCTGGCGTAAACACTTTAACCATCACAATGGCGATATAATAATAATTTGGTCCCATTTAAGAAATATATCTACCCTTATGTATGTACTTATCATACATTTCCGTATTTATGCCTTTTTTTCTGGCCCTTGTCTCTCTCTCTCTCTCTCTCTCTCTCTCTCTCTCTCTCTCTCTGTAAAGATCTTAAAACATGTACATGGTAGACCCTATATTGTGTATATTTATGCAAAAGATGAGGGAGCATTAATAAATGTCAAAAAAAGATATCCAAGGCAAAAAGTAGACTTCAGGTATTAACTTTTTATAATTCGTTTTCTACATTAATAGCAGAATTGTCGGTGGCTGTACTTGTATAACCCATAGTTATGTGTCGCCTATACAGTATTGTACACCTGTAATACTTACTCTACGACAAACATTATACGATTTTGGAGAGAAAAATGCATGATTAAATATAGGAATTTAAGTATCATTTTGTACTATGATCGAAATCATGTTTGAATACGCTTGATAAATTGTGCGCTGATTCGTGCTGATTGCAAACTGAAAATAGATGCAGCCTGTTACCGAGCTAGAATGTAAGCTTGCCAAAGCCACACAAAAACTTGAGTGTAGAAGTAAGCAAATTTAAGAAAGAAAATCTTCACAAGTAATCTTGCAATCATTAAAATCATTTGTATAATGATGTCCCGCTCTGATGTCTGTCAGATACAACCGCTCTGTTATTGTTTTAGTTACTCCACCCCAAACCAGATTAATGTGCACATGAAACGTTTTAACAAAAATAAAAATGCCTTCAGTTTTGTACGAATGCAGTCTTTTTTTTTAATACCAAATACACAATAGGAAGAATGATGTGTGCAAATTATATTTATAACACGTCGATGTCCCATAATTGCTGTAATCGATCTAGTACTGCAAATGTTAATCGCATTGGCAAAGAATGGAGAGAACCAATGCAAAATCGACGGCTTTTGCCTTAGAAATAATAATCAAAAGCAAATCTGCGGTTTTTAAAGCACATATACGGAAATATTTCATGTGATGCGGCGGCCTTTTGTATTGTCACGTCTGTCATCGCCCACTCGTCAGTAAGGAATGTAAAGAAAGTTCCGAGTAATCCTGTTATAAAATTAATGATATTAACAGCCAGATTTTATCTTCCGGAAAAGATACAAATAATAAAATGCTATTATTTATTGG